>JAVXUP010000187.1:345000-674071 GCA_033070095.1 Escallonia herrerae
AAGCTTTTATGAAAGAAACCATATGGTACTGGTGTTATACAATCTATGTTGCAATGTCATACTCAAGTTTCCCGATCGGTCACTTGTCTAGTAAACTGCGAGTATGATTCCAACCCTGACCTACAGATATTCAATCATGTGTCCATCACCCTTTGAACGAGGCCTCGCATCTTTCTAAACCTTTCAAATGCTTACCTTTTACTTCTCTATAAGCACTTTAGAGGCCTTCACACTTTCCGATCATCACTGTTGTAGCGGTTATGCTCTTGTGCTGTATATAACATATCTTTAACGCGTATCAGTATCTATTGGCTTGACTACGCAGTTTAACAAGGAAAATAATCATACCTGATGCAGGTCTATATCATATACATGGGTGCCCCTTCTATCAGTGATCTTTCTCAGGAATCCCTGCATCTAAGCATACTTGAAACAGTTGTGGGCAGGTTTGTTTCTAAAGATGGTGTTTTAAATGTAATAAGTATGATCCAGTGTCGAAAGATCAAACTGTATGCCATGCATATATAGATTAGTATTTTGGTTGTCTTACGAAAACGTTTTTCATGCTCCTCACGAGTCCACTAAATGCTTATGAATTGCAGTAGGGCAAATGAAAGTATAGTTTATAGCTACAAAAGCTTCAATGCATTTGCAGCTAAACTGACGGTGAAGGAAATGCAAAGCATTGCTGGTACGTCAAATGTTGCAAAGTACAAAAACAAGTGATCTCCTGTCTTGATTAGCAGACTAACTTTGAAAGTCAAAATATTTAGGAATGGAGGGAGTAATTTCTGCTTTTCCTAGCAAGAAACAGCAGCTCCACACCACAAGGTCTTGGGACTTTGTGGGCTTCCCCCAGTATGTTTCCAAGAGAAGCTGTGGAAACAGATGTAATTATAGGCATACTTGACGATGGCATATGGCCGGAGTCTGCTAGCTTTAACGATGAAGGGTTCCCTCCACCACCTAAAAAATGGAAAGGCCAGTGCCAGACTTCTTCCGACTTCGAATGCAACAAGTAATATTTGGGGTAATACTGAGACTAATGTGTTATAGAAAAGGAAGTTGTTGAGATTCTTATCCATATTTTGCAATATGAATGCAGGAAAATCATTGGAGCCCGCACTTATAAGATGGATGGAGAATACGATGAGGGAGATATAAGGTCTCCCAGAAGCTTCAACTGGTCATGGAACACACGTCGCTGCAACAGCTGCTGGAGGGCTAGTTGATTTGGCCAGTTTCATGGGCTTTGGGACTGGGACTGCTCGAGGAGGAGTGCCCTCAGCCCGAATTGCAGTTTATAAAGTTTGTTCGTCCGACGGGTGTGCAGACGCTGACATTCTTGGGGCATTCGACGATGCCATTGCCAATGGTGTGGACCTCATTTCTCTCTCTCTAGGACCTCGGTCTCTAAAGAGTTATTTCAACGATTCAATAGCAATTGGATCATTTCATGCCATACAAAGTGCATCCTTGCGTCAGTGTCTGCTGGCAACGAGGGTCCCAACCCTGGATCTATCCTCTATGCCGCCCCATGGTCAATTTCGGTTGCTGCCAGCACCATAGATCGCAGGTTTGCAACAGAACTTTGTACGAAGTAAAGTTTATTTCCTCAAATATCTGTAGCAAGGTTCTCTAAAGTGTCATTTCTGTCCGTGGTAATTTGACACATTACTTAACAACTGCAGGGTTTATCAGTAAATACCTTTGATCTCAAGGGTACAGTGTATCCGTTGATCTATGCTGGAAAGGCACCTAATACAACAACAAATTCCAACAGATCCGATTCTAGGTAAGTTCAATAGGAGGCCTATATAGAAGGAAAAGCTTAAAAATGTAAAATGATCGGAACAACTTAAATATATGTAACTTTGGCTATTTGGTAACACATGCAGGTTTTGCAAGGAAGCGTACATGTTGGACAGGAACTTGGTGCATGGAAAGATTGTGTTTTGTGATGAGGGTAACGATGGGAGTGCAGTGATTACAGCTAGTGGGGTCGGTCTTGTGATGCAAGATGCACGCCAAAGAGATTCTGCCTTGGTTTATCCATTGCCTACTGCTCAGATTGGTGACGATGAAGGGAATAATGTGCGCACGTACATGGCTTCCACTAGGTAAAAACTCCTAAATTCCTTAGATTGATTGTTGAATGGTTTATAGCGCTGCAAATTCTATCTAATATGGTATTTTGGGTTCTTATCTCCTTATAGTAATCCAACCGCAACCATATTACGAAGCAATGAGGTTCCGGATCCTTTTGCCCCGTACGTGGTTTCCTTCTCTTCCAGGAGCCCCAGTCCAATCACTAAGGACATTCTCAAGGTAACTCGTTCTACTATACTATACGTATATACGAGTTTCACAATAAACATTGCATTCAGATGTAGTTACAAAATCTGAATTCTATATGCAGTGCGAAACTTAATTATAATTCTTGTTGCAGCCTGATATAGCTGCTCCAGGTGTTCACATCCTAGCGGCATGGGTCCCAAGTGACCCAACATCAGAAGTACAAGGCGACCCGAGGTCTGTGAAATTCAACATTTTATCTGGAACATCTATGGCATGTCCTCATGTTGCAGGAGCTGCAGCTTATGTCAAATCCTTCCACCCTACATGGTCACCTGCTGCAATAAAATCTGCTCTCATGACTACAGGTGAATTTGACCACTGAACTAAATTTTGTGGACACAAGAGTAATTTCTCTTGTGCATCTTACAGCCTATCCGATGAATCCCGAAAAGAATCCAGACGCCGAGCTAGCATATGGGGCAGGAAACGTAAATCCCATGAAGGCTGCTGACCCTGGTTTGGTCTACGACTCAGAAGAAGTCGATTATGTGGCCAGGGGTAAGATAATGAGACTCTGCAGCGCTTGAACAGAAACCATAGCACATGTTCTCAAGAAACAAACGGAACAGTTTGGGACTTGAACATGCCTTCCTTCGCTGTTTCTACCACAGTTCCAAACACAATTATGCGAGTCTTCCGCAGAACTGTGACAAATGTAGGATCCCCTGTGTCGGCATACCGAGCTGTTGTGACAACTCCGCCAGAACTGAACATACAAGTGGAGCCAGGCGTTCTATCCTTCTCTAGTCTTGGTCAGAAAGCATCTTTTTCGGTGACAGTCACAGGCACGGTTAATAAGGACGTAGTCTCGGCTTCGCTGGTCTGGGATGATGGCCTGCATTTTGTGAGAAGCCCCATTGCCTTGTACTCGTTACCGAATGTTACATCGTAGTCCATTTGTTGGTAAAATGTTGCAATTCTGAAGGCCGTGTCAGTAGTAGTACTCTTGATTATGTTTATGTTGGTAAAATGTTATAATTATGAAGCCCTTGTCAGTAGTAGTACTCTTGATTTTTAAGTAGTATCTTGATTATGTTAATGATGGCTATTTCTTGTTTCTGTCTTCTTAGCTATTTTGCTCAACTTCCACCAATATTTTTTTTTTTGAGTTTTTAGTAACAGTTAGGTAAATGCTTTAGTTAAATAAGGGAGCTCATGAAATGACAGTACTGGGAATTAAGTTGCCATAGTGATCTCACTATTCACGTTGGCGACTTGGATGACCTAGATCCCCAATGATTTTTTTAAAAAAAAGTAAATTATGTTGTTTGACGGACGTTGGTTACCAGATGCATGGACGTCTGCCACGTAATGGGGCGGACGATTTTTTTTTTCCTTCAAAAAGTGATTTGGTATGTCCATCTACAATAGATAGACGACCAGATTGTGTTGGCAACGCTGATGGACGGCTAGATAGTGATGGCTACTAAACTAAAGTTACCAATGCGGATAAGGGATTAACTCTCATTAAAAATGAGACATATAGACTTAAAACTTCGTTTGTATCGTTAACCATGAAATCAACTGTTGGACAGTTACAAGAAGTATCGACCTTTCTAAATTCTACCACAGGTAATTTCAAGTTAGCACAATTTTTTTGTTTTCAAAAAGCAACAAAGAGCATCAAAATAATGGGAAACAAAGAAACCCTTTGCACACAACATAGGTTAGTGAACAGTGATATTTTTAATTTGAGAGGCTGTTTGATAAAAGTGAAATTTAAGTGTTAAAAATTTAAGCGTTGAATTTGTGAAACTTAAAACAATTGATTTTTTTTTACTGAGAAATAAGTCAGCATTTTGGTTAACAAAATTAGATGTTTGAAAATTGTTCCATTTTATAAATTTATCCATTTTATCAGAGTTATACATTATTATATGCGTTGAATCTTTTATTACTGTTGAAATCGTCTTGGCAGTCGTATGGTGTTCGTGGTGGAATGGTGATGCAGTAATAATAATGGTGGTGGCTGAGTGGTACTAATACTGGTGGTAGTGGTGGTGTTTGAAGATGTGGCGTTGATAATTGTGGTGGTGGCGTCAGTCGACAACATGGCAGTCATGGAGACAATTGTAGTGTGGTGGATATGGAGATGATTTTGGCAGACATGAAGGTGTTGGTTGCGGTGATTGTGTGGTGAAGGAGGCGGTGTCTTCGTGATGGTGATGGTATTGGTGGCTACTAGGTGATATGGTAGTATTAGCGGTATTGGCAATGAACATGTCCTGGTAATTGTAATGGTAGTGAGAAAAGGGATACAGTGGTTGTTGTGGTGTGGTGGAGGTTGTATTGCCACAAATGATTGCAGCAAAATCATGGTCGTAATTATTCTTTGAATGTGAGCGCCTTTTTTTTTTAGGAAATATAGAATAGCGAGAATGTTTATAGAATTTCATTCAATGTCTTTTGACTATCCAACTTAAATTAACTAATAAGAACTTCCTTCGTCCCACAAAATTTGATCATCTTTTTTAGATCAGCACAGAAAAATTATTCACTTTTCAAATTAAAAAAGATATTATAGATATTTTTATATATTTATCATTTTTACACTTTTTTATTCTATTTCTCTCTCAACATTTTTCTCTCCACTAACTTTTTTTCTTTCTTCTGACTCACTTTCTTACATTTTATTTTATTTTATTTGTCTCTCCACATTTAACACTCCAAAAACCTATTTTCTTTCTCCTGAGCCATTTTCTTTTCCTCTCCTTTCTAAAGGATAAAATAAAAAATACATAATATATAACTTAAATAGTTAATATACGTGCCTAGTCAGAATATAGCAATTAATGTGGAATGGATGGAGTATTAAGTAAGTTCACCGTGGCCTAATTTTTGATAGGAATCGACATTTTAAGTGATATAAAAGGTGTTGTCAATTATACATATTAAATTTTAAATTTTAAATACTTAATTACGTTATCAAACACAACTAAACATGTTCTCCGAGGCTACTTCCAGTCCAATAAATGGACAACATTAACATAAACTATTATCCGCACTCAAGAGACGAAAAGGGCAACGGATAATATACTGAATGTGGGCCTGAAAAATTGTCAGGCCCCAAGTTGAATGTGAGACTAATTGGATCGAGTTTTACCCGTCACAGGCCCGATTGACTCAACACCTGGTTTTGGCGGAATTAACCGAGTAACTAGAAATCATCGCCTATTGAGCTTTAGCGACAAATAGACACCAGAGGCCAAACTTGTTATATGACAGTTATTTGTGCTTTCCACCAAATATGGCGAAGCAAGGGGTGAAACCTACATGCGCTGTGTAAGTAACGAGTGACCCAACCGGTAGAAGAGAGACTAAACCTCAAACGCGTTATCTTTTGTTTAAGATAATCACTTTTTAGATCATGAGGTCCCTTAAAAAAAATGGCCTTTTTTATTTTTTAAAAGGGATTGTCAAAGCTATATATTACAGGGTTAAATTTTCCATTGATTATGGAAGACACATATAGAAATACAACAGAATTAAATCAATTGTTACACAATTTTTTTGGATTCTAAATCCATATGTTGTTTATGTTGTTTTGGATCTATCAGTTCTTATTTTCGTATTAGAGTATCTTTTTAAATATATAATAGTCAAAATTAAGTTCTAAGATTAGCTAAGTTGTTCCTTTAGAGTTATAAACTGTTTAGAATTAGTTTTAGATCGTATAAAATTTACTAATATATTAATTAATTAATCTAGAAGTAAGGACCCATCTAAGATATTATTGATGAAATTTAGTGACACTTTTATTTTTAATATACAGTTTTCATTTTATGCTATAAATATAATGTGATGACGTGTCATGGAAAGACAAAATTGTTGTGTTTATTACGCTTCTTGGTCTGTTTATCATATGTTATATAATTTTTTTTTTTGTCTTACTGATTATTCTGTTCAAATTGGATGTCTATGTTCGTTAAAGTTAAACACTATGTGTGATAGACTATATACATGTACATTTACAGAATTTAAATCTCTATGGGCTTGCAGATATGGCAAAGAACATATCCCTATAGAGATTTAAGAGAAGAAAAAGTGATGGCATCGGAATTCAAATCCTGAATTCCATCTAAATTCCCCACTAATTGGCCATATAAGCATATAGTAGTCTAGAATTTTCATGTACCGCCATTCTTGTACTTGAAACTTCAAAGTACAAAGAATTACGACTTTCTGGTCTGCTAAGAGAATATTCCTGGTCGTCTAGAAGCTTGAACCCAATGCATGTCTTTGAACCCATAATAATTGAAAATTGATCACTGGTGACGAGAAAACGTTGTCACTAAACAGTTGAAATTGTCACTAAATCTTTTCTTGAGGATAAATTGTCGTCACAAATAATGGTTATGAAAAATAATTATTAACAACCATTCTTTGGTGTCGATATAGCTTGAATTTATAAAGACAAAATTTGCTTGTTACATGTTTGCGTAGTGTGACAGCCTCAGATTTTTATCACAAAAACCTCTTGTTTTACTTCTAAAAGCACCTCTAAACAGACATGAAATTATGACGCTGTGATAAAGTAACTCGTCTTATGTTGTCATTTTTAACAATTTCATATCGTAGTTGATTCGTCATGTGTTGTCATTTCTAACCTGTTATTTGTGATAGAAAAACTCATCACCGTTGTTAATTACAGTTTCATTTATTTGCACGAAAAAATTACTGACTCTAAAGAAGAGAACATTCTGTGGGTATTAGTTACCATGTTCCTTAACTATCTTTCAGTTCTTGAAGAAGATCATTTGACATTTGGGAAACCACAGAACCAAATCAACTGATGAAAGAAAAAAAAAAACATGTGAAAGCATCTTTTGTTGTTTTCCGCTAATACAATGGACCGGACCCTGGCCTTGCGTGTGGTTGGTTCCGGGGTGAAGAGACTTACCAGAGGTGCCAACTCGTGGCGCGTCAATCACCCTTCATTCATTCTAGAAGCCTTTCACACCTTATAAAATGAAAGTTCTACTTCAAATCTAATCTAATCAATTGAGAAACTTGGTAGTTAGTACAATTATTATATTATATTATTATTGTTGTTGTTATTATACTGTTGTTTGATGAATCCTTTAAATTATTGATACTTAGAAGCCATTATTGTTTTCTTCTCTAGGTCCTTTTGCAATCACAAAAATTGCAAAGCAAGACGTGGGTATGGATAAGCTTCTTAAGCTCTTGTGTCTGCTCTTGATGATGATGCTTTTTGCCACTTCAACAGCCATGGAACCCAACCCCATACCTACCCATCCTCCTCAAAGTAAGATATTGCCCTCTCTCTCTCTCTCTCTCCCCCCCCCCCCCCCCCCCCCCACACACACACACTTACTTGGTGTTAGTATAAATGAAGTATGGATCACCTTTTAGATTATGGCTTGAATTTGATATGTATGGTGGTAGGGTACTCAAAGGTGTTTGCTAGCCTTGGGGTGGTGTGCAAGTGTTGCGATGGAGTGGAAGGTGGATGCCGGAGTTACACAGGGGATGGGTTCTGCTCTAAGCTCCAATGCCTGCCATGGAAGTTTATTTAGATCTTCATGAGTGTAAAGTTATACTGTAACCATATGGAGTTACAATACTTATTGACCATAGCAGTTTGCTTGAAATCCCGTTCAATTAAATAAAGAGCTTTTATAGTAACGTTAACTTTCGAAAATTTTGCCAGTTATTCAATTAACCTATATAGTGATGTATATCTCGTTTTGGTGCAGCAATATACACTTTTATCAGAGGGCAGGAACTCAGCCGAGTTCAGTTGCATCTTGGGAGTAAAGTTGTAGGCCAAGCCAGTACAATATGTGCTAGTAATCCACGGACAGGGGATATGTTTTTGGTAACCGCTCTTGTGACAAAAAGATTGCAATTAGAAGTATTTTGTTACCGTTGCTAAAAGTAGCCAAAAGTACGGTAATGGCAATTTTTGTTGCTAGAAGTTATTAGCAACATTTTTTGTTGCAACAAAAGTTCCTAGACCGTAATCCATAGACACGGTAAAATAACCACTATTTGTGCCGATGCCGTCTTGGCGATAAAACCCTGTCTTGATGAAGTTTTAGAGGTATCAATTTCACGATTAGTAACAGGATCTTGTTACTAAAAATATTGTCATAAGCATCATTTGAGAAGCATATATAAGCAATAGAAAGGATCTTGAACCCCAGCAAAAACATTGAAAAGGAGGCTGAACTCTGGTGAATCTTGGGAGTAAAGTCAGGCAGTCGGCTCCTTAGCGGGATGCCTAAAGCAAGGGAATTAAGGCGATTTCGTGAATTTATGACATCTTTGAAAGGTAGCAAGTCCACGAAAGGGAAACAATACTTTCATTCCTTTTAACGAGGCTAGTAGGACATGTTGGGAAAAATAGTTTTGCGTGTAGTTGTGCAAAAAACAATTTTGAAAATATACTAACATGTAAATGTTAACGTTTCAAAAACAGCAGTAACGAAAGCAAGAAAATAATATATAATAACTCACATCAAAATTACAGAATAGCAAATGGAAGGCCGATGCGTGAATTTGATTCACCGTCCTTAAGTCTTATTCGTCCCGCAACGGTGCTGACGACAGTCTCTCAGGATACAACGGCTACATCTGAAAATAGGAACACTCCAAATTTTCAGACCCGACGAACCAAACAATGCAGAGTTCTTTCTTTTCTTTTTCGGACACAGAAAAACGGACACTCTTACAGAAAGAAAAATTTCGGGATTAAAAATTAATTAACTTCTGTAACTGACTTGTTTTTATACACAGAGTATTCATTAGGGGGTGCAATTCTTCACAGAAAAAACTGCAAGCTGGAAAGGTCACAACTTTTAGGAAAAGAAAATAAATAAATAAATTTATTTAAAATATTTTTGTCCCAAAAAGAAGAAAGCCTGATAGGCCCAAGCCACGGACCGGACCGGAGGGACGGGGCGTGTGTGTGGTGGACCTTGGGTCAACCTAGGTCCTCCCTCCTTACAAAACATGGGTACCCCCAAGGGGCCCAATCCTTAACGCAAGGTTAAGCCTTATAAGGAGACAACATTGACTTTAATTCTTCAATGTGTGATTCTCTTCCCTTCAAGTTGAACCACCGACTTCAATTTCAATTTTCTCATTCACCTCCCATTTGTTTTTAAACATGTAAATATAATATGATCATCTATTTCAATAGATGAACATGAACCAATTTGTTCCTAACCAAAATATAGTTTGAAACCCATTTGAAAATTGAGTCAAAGTTGTTTCTCCGCAATGGGTTAAAACCCAATTCCAACAGGACATGTTACATATTCGCACAACTCGATGGTCTCTTTACAGATAAATTGTTCTCGCCACCCATAGGTGGAGATCGAACATACTTCTTTCCTTTAATTGCACAAGGAGAGGGCAAAGCCACGGCCAGAGAAGGCACCAACATAAAAGTGTAGCCAGATTTACCAACTCCCAAGTTTAGACAAGGTTTCCTATGTTTGAATTTTGTATCCTTAGGTTTTCCTTTCGTGTTTTTCCATATTTATGAAGGTTTAATTAGGTTAGAAAGTATGATTATAATATTCTAGCTTGAGGGTGATCTTTGATTGCTCCGTTGATGCCTGTAGGTTGGAAGTCAAGCATACTTGTTAAAGGAAACAAAATTTTGTATCTTTAGGTTTTCCTAACTTTTATTGTTTATCGTTTTAAACACGTTTGGAAAATAAGTTTGACCAACGAAAATACTAACTTACTCTCTTGTAGACTTCCTTCAACCGTGATTTCGTTTTGGAACTCGTTGCTGGTCATAAGCATAGAAACTTCGGAATTGGGCACAACATACAAATGTTCTTTCGCAAAATAACATTGATGCCCTTTTAGTTAATCTCTTCTTTCTTTGGACATTATATGTAAATAAAACTGAATTGCATTTGAGTCCCATTAAAAGAGACTACTGGTTCTCTCCACTTCCACCAAAAGTTAATTCTGCCCAGTTAAGTTTTGTCAAAATCATTCTTTTATTTAGAATTCTTTTTAAAGGATTTACTGCAAAAGGGTAAAGAAATTAAAATTTTGTATCTGTAGGTTGGAAGTCAAGCATACTTGTTAGAGGAAACAAAATTTTGTATCTTTAGGTTTTCCTAACTTTTATTGTTTATCGTTTTAAACACGTTTGGAAAATAAGTTTGACCAACGAAAATACTAATTTCTCTCTTGTAGACTTCCTTCGACCGTGATTTCGTGTTGGAACTCGTTGCTGGTCATAAGCATAGAAACTTCGGAATTGGGCACAACATAAAAATGTTCTTTCGCAAAATAACATTGATGCCCTTTTAGTTAATCTCTTCTTTCTTTGGACATTATATGCAGTGGCGGAACCAGGATTTCATCCCAGGGGGCTAAAAATATATCGAAGTCAATAAATATTTTTATAAGTAAATAGCACACAAAAACAAAGTACACTTTTCGATAATACACAAAACATACTAAAAAGCATCTAAAAGATCTTATTAAGCTTCATGATAGCCACTAAAGACTCTTTACAACACAAAAGAGAATACAAAATACACATTTCAGAGTTTACAAACGAAAACACTAAATAACTACTCGATGAGGCACCGAAGATTGGTAGCGCTTGATAATAGCCTCATTTGTAATAGTTTTGAAGACATTTTTCTCGATGTAACAAACCAAACTATCATTCATCCATTCGTCTCCCATGCGATTCCGAAGTCGAGTCTTTATTATCTTCATTGCAGAGAAAGCTCTTTCTACAGTAACAGTTGCAACAGGTAAAAGTAAGACCAATTTCAAAAGCAAGAACACCAAAGGATATATCACATCCTTTTTCAACTCAACTAAGTTTATAGCAAGTTCACCAATTCCCTTGACTTCATAAACTTCTTCACAGGAGCGAACATCCATAATATAAGTCTCGAGCTGACTTTGAAGTACCTTAAGCTCTATCGCTGAAAAATCATATGGATAAAACTGTGCAAGACGTATCAACTTCTGCTTATTAAAAGCAGAAAAATCATCACTTGGATCGAAACATGCCATACAAATAAGCAACTCCATGGTTACCTCACTGAAACGATTATTCAACTCACTGATTTGCAAATCAACAACCGTTAAAAAAATATCAACACGATAGTGGTAAAAATTTGTACCTTTTTCAGCATTACGTCTTTGCCTCCCCTGGGCTATAAACCTTGCACTCATGTCCAATACATCAATATCGTGTTTTACACAAAATTGTGAGACCTCTTCCAGCAAGTCTTACAACCCATGATCTCTAAACTCCTGCAATCGTTGCCTTGCTATTCTTACCAACTTCATTGCATTCACAATGTTTTGATCTTTCTTTTGTAATGCTTGTGAAAGTTCATTCGTCATCCCCAAAATATTTGTCATCAAATGCATGTTGAAGACAAAATCATAAGTTGGCACCGAGTTCAAAAGACCCAATGCTTCACCTCTCTGTTCATAATCTGTAGCATCCTTAACAACCTTATTAAGCACACATATCACTGAAGCAAACATATGACTCAAATTCAATAATGCACCGTAATGTGATCCCTAACGGGTTTATCGTGCTCTTTTGATGCTAGTTTCTTGATTTAAACCTCGACCACTGACGATATCACCACTCTTAAGGTCATGAGCAAGTCTAATGGCTTCACTTTCTCGAATAGCATCTCTTCGCTTGCATGAAACTCCCACGGTGTTTACTACCTTAGCAACCAAATTAAAGAGCAATGAAATCTGAGAAAGTTTTTTTGCAACGGCTACAAGAGTTAGTTGAAGTTGATGAGCAAAGCAATGAATATAATAAGCACTTTCATTCTCCCTCTGAATTAAGGTTTTACGACCATTGAATTCACCTTGCATATTACTTGCTCCATCATAGCCTTGTCCACGAATTCTTGAAATGCTCAATTCATACATTGCAAATAAGCTGTTAATCGCGTCTTTCAATGATAAGGCAGCGATACTAGCAACATGGATAATACCAAGAAAACGTTCAATCACATGTCCTCTTTTGTCAACATATCTCAGGACAACTCCCATTTGTTCTTTGACTGAAATATCACGACACTCGTCAACTAAAATGGAAAATAATTCAGTTTTCATGTCCCCAACAATTGCATCTCTTATTTCTCCGGCAATGGCACTAACAATTTCTTTATGAACTTTTGGTGATGTCAATTTGAGATTTTGAGGAGTATTCGACAACACGACTTTTTTCACATTTTCATTGTGATCAGCAAGAAACTCTAACAGTTCTAGAAAATTTCCCTGATTTTCAGATTCATCAGATTCATCGTGTCCACGGAAAGACAAGCCTAGACGTAAGAGAAACCGAATAACATCAATTGATGCAGTCAAGCGCGTACGATATTGAACCCTACTTTCATCTGTTTGCTTGGATAAAACTACTTCAGTACTCCGCTGAGGGTTATCAAAGGCTTGACACTTAGTTAAAGCAAGGTTGTGTACACTACCAACTTCTCCAACATGTTTTTGGAATTTCTCTTTCTTTCTCCAATCGTTAAAACCATGCCTAACAAAAGTACCACCACCCCTTGCTCCCCATGAGCACTTCCGAACAAGTAGCAACACAAACAATATGCTTCATCTTTTGCTACACTATACTCCAACCAACTCGAATAAATGTCAAACTAAGAAGAAACAAATCGATGAGACTAAGTTCCGAATTGTGTAAATGGAAAATTGTGGTGACGAGGTTGGCAAGGACCTTTCGACCAATACGCTAGTCGAACCTTATCTCGAACATTAGGACCATAATCCAAAATATCCGGACGCAACCCAGGATCCGCAATAAGCTCGTCAGAGTTGAACTCATCGCTAACTCTGCTTGAATGTCCGAAATGAATATCACGATACACAATGGGAGCCTTGTCCCTTACTGTTGGAATCAGAGACTGTTGAATAATATCTTGATTTCTACCCTCATTCTTATTAGACTGCAATAATTTTTCTACCTTTGCTTTCTTTGGAAAGAACCTTTCCATTCTAAAAAAAAAATTATTTTAAGTATCAATCCATCAATTATCAATCAAATAACCTAGTTAATTACAAATATTTTATTCTTCTACTTTTCCAGTCATGTTTTATTATCGCGTTAACCTAATTAACCTAATTTCAACCCACCATTCAACTAAATTACACATCCGACATCTCAATCCAATTGGGTTCCATCCTCCATCAACCATCTCAATTCTCAAATGCTCAATGCACAATTAACAACATATAATCAGCAATTAATAATCTCAATTTTTAAATGCACAATTAACACAACCTAAAATTATCAATCAAATAATCAATGCTCAAATGAGATAAAAATTCAATTGAGTCTCATCCTCCATCAACAATCTCAAATCTCAAGTGCTCAATGCACGATTAACATCCATAAAGCATCAATTAATAATCTAAATTATCAAATACACAACTAACAACCTAAAATTATTAATCAAATAATCAATTCTCAATAGCAAAAGAAATTGTTCAAAATGCACACTGACCTCAGTCCTCAGATATCAGAACGGCTTCGACTCGTCATTGTAGCAATGTCGCTGGCGGTGGGTTCTTCGCCGTGAATCCGTGACCACCGGTGACTGAAACTCAAAGTCAGATATGCAATTTCACTATTTCAGGCATGAGGCGCGTGACCGCCGACCGGTGAGGACTGGCCGATCTGATCGTCTGCCGGCTCGTAGACGGTAGATCTAAGCTAGATCTCCCAGATCTGATCTGGCCGGAGTCGCCGGAGTTAGGGTGGGGACTGGCCGGAGTCGCCGGTGGCCGGGTGGGGACTGCCGGATTGGGGAGGGCCTTCGCCGGCTTTGCGCTTCGGAATCGGGGCTTCGAGACTTCGACAGGTGTGGGACCTTGACTTGACGGCGACCGGCATAGGCTTTACCGATGAGCCGATGACCAGTGGCCGTGGGTGGTGCCGCGGTGACTGAGAGAGTGAGAGCCGCACTTCCGCGAGCCCCTGCCGGTGAGCCTGTGACTCCGGTCTCCGGTGAGAGTTGACTGATCTGAGTGAGAGCCGAGAGAGGAGAGAGAGAGAGAGGGAAAGTCGTGAATGAAAAAAACACTATATATATATATATATTTCAAAATCTGAGGGGGTGCATTAGCCCCCCCCCCCCCCCCCCCCGGCGCGTACATACGTAGTTCTGCCACTGATTATATGTAAATAAAACTGAATTGCATTTGAGTCCCATTAGAAAGAGACTACTGGTTCTCTCCACTTCCACCCAAAGTTAATTTTCTGCCCAGTTAAGTTTTGTCAAAATCATTCTTTTATTTAGAATTCCTTTTAAAGGATTTACTGCAAAAGGGTAAAGAAATTAAATAGTCGTAACTTGCAGTTTGCTTATACCAAAACTTTTGTTAACAAAGCATAGCGAGAATCTTGCATGTTATTGATACCCTTTCTGGTTATTTTTTATATTAAAATTGTTCACAATATCTTTTATCTAAATACTTTTCACAGTTTTCAACAAGTGTTCTGTAACTTTTATCAAATAAAATCTAATTCCGTTGAAAACGGATAAAAACTGTTGTTATTCTAATCGAAAAAGTATTCTATAGTTGAACTTTAGCCTGAACCAATGAGGACCTATTAAGGTGGAACAATGCAATGCTTACCAAATTGTAGATTGTTCCTTTAATTAAGCTAAAGTAGTAGACGCAGTACACTTGCTAATCGTGAAGCTTTCTCTCTACCTTTTTCCTTTCTTTGGGGTGGGAACTAATCATGGAGGTTTCACTTCGTGGCACCTAAACAAGTGTGGATAAGGATTTCATTTCAACCTTTCTATCCTTCAAATTACATTCTGATTGAATATGATCATTATTAAGGAGATAAACTCAACCATCCCCTTCAAAGTAAATTAAAAATGCTGTTCAAAATTCTACAATAAGTAGGCTACACTTATAATTTGCTTTGAATTGGCATGGATAAGGACCTTATCAAGAATGCAGTCCTTAGTTAAACTTATCTTGTCAACATTGGCCACGCCCTTCCTAAATATTGGTGCATGTCTTCATCTTGATTTTACATACATTGTCAAGGTGGACCTCTCACGCTATTATCTGAGCAAGATAATTTTGGGTATTCTTATTGACAACTATATTTTTAATTAACAATATTTTGAGTATATTTATTTTATATTTAATAAATGAAAATTTTATCTTCCACAGCCATATGCAGTTGAAAAGTAGATTTCTCTGCACCTTAACGGGTTTACGTAAATGACTAAAAAATATTAGGTAATATGGTATGAATTGTCCCGACTATCTATGACCGTTGAGTATACAATAAGACATTACATCAACACCTCCAGATTAAAGAGTCCTAGATAGTAGGGACTGATGATTGCGAGACTATGGAATAATCTCTTAACTCATAATTGTATTTTAGTCTTTGTCACAACGCTTCAATTGTTACTTTTACTTAGCATAATATATGTGGCAAAAATCGATTATTTACATGAAAAATGTCTCTAGTTTATGCTACAGTATAAAAGTTGATGATGCTAATGTTATAAATGTGGCCAAATTGTAGCTACAAATGACGCTAAAGTTTTTCTTTGAGCGGAAAATTTTTCTCATGGAACATGTTTTTAAAAGAATTTTTTTTTGTCCAAGAGGCTACTAACATCTCCGTTTACCAACAATCAACATAAAATGAAAGTTCACATCATTGCATCGAGGAAGACAATTCGCTAGACCTGTTTTTCAGACCAAGTTCATGGAGTGATGCGAACAAATTATGTCTTGAAAAAGCGATATTATAACATGTCTTGACGACTTATCTTGTCTCGCAATTTTTGGACTTTCAACGCCATCAAGAATACCTCAAAACCAACACTTGGCAAGTGCAATAATTGTTGCTTTATGATATCACTCTCACTAAGTAAACATCTAACTACGACAGAACAAAGGATGGGTTATTCCAAAGTCAATTTGATAGCCCATTTTGTAGGAGAGAGTGGATACAATGAAAATTTTGTCAACAACATCTCTTGAAAATAATTTTGATGGGCTTTATAAGCATTTGCACATTGTCTTTAAATAGTTCAAGGCTTTAAGACGTTCACCATAAAATTTTTGCTTGTTTCTCCCGGTGAGAGGGCAGATAATGATATACATTATTGATCTTATTCTTTAAAAATTTAAACTTTTAAAACAACTCGTTATTTGACATTATGATATCGGACTCTTATAGCACAAAATCTTGAATTTAATTTTTCTGCTCGCATATTCTCATCCGTTCACAAATTGACCTTATCGTTGACAAAGAAACTCTGTTCTTTCGACTCACGAAGGATCAACTTACCTTTTCTTTCTTGTGTCAGAGAAAAAGGAGATGGATTGATAAAATTGTCACATGTCTCGCGCAACTCGCTCTCTAATATTCGTTCTTATGTTCTGCAAAGAAATATACGGAGCCAAGAGAGAAGCTGTGATATCTTCTTCTTTGCATGGTATCTTTATCTGATTTTTGTAGGACAAGCCAGGAATATCAATGGGGGTCAACTGTTCGGCAAGAGGCGGCCATATCCGAATAAGCTCAAGTTGAGAGAGAGAGAGAGAGAGAGAGAGAGAGAGACGGCCTTATCCATTTATCTTCTCGTGGGGGCACCATATCCATATGGGCCATGCTCTCTCCTTCTGTATTCTTCTTTCTATATCAATCAGACATGTGTCAAATTAGCAAGAGGGATCGGAGGAGAAACCGTTTGTTTCGGTAGTAATTAAAATAATTCGCCATGATAATAATGATCCAATCCTTCCATCTTGTTTGATTCTACCAATCTTACACCGCTGTTAAATTAAAATAATTCCTTTGTAAGATATTTAGTTCAGCCATAGTAATTTCTTATCAACTGCTTTTCGACCCATTAGCAAAAGGATCAATACTACTCGAAAACTTATCCGAATGTATAGATTTGTGCTTCGTATTATTGCGTGTAATGGTGCAGTTTGCTACTAAGAGCAGAGCAGTATAAGTCGCTGAAGATCGATTAGAATCAGTGGCAGTTGACTACTGAGGAGCACACGTGGTTGCAAGAGGTTGGGCATGCAACAAGCCCACTTGGCTTCCGTTGGTGAATCCACGTGTGAGAGTTGTGATTTTAGCTGCCAGTAAACGGTAATATGGGGGTGAAGGGTGAGCTTTGAATGACTGCACATGGCCGTCTTCTCTTTTGTCTGCGACTGCGAGCCTTGTGCCTATAAATAACAGCACCAACCGTTTCATTTTCTTCACATACTGCAAATCACGTGATCTCTCTCCTGTTCTGTTCTGTTCTGCTCTCCTTTCTGTTTTCTTTTCAGCTCTCTGCTCTGTTATTAGTCTTCTCCATATCTCTGCAAACCTTATCCTGTTTCTCGTTTTGTGTCGTTGGTCCGTTGGTGGTGGTTGCGAGGGTGTCTCAGTGTTAATCCATCAGAGCGAGAGGTAGTTTTGTTCGTTGGTGGTTGGTTGACCAAATTAAGGTTGAGAAAGCTAGCCAGAGGAAGAAGATAAGACATGGAAAACAGCACAAAAAAGCAAGTGGGTGGCGGTTCCTTGGCTTCGTCCTTTACTGTGGATCTCTTTGGTCCCAAGGATTCATCTTCTTCATCGTCCACTAGTCTTTTTGGCTCTGTTTTTGGGCCACCCTCAACGGTATTTACCTTAACTCTATCGTTACATTTTGCTACAGTTTTGATAGTGGTAGTCATTTTTCTATATTTTTTTTTGGGGATGGAGGTGGTCATAGATAATTATTTACCATTTAGGGTTACTTAAAAAGGAGCAGCAGACTAAGATTTAACAGGTAATAAGGCGGCCAAATTTCGTTACTGTTAGTTTCTTTCTAATAAAATGGTGGGCAGGAGCTTATTTGGGTACACCCCAATCACCATGTTGTTACACTAGCAAAACTCTTCATTTTCTAAAATCAAGGGGGCCAATACCCACCGCACCTTACCCTTAATGTGGCAGGCTTTAGCATGTGACAATGTTCCCGAACTTCTTTCATAGATCCCCTGGTTACAAGGCATCGGAATCTAAATACATGTCTATAGGGTTATCAAAAAATCGAAATATATATGCCTTTTGGGAAGTAGAAGTCAAGCTCAGCTGAGCCAACCGGTTCTTGAGATTTGCCTCACGAATTTATTAAGCTTTAACAGCCCGGCTAGAATACATTGATGGTAGTGCAGCTATTTTTCAATGGAGCCGAGCTAAGTGAGTTGACAATCCTTCAAGTACATTATGCCTCATATCTTTAAGGTGCCTGAACGATCATCAGTCCGTCGCGGGTAGTTTGATCATACTACAGCCCTAAACGCCGCGTCACTTTTTCCTCTCCTTCGATTTTCTTCTGCTCAAATTTGGAGACCAACAGCCGTTGGCTCCGTCCAAATAAGATACAATATCTTGAGAGGGGCCAGTTCTGTCATTTTGGGAGAAAATTAACTAATACAGTTCCAATTTTTTTTCGTATGAAAGTCTCTTGGACCTTGTGATTGTTTGCAAACCTTCTGATCTGAACCTTTTTAGTATCTGCATTTCAATTGTAACCTAAGTGCCTGCTTATTAGTCTCTCATGGTTTCTTGATCAACTCTGTACAGGAATTGGCACAAAAGCACAACAAAAATTACCTTTAATCAATTACATGTTATTAAATTTTTTCTTTTCACATCTTAGGGTCTAGGGAGGGAGGCCTCTCACTCTGGATCATCAAGGAAGAAGGACTTGGGAAGTCAATACGGCAGCGCCAAGCACGGCAATCCAGGTTCATTTTTTTCCCTGTTCATTCAACGTACGTAATGCTACAAATATCAAACTGTGCATTTAAAGAGAAAAATCATATGAGGTACATTTCTTTTGACTCCAGAATATATGGCTCAAAGAAGCAAGTGTGGAAGTGGTGGCACAAACAGCAAGGACAGGGATTATCAGAATGAAACAGCAGGACCTTGCTACTTTAGCTCATCAATTTACTATGGTGGCCAAGAAGTCTATTCTCCAAATAGCCAGACTACTGGTTCTCAGCACACTGTGAGTGCACCAACTTTCGTACAGGCGTTAGAAATTGTAAATAATCCCAATGCAAATGCCTGAATTTGGGCATCAGACTTGATGTCACTGATATTGTGGTGTAATTTTGACTTCATCAGTTTAAGAAAGAGGCGGGCAATGATGATCCAAACGGGAGTAATGTAAACGGTGCTTCAAGAGGAAATTGGTGGCAGGGTATGCTTATGTTGATGAGTGAAGGCTTTTTTTTTAACCTTTTTGGGTGATATCAGTTTTGCCGTTCTAGTAATTAACCTTCGATTTTCTAATTATGCAGGATCCCTCTATTACTAAGGCCTTGCCTCTGGCGTTTTACCATGCGAGCTCACCATAAGGTTCCCTACGAGAAACTTGGTTGTTAATTCAATTTCCGCCGTGTGTGAGAGTAGCGCTGAATTTCCATTCTAGTGCGTGTTTCCTCGGAAGACAGTATGGTGGATTACTAAATCGCTTTCTGAATCCTTCTTGTTCGGATTCAAATGCCTAACTCAAAATTATATCCAGCTGTTGTTTCGACGTACCAAAAGTTGCTGAATGTGAAGATTATAACTGAACAGTAACTGTTGGACATTTTGCAGGGATGGTGTCACATACCTATGACATTTTACAGTATGATACCATTATGTAGTAGAGCCTAAAACGCCCAGGAGTAGCATTAGTGCTGGTCATCCTTTTCTATTTCCTATCTTTCCTTCTCTTTTTCCAGTCCCTGCTAGTCAATCTGGGGAATTTGTGTACATAAGCTGATCTTGTTTAATGAGTATCTTAGTGCCATTCGACCTCGTGTAGTTCCTAATCTCTCGATCTCTCTCCAGAGGCACGTGCCATTAGCTTATACCAGGATTCTGATGTGAAACAGGTGAACAGGATAAGCTGATTTGTTTAATGAGTATCTTAGTGTCATGCGACCTCGTGTAGTTCCTAATCTCTCGATCTCTCTCCAGAGGCACGTGCCATTAGCTTATACCAGGATTCTGATGTAAAACAGGTAACAGGACGATTTTCTAGTAGTAAAATCTCTTCCGCAATCGATAATCACACATACAAGATACCAAATCTTCCAAACACAAAACATCACCAGGAGTTATTTATAAAGTAGAAATGCGACACAACTTATTAGATACATCAGCTAGCATGATACAGCTGAACTCACACTGATACCTGATACATCACCATCCATGACAATAGCACAATTGGCCTCCACTCTTCAAGGCAGCGTATAAGCTGCAGATGAAAGAAAAATGAGAATTTTACGGATTAGAAAGGTAAACAAAAATCAGATTTGCAAGAACTTCGAAGACAGACAAAAACCAACCTCCACACTGGTAACCAATGGGACGATCAGGGATGTTGCAGCGTTTAGGGATGGTTATGGCAATTTCTGGCTTGACCCCAGAACTCTTAGCAGTATTGGATAGCATCACAGCACAGAGGCAGCTAGGCCTCTGTCCCAGTTTCTTCACCTGAAGGCAGCAATTCTTAGAAACTGAGGCATCCACGTTCTGTGCTGCTGATGCACAAGGAGCCAACTTGAAAGCTTCCATGTCAGGGGAAGATTTTCCACATTCACCAGCCCCATCTACTCCATTAAACCAAGCAACCCCCAAAATTGTAAACAGTCCCAGAATGCAAGTGTACTTTAGTGGAGCTTTCATTTCTTCACTAGCAATGAGGGAATACATGCAACGCCATGAGATATATAACTAGCTAAAACATTCGCCTACTCGTAATCCACAAACTCATAGTGGGGGAAGCACCAGAGAGATTTCAGGTTTCCTAATGCGGCACTTACTCTAGTAAATGGGAACTGGAGAGCTGATCTGGCTACTTTGGGCCAAAAAAAAATGTATCACAATCATTACACGACCTTTTGATCCTCAGTTGCAAACATGGGCTTCTACAGTACCAGCCGCCAGAGCGAGAAAGAATACCTATAGACCTCCCTCATTCTTCTTTACCAGAAACCTCATCTCACCAACCCCACTGAAGAACATTCCTCAGTGAGCACATTTGAGTAGAATAATCTCCTGAAAGACAGATGCACTACTTGCTGACGTGGAGGCCATAATCTCCATCCCAGAAAGGAGCTTTAGAAGTTCCGTAGCCCTTTGCAACCATTCTACGTGCCCAAAGCCTGTGACTATAGTTCCTGCTGCAGCCTCTTTCTTGATATGCTAGCAAAATAATCCTAAGTCTGAATGTCCTTTAGCAATACTAAATGTGCCAATTCTCACCGTGGCTTTTCAAATACTACGCAAAATAGTTGTAGTTCTTTTGGACGACATCCAAAGAGAACGATCCAGTTAAACGTCCCCTCAAAAGTCCGCCTGTGGTTTTGAAAAGCTACTTACAATTAAATGACTTGCATGCAGAACTAAATTGGAGTAATGGTGCTCCCCAACCAATTCCTGTCATGCTTCGACATTTCAAGGTAGATAAAGTCCACCATATATCATGCTCTACAAGGTCAAATCCATTAGAAAAATCGTGGTAAACCTATTATCCATAGATATGGTATGCTAAGAGGAATCCACAAGTAGAGAAATAAGTAACTGCCAAAAAAGAAACAGGAGAATTTGGCAACCTTTTTATTTAGTACTCAAGAAAATTAGCCTCTAAATCCTAACTTGAACTAGGGATGAGTTTCTCATGATGATCCAGTCAATCAGAAGCGCAGAAGTCCCATCTTTTCGTCAATACTAATGTGCTATGTTTTCCTGCTATGGCTCCATTATACCCAAGGAAACAAACATGTAAATCAACTGCCACAGCTTGTTCAAGTGTGGCCTTCCTAACCCACCAAAGAAAAGACCAGCAATTTTATGCAAATAGTATGAACTTTGAATCATATAGGTCAGTCTGGAGCTAGTTAACGGCAAGTATTCAACAACATGACTGGAACAAGTCAGAAACAACTTTTTAAATTCTATTCATGCGAACAAAGCACTATCTTTTAATTATTCTAAGTTTGTAAAACCGTACAACAAACACCTTTCTGAGAATGCTAAACGCCACGGATACACAGCTCCAGTAGTATATGGTGATACATGGCGTATATAGGAATAAAGCATTGCCCAAAGTCTCCATCTTCCATCACAAGGGAAGGGGAGGATCCATATAACCTTCAGGACTACCAAAATATCCAACTATTCAGATGCATCGATTCTCAACTGGAGAATTTTGAAATAAATCACAAATCAGATTTAACAAAGATGGTTCTCCAATGATGCTAACAGTACCCAAATTTCAGTATCACCCTGATTTTTCAAGGCACATAAAGTCCACCACTAATTTTGCTCCAGAAATAGAAGAACTTCAGGGCTCAGGCTTTGAAAACATATAAGGAGGTCAATCTTTCCACATACAGTTGCATTGCACTGAGTAGAGTTGACAAGCAAGGAACACGTAGTTTCAACCATGGGAACTGCAGGGCAATTGGTAATTGTCTTCTGACTACTAATTTAAAATAGTGACGCTACATAACAATCAAATGGGAGAAAAAACCTTTTTCAGCATCAACAGTACAGGAACTTCTTGTTGATTCTTCTTTGTTTACCGGTTTAGTTTCTCCTGCTTTCCAATGTGTTTTGGTTTTATCAAATAAGAAAAAAGAAACAAAAAAGTCCATGTACCACTGAACTTCATGTGAACTCGGAGCTAACCTTCGATTGTTGCTCCCAATAAGATCCCACTTCCCAGCTCAGAAAATACACTCCATCCATGTGCGTTCTATCCCAGCAAGACCTCCTTGAAGCATAGGCACATGAATCTACTTATATTCGCATGTGTATCAGCTTATGCACATTGCCATCTGTCGAAGCCTTTAAAACAACAAATAGGTGGTCTCACCTCTACCCTACGACATATACATTCACATAATTTTCTCTTTTGCAAATGGCCTATAATTAGCATGAGTAGCCTAGGAAATTAATCATATATCGGAAATGCCACTCACTACCTGAAAACAGCCACTATTAAATTCGACAGAAGAAAAGAAAGGAGAAGTGTTAATGCAATTACTGAATAACGCTACAGAAACAAACCCCTACATAAAGTGGCTGCACACGATAAGACCACTTGATGTATTAGAAAATAAGTCACTGCCTCCCGTAGCCCCTCCCCTCTCCTATCACATCAGCATGGTCGCGACCAATCGTCCATGACCATGCTATAATTTACTCCTTTATACTTTTATTTCAAATAACTGACATTACGAAAAATCAATAAAGAATACAAAAGTTGGCGATACAAGCTCATTGTACACAGGTCAAAATTGGAGCTCAATAATCAGACTCTACTTCAGTGAAACTTTTCATTGCATCTACATAAAGTCAACCAAGGTCAAATCCAAGCCCTAATCACAGAAATTTGCATTTAAAACAGCTCACTAACGAGTAAAAGCATACAAAACAGAACAAACGTATATAAGAAGCGCCACAGGAACCAAAATCACAAGTGGAATAACAGCACCATAAGTGTGGGAGCTACCACAAGCCAAGGTCCCAAGCTTGATCTGTACAACATTGACCAGCGCCATCATTAAAAACCCGCACCCGCAAACCGAGCCCGCAGCCGACACCAAGTACCCGAATCGGAGCGCAGTCCGGTTGATATGACACATGTCCAGAGTAAACAAAGTCCGGTGGGCCTCGGTTGAGTTCCTGGCAATACGTATGGCCTGTTTGAGGCCCAGAGCGACGAGGCTGGAGAAGAGGAAGCAGCTGAAGGAGTACACGTGGAAGGCGATGAGATCCTCGGCGATGCTCGACCCGGCCTGGCAGTTGGGATCGTCGACGAGGCTGTTGGTCGGGTCGGTGGGCTTCCAGGCCAGGCCGACGAAGACCGCCAGTGTGAACAGGGAGTTGACGTTGACGATTCCGTCGAGCGCCGTCACGTGGATCGTCGTGCCGAATCGGGAGGGGCAGGCGGTGTCCATTCCTACTCCAGCCGGTGAACCGACGATGGATCTGACGGCGCGAGGTTTCTGGGGCGTGGGCTGGTTTTTAGCTCGGGGAATACGATGCGTTGGTGGCGTGTTACGGCTGTTTTTGATTTGGCTCGGGGAGACGAAACTTGCAGGTGATACGCACTCGCAGTGAGCTTTCCTTAAAGTTGATGACTTTGGTTCGGGAGTGACGAGACGTAATGCGACCCGCATGTGCCAGTATTTAGAATTGTTTTCTTGACTGAAAATAGTATACTAACCGAACCGTGAACTGTGAGGGCAAGGTCTTGGAACTTCAAAATTAAGGGCCGAATTTTTATCTTTTTTATTTTGTAACGATGATAATAACGATCATTTTTTTTATGTATTTTTATTATTTATTAATTTTATTTTGGATAAAATTATTTAAATAGTAATAAAAAATTAAAAACACCTCTGAGATATTTTTAATTTTTTTTACTCAAACTTAACCTAATGTCAAGAAAAAAAAGGAGCTAAATTTTTTTTTTGATGAAAATGATAAAAGTACAGAAGCGTATTTTTTAACTGAATACGAAAATCATGAAAATAAAAACACAAAACAAAAATGCCAAGCATACATGCCCTAAAGTTATTCGTATTTTAAAAGCAAATAAATGGAACAACGAAAGAACAAATGACCACTTCGTAATAAAAAAGTCTGAACCGAACCCCTTGCGTAACGTCCTCTTTTCTGATAAATCTCGAGTTGGAGCTTCAAGAGAAATTCCAGTCCATTTTGGCCCAAGAACATGAATACTAGAAAATTGCGTGCACTACTACATTGGGCTTGTGAAGGCGACCAAAACACGCATTTTTTTTCATATGTCAACCTTCAACCGTCCCAGTCGCAATAATATTTATCATCTGAAAAATTTGGACCATGTTCGGACTAGTGATGGAACTGAAATTCGGGATCTCTTTATAACTCATCTTAAGAACCTTTTCAACAACCCTTCTCATACTGAAGTTTTGTTTGAAAACCATTCCGTTTTCAATTTTTTCTCCAGTTTTGTAAGTTAAAAAAAAAAACGCGTTTGGCATAAAGTTTTCGTTTTTTTTTCTTTTTCAGTTCTGGAAACTAATTTTTAAAACAAAATTATTTTTGAAAATTTTTATTTTGGAGTTTTGAGTTTCCAGTTTTGGTTTTAGTTTTGAGACCACCGCCCCCCCTCCCAACCAAAATGCCCGCATCCACATCCAGCAGGCCACCGCCGCCACCGGCAAAGAAAAAACTCAAAATAAAAATTAACTAGGTAATCAAACACCCAAAAGAAAAAAAACTAGGTAATCAAATACCCATTTGTTTTTGTAAAAAATAAAAACTAAATTAGTTTTGGTTTTGGTTTTTTTAGAAACAGAAAAATCAAAATTGGAAATGATTTCAAACAGACCCTAACTCTAATCTTTCTTGGCTTTGTCCAGGGGAGTATCGGGAAAATCTTGAAAATCAACACCTTAGTGCCTCTCCTTTGGATTCTGAAATTAAAATTGCTCTCTTTGACATAGAACCTGACAAAGCTCCAGGTCCCAATGGTTTCCAATCGGATGTGTTCCAAAAATTCTGGAACATTTTGGGTGATGAGATACCCTTGTTCGTTAAATGTTGTTTTTCTAAAAAAATCCATCACATTGGATTTAAACTAGTTTTTTTAAAAAGGCAGAGAGCTGCTGACGACATTATCTTAGCAAATGAAATCCTTCACACCATCAGACATAAAAATGGTAAATGAGGGCTCTTTATGGCTAATTGAACCTTGAAAAGGCTTATGGTCACCAATCCTGGGATTTCTTATTCCAAACACTCTAGAAACAGGGCTTCCCTCGTGCGACCATTAAAATGATCGTGCATTGTGCCTCAACCGTTTAGTATGTTGTCCTTTGGCATGGCAAACCTTCGGTGCTCTTTCGGCCTTCTTGTAGACTTCGACAGGGTAATCCTTTATCACCCTACTTATTTATCCTATGCGTGAATGAACTATCTAACCACCTGACCCAAGCTGAGGAGGAAAAGATTCTCCAACCAGTTAAGGTAGCGCACTCAGGTACTAATATTTTCGATCTCATGTTCGCTGATGATATCTTCTTGTCTGGAAGAGCTACGAAAGAGAACAGTTGCAACTTCATAAATATGCTAAACTCCTTCAACTCTGTGGCTGGTCTTCACATAAATGTGGCTAAATCCAGAATCCTTTTCTCAAAAAACACCCCTACTTTAAAGCATACTACCAAGCTTCTACTCGGACAAATTTGACGCTTATCACGGTCTCTCGCTGATCCAAGGATGTATTGTCAAGGAACAATTTTTTCACATTCTAGATAAAACGCATACCAAGCTCGCTGCCTGGAAAACAAAAACCCTCTCCTTAGCTGGTAGGATCACTTCGGTCAAGGCAGTCTTAGGCCCCGTTTGACAAAATTTTTTTCCCTATTTTTTTTTTCAGTTTTAAAAACTAAAAAAAAAGAGCGTTTGGTAACCATTTTTTTTTCAATTTAAAAAACCAGTTTTTAAACTGCAGAGTAAAAAAAAAACTCCAAAAACTGGTTTTTTTTTTTCGACCACCACCACCACCCTCCCACCGCCGGCAGCCACTTCAGGCGACCACCGCCGGAGATTGCCGACCGCCGGCAGCCACCTCCGGCCGCCGGCGACCACCGCCGGCAGCCACTTCAGGCGACCACCGCCGGAGATTGCCGACCGCCGGCAGCCACCTCCGGCCGCCGGCGACCACCGCCGGAGACTGCCGACAACCACCTCCGGCCGCCGGCGACCACCGGCAGCCACCTCCGGCCGCCGGCAGCCACCGCCGGAGACTGTCGGCAGCCATCTCCGGCCGCCGGCGACCACCGCCGGAGACTGCCGGCAGCCACCTCCGGCCGCCGGCGACCACCGCCAGAGACGGCCGGCAGCTACCTCCGGCCGCCGGCCACCACCGCCGGTGACTGCCGGCAGCCACCTCCGGCCGCCGGCCACCACCGCCGGAGACTGCCGGCAGCTACCTCCGGCCGCCGGCCACCACCGCCGGCCACCACCGCCGGTGACTGCCGGCAGCCACCTCCGGCCGTCGGCCACACCACCGTCGACCACCGCTACGCCCCACCACCGCCACCACAAACCACCAAAAAAAAAAAGTCAAAATAAAAAGGGTTACCAAACACCAAAAAAAAAAACCTCAAAAAAAAAAGGGGTTATCAAACACCCACTTGTTTTTATAAAAAAAAAATTAAACTGCTCTTTAAAAAACTGCTCTTTAAAAACTGAAAACCAAAAAAAAAAATTTGTCAAACGAAGCCTTAAATTCCATCATTATCTATTCTATGTAAGCCTATATGCTCCCCGCAAACATTGCAACTCACATTGTGGGGCCATTTTGAACTCGAAAGTAAATGACACTTTATTACTAGGCCAAAATTCATGGGGGGTCTTGGTATTCGCCAAACTAGCAAAATGAACGTGGCAATGTTTATGAATCTAGTTTGGCGGTTTTAGACTAAACCGAAATCTTTGCGGGCAAAAATATCAAAGCTAAGTATTTCCTCAAGATATAATATGGACCGCCAAAGAAAAAAGTATGGGATCCAGTTTTTGGAAAAATATCATTCGTGTAAGACATAAAATGAAAGATGTTATCTGTTGGTGCATAGGAAATGGCATTGACATTTCTTTTTGGAACCATAAATGGCTCCCACTGGAAGCATTAGAGTGCAAATGATTGTCCTGCTTCTTTGCCACACCGACAATTTAAAAGTCAATGCTGTCATCACGGACCGAAATTGGGATCGACAAGCTCTAAAACTTCTTGTGCCTGGTCACATTCTCTATCAGATCTTGGAAATCCCTCTTCCACTTCACCATAACTCCCCCGACGCCATTTTATGGCCTTTTGGTCACGGAAATTATATGGTCAGTTCCACTTAAAACTCTTTATCTAACAATGCAACAACACACCAGCAAGACTGGCATTGAATTTGGAACTTTCCAATTCAACAACCCCCCCCCATTTGACATTTTTTTTACAATGCATGCACCATGGAATACCTGTATGCGCCAAACTCTCGTGGCTCCAAAATAAGATATGCCCTCACAAATGCAATTAACTTGGACAATTTACCACGCCCTGCGCCAATGCCCTACTATTCAAGCTATTTGGCGAGAAATCACCCCCAACACCGTGCACACTTGTTACATACAAATACCTTTTCATCGATGGTGTAACTCCCTCGCTACTCTAAATTCAAAGACTGTCACACACAAAATCCCTTGGCCAACCTTCTTCAGTTTCCAAATCTACATTATTTGGAACCACCACATCAAGCTACCCATTCTCCAGACTCCATTCCCAAACAAGCAGACTATCCTCTAAGAAACCATGGCTTTAGCAATGGAATACCTGTTTTTTTGCAAATCGCATGAACTCAAATACTCGTAAACTCTTGATCACTCACATTAATTGGACTCCTTCTTTGAAAGGCTGGGTCAAAATCAACACGGATGCCGCATTTGATTAGCCCTTCATCCCCACCCACAATTGCTTGAGAACTATCCTTCATCCCAACCCATAATCGCTGCCATAAACCTCCCAAAACTATCACATCCATCGATTTGGGGGTGAAGAGAATTGATGGTGGTGGTGGACTTAGACGACCCAGACTGAAAACAATAGTTGAGATAACTTGGGAAATCGAGCTCATCTGGCAACAAATATGAATTAATGGGCCACCACTCGTCAGACGTGGGGGTATTTTAAGGGATTTTAGCAAACCACAGGGTGAATATTAGAGGTATTTACAAATATTATGAAAAAATTATTGTGAAAAAACGGATTAGAAAAGCGTAGACCGACAATAATATGTGAAGAAAGGCAATAGCGGGTACTTAAAAGAAAGTGTAAACGAACATGATGGTATTTTAATCTTAATTCATTTTCAAAACAAAAACTCACAATGCGAAAACTCACAACACAAAAACAAGAAATAGAAACTGAAAAATAAAAATAAAAATGCAAAGTAACAAACAACCCCCTAACATCTTGCAAACTTGGACTGTGATTACCTAAAACTTACCACACATACGCAAATGGGTCACGTCATAGCTCTAAATCATTAAGTATTTACTTTATAAAGCGCAGAAAATGCATTTGTTAAATCCTTTCGAATCCTCATATCCATGAGTCATTCCTAAATTGGCTTCTAACATCATAAGAGTTACTTTTTTTTGTTGTAAAATGTGAATAAACTATTATGATATTTAGATAATCCCCAATCTGATTCTAAAAACAATGTAATCATTAACAGGAGAACCTTGTAATATGATTTTCTGTGCGTAATTACTTTCAAGGAAATTATCTCCTCATTCCAAAATTTAAAACTAGCCCACTCCATAGCCGAGCTGTCCGGAGCGAAGGACAGCTGGCCCATCAAATTTATCTTTTTATTTATCCTGCGTAACGGGTTTTACCGGGAGTTTGGGTGCTGAGCCCTCTACCCGAATTTATTTTGAGTGTTTGTACATGAGTAAGATTATGGTTTCCTTGAGTTGGACATATTTTTTAAATACGATATGTTCTCTTATATAACGTGACTACAGACAATTAAGACTTAAGAGATATATGTAAGAGAGCGTTGTAAATCTAACTTGTACAAAGTGGATTTGAATTCTCTTTGAATTGATGTGTTCTTACGTTTGTTTATTGTGTTATGTACAAATTTATCAAGAGAGATTTCGTAACAATATCTACTGCTTTTTGGCTGTTAATTATATACCTGCCATTATGATCTCTTTGTAATCTGATTCTAATAACAATATAGTCATTTAGTTGATTCTTGTAATATAATTTGCACAATCCAAGTTGTAAACCGCACTTTCCCATCCACAAGTATGAAAGTTTTCCTTATAAATTGCAACATAATTATAGCTTGGCGCATTCATAGTATTAGGGGCTGTTTGATAAAACTGAAATTTAAGTGCTGAAAAGTTAAGCACTGAATTTGTAAAACTGAAAACTTTAAGCGACTGAATTTTTACTAAAAAATAAGTTAACATGTTTGGTAAACCACAAGCAGATGTCTGAAAATTATTTATTTATAAATTTATCCATTTTATCAAAATTATGCATTTGTTTATGCATTTTATGACTTTTTTTTTGGGGGGGGGGGGGGGGGCTAAAATTGTGTTGGTGTTGGTGGTAGCAGTGGTGGTGGCAGCGGCAGCAAAAAGATGTCAATGGTGGCGATAATATTGCATGAAGACGTGGTATGGGTAATTGTGATGATAGCGATAGACAGCGACATGGCGGTCATGGCAGTGATTGTAGTGTGGTGAATGTTTTAAGTGATTTTCGAGAATATGGATGTGATGACAACAACGACGGTATGGTGGAGGTGGCGGTGTCCTTGTGGTGGTGTCGATTGCGGTGGTGATAGTGGCTAGGTCCTGGTAATTGTGGTGGTAGTAGAAAAATAAAATAACGGTTGTGGTGGTGGTGGTTGTATTGTGGTGAAGGTGGTGTTTTCAGTACACTAATGGAGGTGGCATCGTGGTGGTAATTATTATTTTTTTTTATATAAACATATGTTAAATAACTTAAAACCATCTCACTTAGAATTAAGTGAGAAACACTAAGCAAGTCCACCCTGACTTAAAATTTTATTTTATTTTTGGTAAGAATTAATTTTTTAAGTGATACAAAGTTTAGCATTATCAAACGCACTTAATTGAAAATCATTGAAAATTTTAAGTTTTAAGTGCTTAATTGTGTTATCAAACACACCCTTACTCTGGATATTGGAAAAGAGTTTAACAGATGACGAAGTTCTCCATTTTCGCTATCCTTTTCGTCGCAGAAATTTTTCTGACGCCAAGTAATTATATTTTCCGCAACTCTTATCATCAGGAAGAAATTTCATTTTGATTTTTTTCATACTGTTTTCTCTAACCATGGATTAGTGCATGGTTTGGTTGATATTTTTCGAGACTGATGTAAACCTAATAACATTGTCAAGAGCTATAATTTTTCACTTATGTAGACTACTTATGAAACTATTAATATGTGGAAATCATTTTTTGGACAACTATAACCCTATGAAATAGTTCATTTGTCATATGTGATGTTCGAAAGCGCTGCTGTCTAATCCAGCACAATTTCATAGTTCTTCTTGAAACCTCTGCTGTTTATTAACCTTTTTGCCACTAAATAATTTAGAGGAGCTCTGTGATACTCCTCGTCCACCCAAATCTCCTCTTTTAACAGCTAAAGTGGAATAGATAACTAAAGAAACCATTATTGCATATATCAATGGTCAAGTATTCATTGGTAGTAGACACTTGGATAAAATATTTCTAGGTCTTCCTCTACCTCATCACTTTCTTTCTACCATCGTTAACTTCTTTACCATACATGCATGCTTCCTGATTCTTTCACCAACTTTATTTTTTCTTCCATTCCATTAGTACGACGCATCTAGTGGTATATTGATTTTCCAGTTATACTCTTGATTGTCCATAGTAGCAAAACTTGTTTAGGTGTGTATCATGCGTCTATGAAATGCTGTTACTAATGCATTAACATTTAGAAAGCATGCCACATTTGACTTTAGACAAATCCTTTTTCCCACCATGTTTTCCTCTCTTGCGTTTCTTCATTTTCCCTTCTTTTGGCACAGAAGTGCTAGCCTCGCCTTTCTTGCCTTTCTTACTTTGTCTTCCGCGCTTGCCATTTGTATTGCGCGATCCCTCTTGGGCAACATAAGTTAGTGTCTTGTCAGCATCTTGAGTCTCGGCCTCAAGGATGACATGCTGTGAAACATAAGAAAAGTTCTTGATGTTTTCATTGTGGGTCAATATCTATTTTATATTGGCCCATGAGGCAGGAAGGGACCTTATGACAGCTCTGACTTGCTGCTCATCTGTGAGCGCATGGCCAGCATCTCTCAGCTTACCAATCATATTAGACATCACCCTTAGATGCTCACTCATGGTATGCTCAAGGTCTTTTGTGTACTCCTCAAACTTGATCACAAGGCTTGTAGTTGAGATTCTGCCAAAAGAGAACTTGAGCTGATCCCATAAAGCTTTGCAAGTTGGAAGTTCATCATACTGCGTAATTAAATCATTTTGTAAGCTGCTCAAGAAGGTGTAGCGCACATTACAATCTTTCTGATTCCACTTTTGGTAGGGAGTGTGGTCTCTTAGGGTTGTCACTCAGTGGGCGCGATCATCTTTTTGGTCAAGTGCTCCTCGAGCTCTTGTTCGTTCAGCATGAATTTCATCTTTTTGTGCCAAATGTCATAATTATCTCCGTTAAGTTTCTCACCCTTAACGAGATCAGCTATGACATTCTTGGTGGTCATTTTATTCACTACATTAGTTTGCGCAAAGAAAAAGACATTAATTATACATCCTTCTATTTATTTCAAAAAATTCAAATGAAAAACATAATCCTTCATCACATCATGAAATCAAAAATTTGCTAAGCTCGTAATCATCTCCCAAGTATGTGAGTTAGGAAAATATTTTTCAAGTAATTTTTAAATAAATTTCATCATCATATAAGCCACAATGTAATAAATCATTCACATGATAATTTGGAACAATATAAAATTAGACCATGCAATAAAGTGTGCAAGGACTCCATTGAGTCCTATTGGCATTCTAATAACTTATGCTAAACAAAGTCTGGCTTGAATAATGTGCGTGTGAAATTACATCCCCGTACTTGGCTTTCTAAAAACATACAAGAAAATAATAGAATACAACTTCTTCGAGAATCCTACTACAAACTACTCCAATAAAACAAATGGAGATGCCGCACAACACATTATTCTAAAAAAAAATTTCTTTCAAACAAGAGTAAACACATTAAACATAAGTTCTTTTAGAATGCCAATCTAATATCCATCCATTTAACCTAAAACTAGCATGCTCAAATAACAAGTTAAAGGATAATTAAATGGATGAATAGGCCACATTCTCCTTCCAAGGAAAATGGGGGTGAAGGCCTTGAAATTGGGTTTAAAGTGTGGGCTTATCAAAAACCCAACAAATATATCTCAACAAAAATATATTTAAACCATAACACTAATCAAGACAAATAAATAAAACATAATTCATCTATGTCATATAACTCTTCAAAAATATATATTTTTGCCCATGAAGTGCAAAAAAAATATTTGCGAATTATTCACATTTTTGAGACCACAAAAGTATCACAAAAATACTCACAAATAGCCCAAAAAATGAGAGATAATTTTTAAAAGATTGACAAACAGTGAATTTAACCCTAATATACCCTCTGGAATTAAAGGAAAAATTTTGTGTCTATAAAACAAAATTTTAAAACAAATTTCTTTAGAAAAAGTGGTTTAAAAAATAAACATAACACACACAAAGGATATAAAGGTAATTCAACACCATATAAAAAATTCAGAAGCCAAGAAAACACTCCACTCGCCGGCGGTGGGTTCAAAATCAGCCGACAACAGCCATTACGCGCCTCCACGTGCCTCCGTGCGCATGGGGCAGCCTCTGGACTCTGTCAGGCGCGTGTGGAGTACGCGCGTGTGGAGTACGCGTGCCTGGGGTGCGTGTCCGCAGCCTGACTGACTCGTGACGGCTCGGCTTGGCTCGGGCGCGTGGGCGAGCGTGGGAGGGCGGCTTGGCGTGCGTGCGGGGCGTGGAAAGCTGTCTTGGCACGTGGCGCGCGTCTGCAGCTCGGCTTGAGCGCATGGCGCGTGAGTCTACTTTTCATCTTCTTTAGTGACAAACCCTAATTTTTAGCCGCCGCCATGTGGCGATGCCAACTTCCGAGGCCATATCTTTCTCGTTTTTAAGTCAAATAACGCGTGCCATATATCGTTGGAAAGCTTATGCGACATTGATTAATTATGTACCAACTGATCATGATAAAAACTGTATATCATGCTCCAAATTTGAGTCCCAAAACTAAAAAAATACAGTTTTCTTGAAAAAAATAAAATCGTGATTTCTCACAAATTATGCATCTAATAATCACGAAATTTTACGAAGTTCATCCTCAACCATAGGAGAACAAAACCATATAATTATTTTTCAGAAAAACATGCTCAAAAAATTTTGAATTTTAATGATGGGTCTCATTCATGTATCCGGAATAAATCGCAACATGCACATTATTTATTCTAGCATGTTAAAGGGGAATCAACAAGTAATCATGCTCTGATACCAATGTTGAATAACAATTAGTGCGCTACCACGTACCACGTAGTGAGTTTGGAAACATATCGAATATTCCGACGATGGATCTTTGTTGTTACTGGCCTCCAACATGCTTGATCATTTTCACAGGTACGGAAACGGCTACTAGAGTCAAGTTCTTCATCCACGAACCAAATCCTAGAGCTTCTTGGTGATTGCTCTAGAGAGAGTGCTATAGAGAGAGGGACTTATTGCTATGACTTATAATTTATCGGGATATCTATAACCTTTATATAGAGATATAATTAGAGACTGATTTTTACCTCAAACTCTTAGAAGATAAAGATGTATTTACCTCAAACACTAAGGAGATAAAATATTGTATTTATCTCAAACACGTAGGAGATAAATATCCTCTAATTAACTGTATTTTTTCAGACTAACAAATACACATTATCTATTAGTGGGCGGATAATAGGTCCACTGACCCAATTTATTAACACAACGCATACAATGTATCAACGCATTCATATATTCCATAAAATAATTTGCAAATTGTTATATAAGGCATTTATAGCTTCCTATACTTCAATCCAACGGACCCATGTTGTTCCTATCAAATCTCCAGGCGAGAAACTTTACTTGCTTCAAATGGATTTAGTGCTTCATCATCCACTGGCAATACTCACTAAAGTTTTATCAGTAACTGTCATATATTAGACATGGCAGCTCCTGGTTGCGATTTTAGTTGAACTAATTCCACTGCTTGCATGTATAACCCGTGGTGTTGCCCTTCAGTATTGGTGAACATTTTCAAACGTAATTAGACGTGTCGTGGAAACTGTTAAGCCATGACAACAAATTTGGAGTGATGAGATATATCACTCAAACGAAGTAAAATTATTCATCTTTCGTGGTTACCTATGCTCTGGCCTACCATTTTCTTTTAATTAAAGCAAATTCCATCGTGTGCATTTGAGCGGTCCATTAATTAGTATATTCAACATAAATGTGTATATGTGTGGAAGAGGCTATTTTACTGTCTACTCTCCACCATCCTTTCCCCAAAATCTCTCTTAAAGAAACTAAACTCTTCCACCAAGTTAACGAGACCCTTAAACATTACCAGAACAGCTAAATGAAATGTCTCAGTGGCTTATACATCGTTACAACTAATTGCTCAGCAACATATTGTACTCTTTCTAGAGCTACGAATAATCTTATTGCAAATGTGGCGCTGGCAGGAATACAACTTTAATATGATTTGCAAACACATGAAGATTTTCGTCTCCCATTTTGATATACAAATGTGTTGGAATTTATTTTTTTCATTCAAACAAAGTTGAGGAGTCCGCTAACTTGTATCACATGGTATATACTTGCACTAAATAGTTGTGAACACGGTTGCCACTAAAAGCTTGGCTAGCGGCCTATATATATATAGGGAGCTGATCCGTTGATAACGCTAGTAAAATAAGAAAAGTTGTCATATCTTTTTTTTACGTTCACGTGCGATCTGTGAACTGTCCAGATTTTTTTTTATGTTTTTTTAAGTCCGTCCGCTGTATTATGTAGCGGACAATTTTTTGACAAAAATATCCTCAAACTTAAAAAGAGCCCATCTGCTACATAATGTAGCGGACTAGTTTTCTGACATTTTTTCTCCCTCTCACTCTCCTTTCTCTCATTAATACTCTGACTTTTTCTCTCTCTCTCCTTTCTCTCATCCGTTATATTATGTAGCGGACTAGTTTTCTTACATTCTCTCTCTCTCCTTTCATTAATTTTTTGACTTTTTTTTCTCTTTGTCTCTCGTTTCTCTTCTTTCTGACTTGTCTCTTTCTCTCACCACTTTTTTCTTCTCTCTCGTCCTCCTCTCCCCTCCTTTCCTCTCTCTCTCACCACTTTTTTTTTGTCTCTTCCTCTCCGCTACGCAGATTAATGACTTCTGGCAAGGCCATGGTGAGCTCACCAGCAAAAAGGTTGACATCGTTCAATGTAGTGATTAGTTGGCATCCTTTTTTTGTGTGTGTGGGTAATAAGTTCTTCCTATGAAGGAGCAGCTATTTCTTCTAAGATTGGGTCTTGTGATTTTGAATTCTTGAATCCGAGCAGGTCCAACAATCAAAGCGTATGTTTAAGACTCCTTGTGTGAACTGGACTGGACAGGACAGTGGTTCGATTTTCCAATTTTTTTGGCTTGTGGCTTGTGCGTGCTCGGGCTCAATGCTTCACGGGCGACTGTGGCTTTGCGACGGTGTTGGTTTGTTCTAATGATTATCCAAACTCATTCGGACTCGCTATCAAGATTTGTTCTACAGAGGATGGTCCAATCTCAAAGTATGGGAGCAATTCTTAGTTCTATCTAGTCTAAGATTCGGTAGAGAAGGGACCTTAAAAGGCAATGCCTCCTGGAATTTTAATCGTCAGCATTCCCAGCCGGAAGCCGCTCAAACTTATGTAAATTGGTCTATAAACCCAGTATATACAAACATTAATGAAAGGAGGGAGAGAGAGAGAAGAAAAAAGTGGTGAGAGAAAGAGATAAGTAAGAAAGAAGAGAAATGAGAGAGAAAGAGAAAAAAAAGTCAGAACATTAATGAAAGGGGGGAGAGAGAGATGTAAGAAAACTCGTCCGCTACATAATGTAGCAGATGAGAGAAAGGAGAGAGAGAGAGAGTCAAAGCATTAAAGAGAGATAGGAGAGTGAAAGAGAAAAAAATGTTAGAAAACTAGTCTGCTACATTATGTAGTGGATGGACTCTTTTTAAGTTGGAGAGTATTTTTGACAAAAAAATTGTCCCCTACATAATATAGCCAACGGACTTAAAAAAAACGTAAAAACCAAGATCTGGACCATCCACAGATCGCGCATGAATAGCCAGATCGCATTGGCATCTTGTTCTATTTTGCTAGCGTTATCAACGGATCAGCTCCCATATATATATATATAGTCAAATATAGAAGCCGTGTTCCCAGTATCTCATTTCAGTACCAAAAGTAACATACTTATTAGATTATTTCATTCATCTTGACCTCGTAATCAAGACTTTTAGATTCTTGTAAATAGCATAAATATAACAATAACATGGTTTCGAACTCACGGGAATCAAAGTAACACTACAAGAAAAAGACTTTTTAGCGGCATAATCAAATCCGTCTCTAAAAGTGACTTTAACCGACGGAATATCCGTTGGTAAAAGTTCGTCGCTAAAGATTTTTACCGACGGAATTTTCTGTCGATAAAGAACTTTAGCGATGGACTTTTACCCACGGACTATTACCTACGGAATGTCTGTCGCTGAATGTGATTTTTCTATTTTTTTAAACTTTATTACGTTTTCAAAATTATTTAAAAAGGTTTCAGCGACGGACTTTTGGCCACGGCAATAATCCGTCGCTAAAACCTTATTAAAAGTACCTATCTTCTTTTCACCCGCCGCACATCTTTCCATTCGTCTTCTCTCTCTCACCCACTCTGTCTCTCTCACCCACAGTGCCTAGTTCTGCCGCCTACCCAACAACAACCTCAAGACTGAATCAGAGGATTTCGTTTTTGGAACACCGAAGCCAAAGGGTAGAAGATCAAAGACAAGTAAGTGCCCACCTGAAAAGAGCAATTAAAAACTCTTTATCCAGTTGTCTAAACTCATCATCTTTGACATCCAAATCTTTTTCACCATTTCTTCGATCTATCTTGAAAGTCTGTAAGGATTTCATTTTTGCCAACCATAGTATTTTGTTTGTTTCATTCTCAAAGTAACTTATGATTGAAAAGATCTGGATTGTTAAATGTGGTTTCCCATGTGTTAATCGGAGAATAATTATTGGATAAATTGACCCGGAAGAAATGACAGAGAGAAGCCTAATATTAGTGGAATCAAATTCGCCCATGATTTACATAACCAGTAGTTTGGAGTTTCAGTAATCTTAGCTTGCACTATGCAGATTGATGATATTAATGTGTTGGTGCATTAATAATAGTTTTATTTGTTCCCATCTCGCTTGTTCAGCCGGCATATCAAAAAGCCATTATCTAAAGCGGGGAAAACTGAAAATTGAATTAAATTATCTCAGGGTTTCCTTAAAACTCGAGAATATTGTTTCATTTTCAGTTACAGAATTTGGAGTCCCGAGTTTATTGAACTTGTCTCTATACTATTGAAACTAGGGTTTATATGTGGTCATAATCATTCAAATGGCAGGGAATTATTGTCTCAAAATTTTAATTTAGATAATTTATGCCCCCTGTTTATTGAACGTGTGATTTGTCTAATGCTGAGATTAGGGTTTGAGAATATTGTTCTAGTTTTTGGTTTATATTATTCATATCCCGCATTTATTAAATGTGTCTTGTGTCTATTGTTTAAATTCGTCTTTGTGTGGGATCGTAATTGTATAAATGCCCGAAAAGAATCAAGAATACCGTATATTTGTTGGAGGTTTGTCATTGGAAGTCACTGAGCATCAGGTCAAAGATGCCTTTAGCCGTGACGCCAAGAAAGTCGATGCTCAGGTTTTAAAATCTCTTTAATCTTATTATTTTTAGTTAACACCTCTGCTTAATCTTTTCTTAATGTTATACCTTCTGTTGGCTACTGAGAAAATGGAAGAATACATAAATAATTATTAGTTGTTTGATTTTGTTGTTTGATATCGTCAAGTTATCTGATACTCCATCCTTTTCATTGGATTCTTCCCGTTGACTTTTTACAAAATCGTAGAATAGAAATTGTACATGTAGAAGGGCCTAGTTAGATTAATGTACTGTACTGCGCTCTAGTTCTGTTTTAATTTTAAGATATTGTCCTTCAGATGCTTCCTTTTAGTGTTGGATTTGGAATTTTCAACGTTTGTGTTTGTAATTACAGATGAGAAAGATCCGGTCAATTACAGTTGTTCGTTGCTAACAAAATAGGCCTCCTAACATCATTACTGTACTTGTTGCCAATAGAAGCGAGCTTCTACAATTCTTCAATAGCTTTAAACTTGATAAAGATGGGTACATTATGCGTAGTACCTCTGCATTTGCATTTGCTGATGATATTCTTTAGTTGACTTAGATTGAATCTGAATATGATTTGTTGCAGAGGCTGAATATGAATAATTTGATTCGAACATAGATGAAGTTATAGAAGAAATAGCTGAACTAGAACAGAGCTAGAAGGGGAGAATGTCCGTAAAACTTATGTTTGATATATTTTTTTTATCTCAATCTGGAGATATTTAAAAAAAGGGTTCTTGGTTTATAATTTGACTTAAATCTTATTTGTATTACTTGAAGTTTGGTAAAGGACGAATGCTAATTGAAAGGATTAAGTATTAATGGATTGGATGATTAGAATTAATGGCATGAAACAGGTTTGGATTTTTAAGAACTAATAAAAATAAAAAAATAGCCTTTTTACACTTTAGATGGACCTTTAGTGACAAAATTTCGTCGCTTAAAGTCCTTCAACAGACTGATAAACTTTTTAAAAACAAACTTCAACGATGGAATTAATGTCGTCAAAAAACTTTTGTTGGACTTTTAGTGATGGAAATTCTGTAGCTAAAAGGTTTTTTTTTCTCTTTTGAGAAACTCACAAATTATGAAAAAATAGAAAATATCTTTAGTGACGGAACTTTCCGTCGCTATAAGTAATTAATTCCGTCGGCGAAAATCCACTTTGTACCTACGGATCACCAAATTCCGTTGCTAATCTTTTAGTAACGGGATCTACCACGGGCTTTTAGCGACGGACAATCTATCACTTAAAGTCTTTATCGACGGAATATACACTTTTAGCGACGGAAAGTTCCGTCGCTAAAAGTGAATTTTCTTGTGGTGTAAGTCATAAATTATCAAGAATTTTATTCTGATAGCGAAAGAACACGTAGATGCGAAAGCGAACGTGTCCCTTTGATATTATCTTCACTATTCTTTTCTATTCTTGATGATGGAATAGAGTTGTGTATTTTTCTATTAGTTTAAGAGACAAAAATTATGATACCCTAACCTAAGAACAAGATTTATTTATATAGAGTGAGTAGCGAGATCAACCCAAGACTTGTCAAATCTCAACCATCCATTAAAGGTAAGAGATTAGGGTTCATAAGCCTCTTATATATCCTAAATAATTAGTGTATTGGATGCTAAAATTAAGTAAGCCCATAAAGTTATTTAGCCATTTTAATTAATCAATGTACAAGTCAAATAAATAGTCAATATTAGTATGACTCGTTAGACCACCTAATTGGATTGGACCAATCGAATCCAAGAATACTATTACGATTTTTACTCTTGGTTGGAGGCAGACAACTTTGACAGAAAGATTTTGGCTGCCATTGGATTGTAACTAAGAACCTAACTACAACCTGCATATAGGATCAACTAATGGATCTTTGGCAACTGATATTTTCTAAGAGTTTTATTGTCAAATTTAAGAGTCCTTTTTTTTTTTATTATGTCACTAAATTTTTCTTGAAGGTTTTGATTTATAGCTGATAAGAAAATGGATTTTTCTTCTCATAAAGTACCTTTTCTCTTCATATGTCGTTTTATCAAATGTGAGGTTGTGAACCATAAACTCCCTAAAACTGGATTTATCAAATTTCCACCCAAAAATGAATTTAAAGCGACGATGGTGGACATAGATGAAACCAGTTTCAATTCATATTGATAAAACACATGGCACAGACCCTATGGGGAAAAGGTAAACAAACGCTTAATTACCCAGAGATGTTAATGGCCTTAATATCGGATTTGGATCGTCTGCTATAACTAGAGTTACAGTTTGACATGATGTAATCTCTGTTACAGCCGTCCAATTGAGTATGGTAGGACAGAATGGTTCAGATCAACCCACGTCATCAGTTATTTATTCTCAGACATTTACTCTCAGCCGACCAAATCTTCCCTCTCCAAACCAACGACACTTCACTCTCTCTCTCTCTCTCTCATATTCCATTTGTCGGCGGCAGAGCCTCCTCCACCTTCTGTAACGATGCCTCTATCTCTAGACAATGACTGCCGCCTCCAACTGTTGGGGACGCCGCGATGGCACATTGATCCCGCAAAATCCCTCTTTCTCCTCTTATCTGCACTCTCCTCTCTCCTCCATAAATTGAATGGACGAACCATCACCCACCGGCCACCCCTACTGCTAAAAGAGAGTATACACCACCATCATGCTACTATCTCCAAAATTTCTCTCCATCATCCAGTTTGATCCATGCCGTTTGAGTATGCTCTTTTTTTTTTCCAATTTTTGAGCTTTGCCATGTATTATTTTTGTTCATTTCATATAAGTTAATCCTGTATGCTTTTTTTTTTTTTTTGTATCGTTGGGGCAGATTTTGTGTTCAATTCTTAGGGCTTTTGGAAGCCCTATAATTTGGTCGATATTATGTGTGTGATTGTAACTGTAGCGTGCTTAAAACTATAGGGTTTTTTTTATGCTTTAGGTAAATGCGTTTTTGAAGGTTCATGGCGTTTAAATTTTCATTGCCCAGGACCCTGGTTTTGTTGTTTGGTACTTGGATCAAAAAGTATGATGTTAAGATTGAGAAACCAAAAGAGTAGTGCAAGTACCATCACTAATTGAAGCCTTGAATGTAATGCGATGATTAGTAACATTGATCTCTCTTGTAAAACCTGCAATCAACTGTCATTAGCCATTTTCTTTTGCTTTACCGTTTTCTCTTTTGGCTTACGTCTGTATACTTGTGTGTAAAGATGGCAGAAGGATAGATTCTTTTAGCTAACAAAGGAGAAACATGAACCTACCTATAAGCCTCCAAAATCCGATGCATTCTTCAGTGTCACATGTGATTACAAAGCAAAGCAAAGCAATACCATCTCTGCTCGTGCTTCTTTTGAGATTCAAGAACTCAGAAATTTATTGGATAAATTTTCAATGTTAATGGTTAAACATCTGAAACCGTTAAAAAGTAAAAAGGAAGTTACTGGCTAAAAATAAGGAAGCATCAAAAATAAAAAATATGAAGGAAAAGAAGTAAGGACTAGTTTACTAGTGTGTCACAATTGCCTTTTGTTTTCTATTTGTCTTATTTTGGACCCGTGACATGTAACCACCTAATTTTCTATCTTATACGAAATGATTAAAATCCAAAATCTCAGAGAATTGGATAAGTACTTTGAAAAGAGAGGACAGAGTTACTCGAAATACTCTCTCTCTCTCTCTCTCCATCTTAGATTATCTTAGCTGATATTGCTCGGTTAATTCTAACTTATCTTGGCAAGTCCTATTATTATTTGTTTGATTAATGGTATTACCTTTACCTACATGAGATTCTTTTATGCTAACCATTTAAATTGTTCAGTTCCCTTCGTGCAAGCTTGTATGGAAGGATACAAAATTCCTAGAATAGCTTTTCTACTCTAGTAGGATACCAAAACTAGAGAACTAAGGCTATGTACAGAATTTGGGGAATCATCATCAGTAATAGCTATCTGTTGTGCCAACAACGTCAAGCATTTTTAAATCATCTTTTCTTTCTCTATCGTTACTCAATTGCTATCTGGAAGATTGTGCTTGCTCGTAATCAATTCTCATTTGTTCCAAGGTCATGACAGACTGAACTGGCTGAACTTGCTCAAGATTAGAGTGGATTAACTTTTCTAGCTCGACGTAGAAGGCTTGCAGTGGCTGCTACATACTGCTTAGCACATTGGAATCTCTGTGTTGGATGTGTTTTAGTGCTTTTTTAGCTTATTCCTTTTTATTTAGGCTATATTTTGTGTTGAGATTTACCTAATTAGTGCCTGTCTATGTAAACTGAGCTTTTGCTCTTGAATTTGATAGAATTACCTTTTACTAGGAAGAAGACATGTATTTGATTTTTTTGTATAGTTGTATCACTAGCACCAGAACCACATAATTTGCCATGCACAATGAAAACGAAATGTGATCAACTTATTCTACTGTATCGAGTTACAATTTTGAGGTGCTAGAAGTGGACATCTCACTTCAATTACAAACTTTCTCGGATGATGTGCGCATAAATTCGATTATTTGCCAGTTATCTCGATGAAGCTGTGACACCATGTACTTATAGTCAATTGTAGAAGAAGTTCTTAGTTTAATCATTGAAGAGCACTACAAAGTACACGAGTGAGTTGTTTTTATGCCTTTTTACTTCGTATAAGACCCTACTAGCTCTTCAAATGAGATGTTTTCTTGCTTTTGCATGCCGCAGGAAAAAAAATTAAGACTCTATCCTTCACTCCTATCGTATTACAAGTAATATTGTAACAAACCAGTCCACGACCGAATCATAGAATAATGCCTCCCTCTGTGATATCCTTCATCGGATGTGGGATGATTTTATGATTAGCTTTATAAGACCCTGCCCATAAACTCATAAGTATCTAGTTGGCTAGCCATTTTAAGAGAGGCATTACCTTGTGGTAGGGCTCTGGATAGGATCATTACAGATGGTATCAGAGCCGACTCTCAAAATTTGGGCTGGGCTATCTAGTCGGGTTGCTGATGGTTGGGAGAAACGAAGGTAAGACTGGGTATATCCGACATCAAGAGGATGTTGGGGCACCAAAGGGTAAGTTGGATATATCCCAAATTGATTAGAGAAGAAGATTCTAGGCTATGTGTGATTGAACCTTAGCGAGGACGCTAAGGCATGAGGTGGGGAGATTGTGATATTCGATATCAGATGTGAGATAATTTGTGATTGGTCTTATTAGACCCTGTCCATCAACTTATAAATTCCTACTTGCCGAGCCCTTTTGAGTAGGTACTACCTGTGATGGGGTCGTGCACTAGGTCATTACACCCTCAAAAGGACCAGCCAACTAGGTACTTATTAGTCCATGGACAAGGTCGTTACATGAACAGGTTGGAATCTGCATACTATGTCATCCCTTATGACTTTCCCCCTGTAGTTTTAGCTTCCTCATACACCCTTGCTTTGTATTACATCCTCCGAATAAGGCAACACAGTATCTGACTGCTCTTAACTATTGTTCTAATTGACTATTGTTGATGCTAAAGATAACACACAAAGAACACTTTCTAATTCTCGCAATTTAGTGAGTACAGTATATAAAAGCCATCTTTAATTACTTGGCCTGTTTAGTTACATTTTATGCTTGGCCTTTCGCTGGGCTTCAATGCTGTGATATTAAGCCAATAAACTTTTGATCTATTTTAATCAGCTTCCTAGTATTTGTTGATCTCTCTGTTTCCAATTAAAGATTTCCTTTAATTAGCAATAATGAGTGTGCCCTGCTTGATTGGTTTTGTAAATGATCAGTAACTATAGAGCTGAAGCTCAATATGATTCAAGGGTTATGGTCTTGACATAAACCAAACAGTTTCACATAAACCAAAACCTCTGCCTCATTACAAGATTTACTAAAACTCCTACATAAAAAAGATTTGTTGTTCCCTCGGCTTCTAGCCTTTGCGATTGCACATAAGCCAACTGAGAAGACCCGGACCTAATGAAAGCTATATGCTTTTGTAAAAAACCATGGCAGCGTAGACTCAGAGATAGTATTGCAAGCGTCATGACTTTTCGTACCCAATCAATGTGCGGAGACCTTATGGTGGCCGAAGGTGTTGACGAGGATAGTTCTTCCATGGCAGTGTAGACCAATTTTAGGAGGAGAGAGAGGCAGTGTAGTTGGCATTGCCGGAAGGTGGGGAATGTCATCGCTTATCGGTGAAAGGTGTGTAGCGAGACTGAAGGTGGGGGATGTCATCACCAGAAAGTAGGTAGCGCTATGATTTCAGGCCGTCAAAGGAGAGAGAGGGAGTGCAGATCGCGTCACCAAAAGGTGGAGGAGGTGGATGTGCCGTCACCATGTTGATGCCGGCATATGGAGTGCATCGAGGAGGCTCTATCGCCGCCAGATGGAATTGGAGAGAGAGAATGAAGTGTTGTTGGTTTGGAGAGAAGATTTGGTCGGCATAAACTAAATATCTAAGAATAAATAGCTGGTGACATGGCTTGAGCTGAGCCATTCTTTCTCGCCAAATTCAATCAGATGGCTGTAACTGGAACTATAACACGCCTTCTATAACCTTAGCGACAGCAGGCGATTCGAATCCCTTAATATCAGGTCTTTTCTCTTCCTGCTTTGGAACATTCAGAGTCTGTAATCCACTCTCCATGCAAGCCTTTATTTCCTCCATCTTGGCAGCTTGAACCAGTGGACAAACTTGCCACTGCTCCTCTCCACCAGGTGCAATAACTTGCCGATCTTTTCTTCCTCCTCCTTGCTTCGCACACCGCTGATCTCAAGCACCCTTTTGTCAACTACAAGAAACTGTCTATTTAGCGAGCGCCGATTGCGGTCGCTAAATGGTATATGGCGGTCGCTAATCGCGTTTAGCGACCACAAATAGCGGTCGCTAGAGGCTGGGTCTCTAAATTTTAGCGACCTCAATTTTATCGCGGTCGCTAAAATTAGCGACCGTGTTGACCAGGTTAGCGACCACCTTAGCGGTCGCTAAATTTTTTGGTCATTAATAAATCTTTTGTTTAGCGACCGCATTGACCAGAATTAGCGACGACCTTGGTAGTTGCTAATTTTTTGTCAGCAATTGTTTTTTTGGTCGCTATTTTTTTATTTGTTTGCATTTTAACCTCTTTTTAACAAATTTTGTATATATTTGGTAAAATCAGTAATCCTGCTCACTACACTATCAATCAGAGCTCATTTTTTCAAACACCAAGCTATTTTGCAATGGCAAAACCAAACTTTATACACAACAGATCGCACATGATTACATATAAGTCTCATAATCAGCTAAAAGAATGATGATTAACACTTTCTAACTAATAATAGGAACTAGAGATACAATACACTGCATAAACTTATTTTATTTGATGCTAAATCTTCACTGCTTTCTTTATTGACTTGATGGATGATCTCATGACCATCGTCATCACCAATTACCAAGGGCTTCTTCTCTACGCACGATTGCAACACCCTTTCACTCTTGTGTCCTCTTACTTACGAATTCATCAACACTAGGCACAAGTCCGCGCTGCATGAAACAAAATAATTTAATCGATAAACTCAAAGAAATAGCCAATGTATTTTTTTAAAAGAAAAGTAACTTCTAGCAATAACCATACATAAATCGGCAACCTCACTTATCAGCCGATGTATTCTGTTCAAAGAACCATAATTGCACTTGTTCAATTATAAGCCAACAATTATACAAAGTTGCTCTTATAACCTTTGTTATCACATACACATTTTTGCACATTCAAGCTTACAATTTAAGAGAAGCATATGAGCATCTTAATACAAGCACAAACTCATGTATTATTACATGTAAAATGTTTACAAAATAAAAAAATAACTGCAAAAGAACACCCATACCAGTTGCTATAAGACTCTGGCCAGGAGCCAGTACAGCTTTTTGGTGCAGTTGTTTGGAACTAAAGCTAAGCAAACAAACAACATTAATCAGGTTGAAGTTTCTACACAAAGTCTATCTAATGATATGAAGTCCCAGGGTAAATTTAAAACAAACGTAGAAGAACATTTTTGCTATATCAAGCAGCAGATTTTGATTCCATTAGAGTATACGATCTGTCTTGTTTTTACAAAAACAGAAAGAAAGACTATCTGTGAGCATTAAAATTTTTTAGAAGCAATAAAACTTAGCAAGAAGTACCTGATTACCAACTCACCTTAGCAATCAAGCACGAATACAGTTGCAATACCTCGAAAAACATGTACAAAGAAATCATAGTTGCTGATTATTACTATAACAACAACGGGAAATAAAAAAGGACCAACTTTAACTGACCTTTGCTGAAACCTTGAAAAGCTCTTGGCTTTGGCTGAGAAAACCCCTTTCTTGTGCACAAAACACTGCCATGTATACTTATAAACCTCCATGTGATAAACTTGCCATTCCGGTAAACCCTTATTTCTTCTATCATTTGGATTATTTATCAAATAAAAAACAATCAAGTGTAAGGATAGTGTACAAATATGCCAAAGGGAATTTAGCCGTTAGTTAGATCTTTTAGCCTTTGAAGAGGACCGCTGAATCATTCTCAGCTGGTAAACAAACACCGAATGTTAGCAAATCATATATCTAATAATAGATGAACTTTGATTTGTAAGAGATAATATACTATGCTGCTACCATTTGTGAAACAACATTTTTGACTTTTAGATGGGCTCTCAATCATTATTATGGGGTCGATCCAATCTGGAACTTTCACATATCCAAGCATGCTTGTTTTAACATTTGATCTGACATTGCCACCTATTGAGACTAAATAAGGTCTTACTTCGTCCTCTTGCCTAATTTCATCTAGCTTTTGCCACGTTTTCACCTTTTTTTTTGTATGACGACATGTTGCACAATTAAACTTTAATTGTCTGTGTATACAAGTTATTTGTCCTTCCTTTGCTTAGAACTAGCCACGTGTGAATCCGTCATTATTATCATTGATTTGACGGTGTTACAACAATTACCAACTTGTTCTGGGAGTGGGACTTTAGTGGATATGGATCTCCTGCTGTAACTATAGTTACAACAGGGGTGCTGTTCTTCTGTATGTGAGAGGGGGAAGAGACTCTCTCTTCCCTCTATCTCTCTTTTCCCTCTCACATCAACATGGGACAGCATCCTTGCTGTAACCATGGTTACAGTAGGGGATCTTGATCTGACTTTAGTGGGGTTTCCCCTTAGGCCAGTCTTCTATTTCTCGATCACGGGACTTGCTTAGGCCTTAGGATGAGTCAGCATTACTAGGCCTAGTTGTTCATATTTCTTTATTGTTGTATAAACGGTGGTTGATGTTGAGAGAGGGAAGCCGTCAGGTAGTCCAAGATATTCAAAGAGAAGGGGTCGAACCGGCCGGGCCCCCAAGAATTTGAAAATCAGCTCAATTGAGTTGAATTCGTAGACTTCGGTTATTGACAAGACCTTGATTTTATCGATGAACTGATGAGAGACTGGCAATCTATTTATTAGAGCGAGGATGATTATTTTGTTACTTTTCAGGATCATTTAAAATTTGAGTTACAAAATAGATAAAAGAACTCTCAAAGAACTCTTGATAATCTTCTAGAACCTACTCTCATATAGGGATGCAATAGGGTGGTTCAGCTGCGGATCTTATAAGATCTGCACCCGCCTCGCTACCCTTGAAATCCCACCCCGCCCCGCACTGAGTTATATAATCTCAATACCATATCCAACCCTAAAAGACTTTAGAAAACTCGGCTTCGCCCTACCCCGCCTTTATGCCCTCAAACACGTCTAAACCCTTTAAAATTGGAATCAATGACAGGAGAATCATATTCTTTTCTTCTTCCAATGCTCTACTTAATTGCTTCAAGCACTCCTGCAAATTCAGTCACATGGTTTTGGTGAACTGTTTGGTGGACCGGTGGTGGGTGGCTGTGGGTGCTGAACGCCGACCGTGCGGCAGAGAGAAAGAGAAAGAGGATGTGCGGTGGCTGGTGGGGAAGCTCGACGAAGTTCGGTGGAGTCACCGAGAGGGAGAGAACACAGAAGGAGGAGGTGCGGTGGCTGGTAGGGAAGCTTGGCAAAGTCACCGAGAGGGAGAGAATAGAGAAGGAGGAGGTGCGGTGGCTGGTGGGGAAGCTCGGTGGAGTCGTCGAGAGGGATAGAACAGAGAAAAGTTGGGCGGCAGACTGAGAGAAGATGGACATTTAAGGTTTGTCATGAAATCATATATATATGTAAGGATGGACGTCTAGTATCAAATAAAGTATATGGTTAATATACCGGGGCAGAAGAGGGTTATGGGGCGGGTTGGATACCGAGGCAGGCTGAATGAAATACCACATCCGACCCTAACCCTCTGCGGATTTAAAAAAAAAAAATCATACCCGCCCCGTGATCTGGTCAAAGTCAAAATGACCCGCCCCTATCAGACCGAGATTGGTTAGGGATCCGCCTATTGCGGGTCTTATGGCCATCGCTACTCTCATAGGAAACAAGGACATAATGACCATGATTTTAGGATGCGAATGCACGGGTCTTTTGGTATCAACGTAGCGATCCAGTCTACGGTCCCCACATTGAATAACCTTTTTCTCCAAAGTGTCAACTAAATTGGTACTAGTAAAATTCTTGGTAAGATAGTAAGATAATATCTCTACGGCATGTTTTGAAAATCCTCGCGTAAGTCCAATTGATAAAAAAAAATCTATGATTTCTTTTGCCCATCTTGAAGAGGATTTGTAGTCTCTTCATGTCCATAAGATTTGAGATGTGCCAAAAATTCCCATATATAACTTAGGTACACGTTCTTCTTTAGTATTGGTTCATAAATACACTTGTAGAAAATCTTTTCATAAAGATAAAAGAAGGAGTAAATTAAGTAGTCTATTCTTGTAAGGATTATAATACTTTTCAAAAACATAACTCCACAAGAGCGTTGACCACCTTAATTTAAGAGAAAAAAGGCGTTACGAGTATCACTACCGGTCGATTTTGCAAAGAAGAAAGGTGTATTAAAATAGACATTTTTTTAGTAAGTATCAAACTTTGACCACTTAGTTTGCCCATAAATCCTAGCTTACCAATGATGATGAGGTTTAAAAGCCATGATTAGTGTAATCTATACGGAGTAATTGTGGTAATCTAATTGTTTGCTCCACAAAATATCTATTTTCACTAATAAGTTCACTTTGATTAAATGCCACTAAATGACATTTACTTTTTACTATTTCCGAAAAGATAATGGAAGATTCAAAAAGTGAAAGAAACCAACCTCCTGAAAATGTGTCCTATCGATAAGGGATAAGTGTGGTTGATTACTTATTAGTGGGTGGTTATTTTTTAAGTGGGTAGTTTATCTTTAAGTGGATAGTTTGTCTTGTAATGGTAGTTATTTTCTACAAACCATGATTGAGAAGATGTTGGAAGGAGCAATCGATCGTAGGGTTTGAGAAGTTACTTCCAATAAAGATAAGGAGTGACAGTTACAAGAAGAGGACAGTTACAATAGTGCGAGTATAAAGGCAGATGAAGGCAATAGAGAAAGAGGTTGTCAAACTTTCAACAAAACTAGACTAGGAAGAATAGCTTGTTTAGACTTCTTTAGGTTGTTTATTAGATGATCTGTGTAGTATCGATAGGAAATCCAGTGCGCTGTAAAAATTGTGTTCTTTACACTGTAAGAATTGTATTTGTGATTTCAGTGGGCGCATCGTCTTTTGATCAATTCAGCATATTGTCATCTGTTAGTTTTCCTTTTTAGCGATGAGATAATCAATCATCAATCATCAACCAGACTGAGACTTTTTCTTTCTTTTTCTTAAGTTTAGAGGCTTTTGCTGCCATTGATAGGAAGTTTAGTTTCCAGACTTGGAAACATTAGTGTGTAAACATTCATAATCAATCGAAGCTCTCTTCATCATTTATAAGTGCACAGTCTTTTACATCTGATTTCCATCTCTTAGTCAAAGTTTCTCGCTTTTAGGGAAGTCCCCAGGCCCTAGGGGAAAAAAAGATCCCGCACTTTTAATCGATCGTGCCGCCGGGGCACCGATCTATAGTGAATTTGCCCAGCAGCCAAACATTGGCATGTCCAGTGGGACCTTGTACCTAAAAGTGGGAAATGCCAACAATATGTTTCCAAGCAATTTCTTGGAATTTCAGGCCCGATTTGATGAATTAATGGCCGATTTTTGGGTAGATTTGATGAAATGCCATACTTCGGCATCATTAGTACCCAGAAATTTTAAACCATTGTCTCTTTCATTTTATATGAACTCAACAGTGGATGATATAATGGAATTTTCGTATGATCTAATGGATTGCATTGATGTAAACCATGGTCAGTCTATTCTACCATTAATTTTGGTAGATACCTCCAATGAATTACATCGGTTTGAAAATTATATTAAAACCTTGATGAAAGTAGATCATCCATCCTTTTTAGAGGATGTAGAGGATGAATTAAAAGAATGCTGGGCATTGATTCACAGAGTTGGATGGACGAGGAAGAAGTTGAATTGCTTCTTTTCTCGTTTGTTGGGGGTGAAAATTTAGAAGCCGATAGTTATTCTTTGGTAATGAAAATAAAATAATGCCAAACATGGCTGAAACAAAACAGTATTTTAAAGATGAAAGCAACCAATTCATGATTACTAAAAATTGCACGACTAAGTATCAAGAAGAGTCGTTGCAAAATAGCCAACTTCAAGTGTTATCTCGAGACAATTCAAGGGAGTTATTCGACGAATTGCGTGAAAAACGCTTATTGTTGGGAAATTATTTGGATGCAATAATACAACTGGCTGATACTTACACCAAAAGTGGTGTGAGTAATTTTTGTAAGATCAACATCACGCCAAAAATGACTGAAATAGTTGAACAACCATGTCCATTCTCATATAAGATTGATATGTCAAAAGGAGATCAAATTGATATGACTGGGGGGCAAGCTTGCAAGCCTATTTTGGCTGAAAGCAAAAAGGAGCACTTTTCATGCAACATGTATGGCGAGTCAACTATGGCTATCGATTCAAAATTCTCCACTTTTAGTGAGTTTGAAGCTTTTGACATCATGAAAAATGATGAAGAACATGTATTTTGGGAGCCAATCAGTGTTATATTTTTTGGACAAAGATACCCTTTGGGTTTGTGGAGCATACCAAGGTAGAGTATTAATTCAATGGTTATTAAGAACTGCAAATATAGTCAAATATTATTTGTTTTATTTTTATCCTTACACTTTGAATTAAAGAAATGCTCAATCGATTGGCTTATCAATAGCCAGTTTATATGCTGATTGGGTTAACGGTTTGACAAAAATGGTCTTCATTTAGTAGTAGCTTGACCAAAAAATGGTCATGGTTGGTTTAGTGGCGTGGCCAACTATGGTCATTGACATAGGCATATGAGAGCAAAAGCCAATCGATGGCCAATAGATAGCGAAAATGCTGTGGCTTTGAAGAATGCAAGCCTATCGATCATGAAAGGCTATATATCGATCGTGAAAGTCTATCGATACTGAGAAAATACTACCCCTTTAAAAGACATGATTCTTCACAATTTTCAAATATTCAATTGCTTGAACCAGGGGGCAATGTTTGCATCACAAAATATCTATTTTCACTAATAAGTTCACTTTGATTAAATGCCACTAAATGGCATTTCTTTTTATTATTTCTGAAGAGGTAATGGAAGATTCAAGAAGTGAAAGAAACCAACTTCTGAAAATGTGTCCTATCGATAAGGGATAAGTGTGGTTGGTTACTTATTAATGGGTGGTTATTTTCTAAGTGGGTAGTTTATTTTTAAGTGGATAGCTAGTTTGTCTTGTAATGGTAGTTATTTTCTACAAACCATGATTGAGAAGACGTTGGAGGGAGCAATCGATCGTGAGGTTTGAGAAGTTACTTCCAATAAAGATAAGGAGTGACAGTTACCAGAAGAGGACAGTTATAATAGTGCGAGTATAAAGGCAGATGAATGCAACAGAGAAAGTGGTCGTCAAACTCTCAACAAAACTAGACTAGGAAGAATAGCTTGTTTAGACTTCTTTAGGCAGTTTATTATATGATCTGTGTAGTATCGATAGGAAATCCAGTGCGCTGTAGAAATTGTGTTCTTTACACTGTAAGAATTGTATTTTTGATTTCAGTGGACGCATCGTCTTTTGATCAATTCAGCATATTGTCATCCGTAAGTTTTCCTTTTTAGCGATGAGAAAATCAATCATCAATCATCAACCAGACTAAGTCTTTTTCTTTCTTTTTCTTTAGTTTAGAGGCTTTTGCTGTCATCGATAGAAAGTTTAGTTTCCAGACTTGAAAACATTAGTGTGTAAACATTCGCAATCAATCGAAAGCTCTCTTTGTCTTTTATGGGTGCGCAATCGTTCTACTTTTTACTTTTCGTCTTCATTTTCCTTTTTTAGAGAAGTCCCCAGGCCTGAGGGGCAAAAAAGATCTCACGCTTTTAATCGATTGCGCTGCAGGCGCACGATCGATTGTGAGTTTGCCCAACAGCGCAAACACTAATCAATGGGTAGAAGGAAAAAAAGACTCACATTCATAATTTAGATGTTTGAAAATCCAAATAATCGTAATTCCCTTTTTATAAAGCTCTCAAATAATCTCCACGAAGAAGAATAACTTGTTTGCGTTTCACTTTGCTTGATATACAAAAGGGTAAACTTATGTCGAAGCTCTCAATCCTTGGTATCCTTTCGCTTGTGGTTACCACGACTACAGGTACTTTCTCCTCTTTGTCTTCCATTTCAAAGTTATAGATACGAATTTCCAATTGTTAAGAAGTATCCCGAGTCATTTAAGGATAAGGGTCGAGTTTATTAAGTAAATCCAGTGGGTTTACGCTTCATTTTAGCATATTTTTAAACTCGAAATCATACTTTTATTTGAACCGACTCATGTGCCGTGTCATTTTCAACTTGACCAGAAAAGAAAAAAAATACCTCGGGACATTTGCTAACTTGGGCTGCTGGATGTTCACCCTGAGATCCAAATTCACCGTCAGATCTTCTTCCACTAATCACCTTAAGCCATGTTTTCGTGAAGGCAAGCGTTAAGAAGTACTTCAGGTTAACTAGAATTAAGCTCAAATCTAGTTGTACCCTTCGTGAAGGCAGCTCCGACCATTTACACCCACTTCTCTGTGAATAAACTGAAATAAGCTCTTAGCAATAACCTCAAGCCAAGTCATATATATATATATATATATATATGGGAGCCGATCCGTTGAGAGTGCTAGCAAAATAAGAGATCTTCCTAGCGCGATCTGGCCGCCATCCCGAAGGGATGGACGGCCCAGATCCTTTATTTTTGCAGCGCTGTCAGTCGTTCGCTACTTAGTGTAGCGGACGGACCTTTTTACCATCTTGCCCCTGCTCCCCCGTCCGCTACACTGTGTAGCGGACCACTTTCTTGGCCCCACATTGCACAGCCAAAAAGTCGTCCGCTACACTGTCTAGCGGACGACTGTTTCCGTCAAATCAGTTGTCACATCAGTCCTGTCGATGCACGACTGTTACTTTGTCCTTATCCCACCGTCCGCTAGACAGTGTAGCGGACGACTTTTTGGCTGTCAATGTGGGGCCAAGAAAGTGGTCCGCTACACAGTGTAGCGGACGGGGGAGCAGGGGCAAGATGGTAAAAAGGTCCGTCCGCTACACTATGTAGCGGACGACTGACAGCGCCGCCAAAATAAAGGATCTGGGTCGTCCATCCCTTCTGGATGGACTGCCAGATCGCACTAGCAAGATCTCCTATTTTGCTAGCGCTCTCAACGGATCAGCTCCCTATATATATATTTCTTTAAAAGCAGAGTGAGGAAGTTACATAAGATCGACCTACAATCATTTGAAGTGACATGTGGTACGAGAAAACCTTGTTGCCTTTTTTCAGCTATGGTAGTTATAGTACTCTTATCGAAATTCGTTAAATGATTAACGGCATTCCTTCCACCACTTTGCATGATTGCGTACCGACAAACATGGCATACAGTAGCTGTATAGATAGTGTCACTAGCCATTAAATTTGTGCTGATGGATTACCAGATTACTTATTAACACATTAAAGCATTTCAACTCGTGTATGTTACATAGTGGCCAATTTTTGTGAACCATATTGACTTTGGCTTGCAGGCAACGAGGCTTCAGCAGTAAAAAGATGTTCAGGGTCGAAGATTGTCTTTGCTTGTGCGGAGGAAAAGTGTAGCAAATCCTGTAGAGCCGAATATGGATCAGAAGCTACTTCACGGTGCAAATCTTACGGTGTTTGCACTTGTGATTACCCATGCGGCCAAATATGTTCGGCTAGAAGCATCGAGGTTAACTGTCAGCCGGCAACATGTGATGCGTGTTGCAAAGGACGCCATTGACCAGAAGCTACTTCAAAGTGCGAATCTTATGGAATATGCAATTGTTTTTACCCTTGTTAAGCTTTGATGATATTTATTTGAATGGTGTGGCGTAATGCTTGACATGACATATTGCTCAAGATTCTGAAAGTTAGAGATCAAGATAAGTTAGATTATGATTTTACATAAATCTCATATTACTTATATGTTATTGTTTCTTCCTATAGTTGCAATCGAAAAAATCAATAACTAATTTTTGTTTGACATAAGTTAGTACCCGAACCAAATATCCTCGCTTGATAGTTTTGTCCATCAATCAAGATAAGTTAGATTAAGACGGATTTTTGTTTTCCTTTTTCGGGCTAGGCCTGGCCCGGCCCGAAAAAGCCCGGGTCAGGCTCGGCCCAGGTTTGGCCCGGTTCAGGCCCGGGTTTGGCCCGGCCCGGTTCTGGCCCAGTTTTGGCCCTATTCATTTAAATCTGGTTTGCAATTCTCCTTCTCTTTTTATTTTTTTTACGCAAATTCTATTCTTATGTGGGTTTTTTATTTTACACATCAGTGTTCATCAAAAGCAATCCAATAAACATGAAAAATTCAGCTTAAACTGATCTCACAATATCAGCAATCATAATCACAAAGGTTCGATACTTGCTTATTTGTTATTTGCTCACGTTTAGGTGTTGAAGATGAAATAGCTAGAACAAAATGTAAAAACACTTGGTTGATTTAACTGAAACTGGCTTCATTGAAGCAAGGAAACCAACCCAAAGAGGTTTACTACCATCATCGTTTAACAGCTTACTTGTCTACTTAATTTCAGCCCAAAGTCTAAAAAAAAAAGAAGATTACGGAGCATTAGACAAGGCCAAAAATCTAAAGAATTGGCCAAATATAGGACTATTTGTAATATCTAAAAGGTTGACAATTGTCAGCAATATTTGGCAGTCAATACAACAGTTTGATCAAGTGGACTAACTGGAGCAAGTGGCTAATTTTAGGCAGCTTGTATCCATTGATTTTAATTTGTTGTTTTCTTCATGACTTTTTGCAGTGAACAGTGACTGGATTTGTTAAGTGCTCTATGAAGGTTTGGACCAGGATGCTCTAAACATGCTTTGAAGTTTCAAACTTTGGCTACATGCATTTTCAATATGACTTCTTATTAGAACGTTATTATTATGTTCGGTGATGTACAATGTATTTTGAACATTAGTTTGACTTTGATGGTGCAATCTACTAATCTTTCCCTTTTGGAATATGTTCTTTGGATATTAATTCAATTTATGTGCAATCTACTAATCTTTCCCTAGAGTACAATTTGCTTAAACAATAACATCAAATTATCATAATTAAAACCCTTACCTTGAATAACAAGAAAATGCCAAAAAAAATTGGGCCCAGGCCCGGCCCTAAATGTTGGGCCTAGGGCCTAGGCTTGGATCGGGCCCAGATATCCCCAGAATCAGGCCCGGCCAGGCCCGTTTGGTAGCCCCCTTGGCCCGGCCCCGGCCCGATTTGCTGGAGGCCCGATGGGCTTGGGCTGGGCCGGCCCAAGCCCGGCCCAAGCCCGGCCCATTTGACACCTCTAGTTCTTCTAGCATTGAAGGATCATGTCTTCTTTGGTTGTGGCTCACACCACCAACAATTTCAATTCATTTTTCGTCAAATGTCAAACTCATGAAGTTTCAAAATTAAACCTCCATACGTTTGACTAGGAGTACTGTACCATGAGAGATAATGCTTGAAGAGACTTAACAATCAAGATTATGAAATTTAAAGATATTGATAAGTTTGATTAATAATTTACATTATCTTGTATTCCTTTTTAGACTGTTCTAATAAAAATTGATCACTTTTTAAATTAAGAAAGATTTTGTAGGTGTTTTTCATATTTACTCATTTTACACATTTTTTATTCTATTTTTTGTTCACATTTAATCTTCCACTAATTCATTTTCTATCTGCGATCCACTTTCTTGCCCTCCCCTTCTCTCAATTGGAATAGAATGGGAAACTTTTAGCATAGGCAAGACACATATTAGTCAGCCAAAATTGTCACCAAACATGTCGGTATTATTATTGGTAGCATCATGTATGAAAACATTAGCCGGCATTCATCATCAATGGGTTGATTTGGGAGGAAAATAAAATCCTTCGAACCGTACCAATTTTGTGTTCAATTCTACACCCAAAGTGCAAGGAGAAGTCATCATTCTTAGTGAGTTGACATAATGATGATATATACTAACTAATGTACCCGTGCAAATGCATGGGGACGTGATGCAATTTGATTTAGTACCAAGAAAAAAGGCTTTTAGCGATGGAAAAATCCGTCGCTTCAATTTGATTTAGTACCAAGAAAAAAAGCTTTTAGCGATGGAAAAATCTGTCGCTAAAAGCCCAAACTCCGTCGCTAAAAGTTTTAGTGACGGATATACCGTCGCTAAAAGTTCCTCGTATAAAAGCCCGTTACTAAAAGTTTGGCTACGGAATTTTCAAATCTGTCGTCATCTAATATTGCACTTTTTGTGATGGATTTATTTATTAATTAGCGACGGAATATTCGCCGCTAATTATATTTTACGTATTTTAATTTATTTTCTGTTTTGTGAATTTAGTGACGGAATGTTCCGTCGCTAAATAAGAGTTTTGGCGACGGAATATTCTGTCGCTAAAAAGTTGATAGAAGAAACATTTTTAGCGACGAAATTAATTGATCGCCAAAAGTCAATTTTTAAATTTTTTTTTATTTTTCTATTACCCAGACCTATAATAAAAATTTCAATTCTCAACAACACATAATAATCAATACACAAAGAAATATATACAATCAATTATAAAAAATACTCATGATGTACAAGTCAGGCAGGGAGGGGGGCAAGCTGGGACTGGGCACGAGAAGGGGCTCATCAGGGGTTGCCGAGTTTCAGATCTGGATCCTGCTGATCCGGGGCAGGCTCGGCATGTTCAGCAGCGATACCCTCCTGATTCTGCTCCCTGATCATCCTCAACACCACCGTAACAATGCGCTGGATCTCCCCGTCGTCCAACGGATGCCGAGGAGCCGGTGTCTATGGAGGGGCAGCGAGGGGTGAAGACGCTCCTATCAAGGCACAAACAGTCGTGCTAGACAGGCCGCGTATGCGGCCTTTCGGCAGATTGACGACCTCCGGCCTATCTAGCCATCGCTTCAATGCCCCTGTACTCGCACCCGTACTAGTGGACGCTGATGCCTATCCGGACTCCCTAAGTTGTTCATACGAGGCCTGCAAAAACAGTGATTTAAAGATATGTTAGGGCATTAATTAATGCAATAGACATTGAGGATAGAAAGAAAAAAAATTAACAACTTAATTAAACACATCGACTTACATCGATCCGCCGGGCAATATCCGAAACATAGTTGCCTGCCTGGCACACCTCGTTGTCCTTCTTCCGCACGTGCGTCTGATTATACGTTAGAGCTATGACCTTATCCTCCTCCAGATCCGGGTTCTGAACCGCATTCATGTGTCGGACGATGTCGTGTGGCACCGACCCCCCCGTGTGCGTTGGATCTCTGTTCTGTCTATTCTCGGCCCCCTTTTTACTCTTGGCGTCCCAGCCTGGATCCACAGCCCACCGATCTATCATCTCCCCCCATATAGTCAGAGATATCCAATGTGGGGGATATGTCTTCATCTCCGTCATTGGGGCACCATCGGGCATCATCTTCTTCGCCCGGTCCCATGCGTCGTGGAGCCATCGGCGGTAATTCTTGGCGATGTAAGAAAAGAAGGCCTGCTGCCCCAGTGTCTGCTGATCAGCCGAGTCAAATGTGAACCCCTCCTGCAAGGCATTCAATAACACAAACTAATTTAGAAAACAAACTCTAATTAAACAAATACTATCACAGGAAAAAATACTTCAACGTACCAGCCACTTCTCCCATAGGGACTCCCTCGTAATGGCATCCCAGTCCTTCCAGTACAGGCGTGGCTCGATGAATCGGCCCTTCACAAGAACGCCGATCTTCGTCCTCACCTGATTCTCTAGGATCTTGCCAAAGAAGTAAATAAATTAATTAATACAGTTCAAATATAAATTAACATCCCGAATGTACAAAATAAGGCATGATGTGATTTTTTTTTTACTTACAGGCCCTCCTGGGGAAGCGTAACTCTCTGTTTACACTGGGGGTCAATGCGTACCCCGCATCTCGGGCCACGGCCTCGTCGAGATCCTGCAAAGTGACTTTGACCTTATGATTGGGGAAATTGACCCTGCAATCAGTAAATATGTCCTCCAAGATTTAAACAAGTTGAGGTATACTAGTATTTTTACTAGTACTTTTACTCGGATTATATTTGTCTTTTTTGCACAATTAACAAAAAATGCAGTGAAAAAGTTGTTGAAGGTCTTGAGGCACTTGCTGAAGTGGAGAAAGGAACATAATTACTTCTAAAAGGAAATTCTAAGTTGACTACATGTCTTTTGGCAGGTCCTCCTGGGAGGTATCTGTTTCTAGGTTTATGCTTTTCCAGAGAGTTACATTTTAATTGCTTAAACAAGATCTTTTAAGCTATTTATGTTTTAATTAAAACAAACAGTGGCAAGACAACGACAGCAGCCCTAATGGCACTCAAGGCTAAAGTGCAACATGTTAACATGGTACTTTTTGTGCTCATGAACTAGTTCTTTGTATAGTTTGTAAGTCTTATATATGTTTCACATCCTAACTATTTACTTTATTATGCAAATGTAGATCTCACTAGACTCAAAGCCTCTCCAGTTTACACTCAAAGCCAACAGGTTTTTGGTACGATGTACTACTATGGGTTTAATAGCTTATACTAAGTACTTATATTCTAATTTGAGCATGATTTTCATGCTGCTGACCCCACAGACCTGGTATTTTAAGGTGATTTCTTGGTCTTTGTATACTAAGTGTTGTGCATGCACACACACGACACTTTCATAGAACTCCACACGCAGGGCCATATACCTTCATCACAAACACACACTCTAGCTGCCTTGGCAGCTCCATTCCCTCACAAAAAAAAGCATAGCTTTACGCACCCATTTCAATTTCCTCTCATGCATTACGGCAGCCACCATTGTAATTACCTGGGCACTCAACAACATTACACTTCAAACCTCCACCACAAACACACATACCTTGGACTACATGCACCCGCATAATAACTCAACATCACTCACACACCAAAATATATATACATGTACACACACTGTATACATATGCGAACTCATCTTTACACACACTACAGGTTCACATATATCTCCATTACATCCATATCACACCGCTTCCCTCAACCTCACAAAGCACAAAAAAATGTCACTATGGCAGCCCATGGCTGCCCAGCCACCTCTGTCTCTCACGGCAACCATGGCTGCCACTTCTTTCACTCGGTTTCTCAACCATGAAAGCTCGATGCTGTCACCCGCACGTCCAACTACTCACAGTTCCCTTCTTCACACGGAGAAGCAAGGTAGTGATGGCCCCTTGAATACACACAAATACAATATATCATATAAAAAAATACACACTGTCACAGCAAAATTAAAAAAAAAAAGAAATTTGATGTGAGAAGTGAGATTATAATTACACAAAAACACCTGACATTCCACATACCACATCGTCCAAGTCTCAGCAGAAACCAAAAAAGAAAAAAAATTGATGGAAAAGGAAGACAGAGAGGAAGTCAGAGACATACCTTCGAAGTAAAGTTACTTGAGATGAGTAGGGTGGCCGCGGGTGGTCACTAGAGGTCCCCGATGGTCGTCGGAGGTCCCAGATGGTCTTCGGTGGTCGCGGCTATTCGGTGGTGTCGTGGGTGGTTGTGACTGTTTGGTGAAACAAAGCTGCTGGAGATGAGTAGGGTGGTCGCGGGTGGTCGCTGGAGGTCCCCGATGGTCGCCGGAGGTCCCAGATAGTTTTCGGTGGTCGCGACAGGGTGGCACGACGTCAGTGGGTTGTTGTCGGTGGTGAGGGAGGGAGGCTCACAGGAGTTAGATCGCCGGTGGGTTGAAACGGGGACAGAGAGATAAAAGGCAGAAAGAGAGAGAAACAGGGAGAGAGAAAATGCAAATCTGTGTTAATCAAAGGCCTTTTAGCGACGGAATACCCCGTCGCTAAGAGTCTGTCGGTCAAAGAAAATTTATCCGACGGATTTTTTTTAGCGACGGTATTATTTCGTCACTTAAAAATATTAAAAAATCTCAAAAATTACAAATTCTATAAAAATATTTAACGACGGGATCCCCGTCGTTAAAATCCCGTTGTTAAAAGTTCACCGGCAAAGGTTTTTACCTATGTAATATTCCGTCGGTAAAACTTTTACCAACTGATTTTTACCGATGGAGTTTTCCGTTGCTGAAAAAGCTTTTGGCGACGGAAAGTATTCCGTCGCTAAAATTCGTCTCTAAATCTATCTTTTCTTGTAGTGTTAGGACCAATTAGGGCTAATTAGGGATTAATTGTGCAGATTAGTGTTGATTAGTCCTAATTAGAATTAATTGGGTTGTTAGGGTTAATTACGACTAATAAGCTAACTATAATCAATTAGGTTAATTAGGGTTAATCAGGATTTAGTTAGGGTTTAGGGTTTAATTAATCTAATTAGGGTTTGATAATATATGAGTAATTAGGGCTAATTAGGGTATAATTTGGGCTGATTAGGACTAATTTGGGCTGATTACAGCTAATTAAGGTTCATTGGGTTCTTAGGGTTAATTAAAACTAATTAGGCTAATTATGATTAATTGGGTTCATAGGACTAATTAGGGTTAATTATAACCAGTGGCGGAGCCACGATTTCACCCCAGGAGGTGCTAAAAATATCGCGTTAACCTAATTTCAACAACTAATCATTCAACTCAATCACAAATATCTCAATCCAATTGGATCCCATCCTCCGTCAATAATCTCAAATCTCAATTCTCAAATTCTTAATGCACAGTCAACAATCTCAATTCTCAATTCTCAAATGCTCAATACACAGTTAACAAAATTATATAAAGAATGAAAATTAATCTAAAGAAGTCTAACAATTAGAACTAAATCACAGATATCTCAATCCAATTGGGTCCCATCCTCCGTCAACAATCTCAATTCTCAAATTCTCAAATGCTCAATGCACAGTTAACAAAATTATATAAAGAATGAAAATTAATATAAAGAAGTCAAACAATTAGAACTAAATCACAGATATCTCAATCCAATTGGGTCACATCCTCTGTTAACAATTTCGATTCTCAAATCTCAATGCACAGTTAACAAAATTATATAAAGAATGAAAATTGATATAAAGAAGTCTAACAATTAAAACTAAATCATAGATATCCTAGAAAGCACCGATACCTCATATAGGGTGTCAGTATGTAACATCCTGGAATTTTCCGGAACGTTAGCACTCGCTCAATCATATATACTAAGGCAATAGAACCCTCAACTCAACCAATTATAGAACCATCAGCCAGTCAGAGCACTACAATCCATCAACTATCTTAACAAACCGTCCCAAAACAATAGTAAAGTACTTAAATTATTACATTACATAATGGTTCTCTAACAAGGCTCAAATAAATAATAATGTAAAAACATAAACTACTTTGAAATTCAAGCTCGTCCGTCACGAAATCTTATTGACAGTTATTTCCTGCAGAAGGGAATAGAAAAAGGGAGTGAGCTTCCAAGAGCTCAGTAAAGTTTCTCAACATTCAGTAGGGATTACAAACGAATTGGTCAAAAAATTATATCAATGATAATGTAGAAACAATGTTCTCAAATTTCTCAATTGAAGATTCACTGAATACACTTTTGATTTCACTGAAACAATACAGATGATATTGGACATGAGTATATTGCAAAGCCACACAGGCAGTGCAGGGTAACACTTAGCAAAGCCACACAGGCAGTGCTCAATAACAATATGGTTACATATGCATATGAACAATAGCTAGACCCTCAAAGTACTAGTATTTTCCAACAATAACAGACCATCCTTATATCACCCCCGATACAGACCGTCCTTATAACTCCTCAATACACTATCGCATGCCAATATGCAGAATGCAATAAGCGATATTACAATGAATAAATCGACACTCAAAGAGAAATAAGTACTGAGCATCGAATGAGATTTTCAATGAACGTGTCAGGCTCAAACAAAGGTTATTAATAACAATCGATACAATTTCATCACAATTATAATTGAGTCCAAAGAAATAAAGATAGCAAATCAGAATAACATATGAATCAAATAGATGAGTTAGGTTCGGATGAAAATTCCTTACCTCAATCCAAGCGCTAAAGCTAAAAACGCTCTCGACCAAATTCCTCGAGATTAACCTAGGTTATCAGAACACTTATTCATACTACTACATTAAAATCTAAATATAATTATCTATAGTGTACCCGTTTCTCTACTCGGACATGATGAATCTCGGAGCGATTTCCTACACGGCCAACTTATCCCGAAATTCGTCACATTCCCCAAGACTTAGAAATATCCCAAAAAATGTTCTAATCATTCATTAAACATTATTTATAGTTTAATGTAGCATATGGGATAAAAATATAAATTTTGAATTATTTTTTTTATTATTTTCGAATTTAAAATAATTTCCTTAAATTCACTAAAAACCTATAAATTGCCATAATTGCTTGTAGCTGGAAATAAAGGCTCATATTTTTTTTATACAAACCTTAATATATGTATAAAAATTATAGAAATAAAAAATCAGGATTTAAAAGGCACTAAAACTGTTTCTTTATTTTTTGTTTTGCTAAATTCTATGCGATACGGAAAACGATAATAAATCAACTCTAAAAATTATCAAACTTTTACTGAGTCTTATTTATACCATAGGACATTACTATAAGTTTTCTTAGAGCATTTTCTGGGTTTAAAGGCACCAAAAGGATTTTTACGTATCTGAAATTTCAGAAAATAATAAAAATACATACCATTTCAGAAAAAATCTGAAATATTACTAGTAATCTTTATATTAGCTTAAGAAACTTCCTTCAAGGTTTTACCAATTTACGGTAATCGCACGATACCCCAATGTCAAGTGGTACAACTTTGCTATCACGGTGTACAATCTTTCACTGCACAGCACAGCACATCACAGCACCTCTTCTTCCTCCTTGATCTTCTGTACCCACATTTCAAGATTCCGAAACACACACGGCAGACTACACCTCACAGCTTATGGTCCTTACTTCTCTCTAAAAACCCACACACACACACACACACACTTACATATACATATCTACATTCACTACATATAATTATCTATATATGTCCATTGCCATACCCACTGCGGTGAGGCAGTGGGTTTCCCTCTTCCTTCCCCCGTTTTAACTCCACTAACACACATAAGTATTCACATACTCATATACACTACACACTTATATATATACTAGTAGTATGCACGTGCGATGCACGCGAATATTAACATGTGACAAATTAAGATTATAGTATAGAAAAATCATAACCTCATGTATTATCTAGACTATGACAATCAATTTTTCATGATTCAAGTATATGTGTTAAGTGTATTGAAGTTAGAAGTGCAGGTTGAAATTGAGATGTATATACATAAAGATTACTCAAAAAACATTATGAATCCGTATAAAGAAAGTTATTAGTCTCTTAATGACCCTTATCTTGTACAACTTCTAGAGAACGTAAAAAAGTGTACATCGATTCAAATGCCAATGATGGCTCATCTCCTATCATGGCCTAAACTATAAGGTTCAAAGTTTAACAATCAAAAAAATCATATTTATGTCTATGCTAGCATCCATATTGCCGCGGTTTTCCGAATTTGACTTTTAATCATTTTTAACTTTTTTATATTTATATTTATTCTATAGTCCAATTTGATGAACATAATAGTTGTCGTGAATAAGTCACAGTCGTCCTTAGTCACCTTATTTTACAAAATATTTTTCGTATTTAATTTGAGAAAGATGTTAATTATAATATTAACATTTAACATTTTTTACTCTTTAACAATCGCTGCAATGAAAGATTAGTAACTTCTAACGCACAAAACATAAAAAAATTCCTTTTTATTTGCAAATACACGACCACTTTAGAGAATTAATGTTGATATCAAGAATTTTCTTGTCAAACGAAAAAGGATTATGCTCTACAGACTAAACAACAACAACCATACTGCCAATCGCATCCAATTATTACTGGCAAGTGAAGAATCCTTTACTCCCTTATTGATATGGTGGTAAATGTAATTTTGGCTATAGAAAGATACAATACCAAAAGATAAAATAAATAAATAAATAAGCAATGACTGGTATTGTTGAAATCAATTTAATTTGTTCTCTTCTTTTCCTGGAAACACTAAGAGGGTGTTTGGGGTTGATTTTGGGATAGTCAAACCCGATTTAATCTAAATCAAATCAGGTGTGCATGTGAGTGTTTGAAAAAAGAGATTATGCGATTTACTCTGGCTAGAAAAGTTAAAAACTGATTAAATCCATAATCCTAGAAAGTGAAGATTATGAAATAATCACTTTTTTCATAATCAGGTTTGACATTTTAATTTACCATCTTATTTCCATATTTTTCACAAAAAGATATTTCATACCCTTTTAACTAATTATTGGGTGTGACATTTAATTAGCTTTTGGAGTTATATTCTCTTCTACACTAACAAAGAGAGGGAGCACAACAGTTCATCAATAGCTGTCTTTTTCATCCTCACCATTTCTATATGCTTTTCTACCTTTAATTCAGAATAAGAAGTGATAACTTTTGTAAGTGGTTGAAAATAACTTCTTCGATAATTTGTTTTGTATATTGTAGCTATTTTCAAATGAAAGTTATATTAACATTACTTCCTAAATGGAGATTAGAAACTTTTATTTATGTAGTGTCATCTACGGTCATTTTGCCATATCAAAACTGATTTTAATCACTTTTTATCCAAATACTTTTTATAACTTTAAGTTAGTTCACAGTTAATTTTGCCAACAGTAAACTAATTCTACTTAAAGTAGATTGAATCTAAATTTGAAAACTAATTCAAATTTAAGCTGAAATCTGCTTTTCAGATTTAATCCCAAACGGCCTCTAAAAGTGGTACAAATTTTTTTTAAAGAATTTTAATTATTTTAAAGTTAATTTCTGACTAGAAACACGTGCAACCATCAATTTATGTAGTATTCAATTAGAAATTATCTAAGCGGATAGTCGTAGCATACATAAACGGGTTCTTTATCGCGAGAGAAGCCGTTATAATCTAATGGTCATTTGAAAAAAAAATAATAATTCTTCTACTGATGCCATCAGAAGTTATCATTCCTAAGGTCTTCCATATCCTAATCTAAATAAAACATCAAGTTCTGGATTACAATGAACATAGATCCTTTTTATTAATGATAAGTTTTATGAGAAATGAGAGAGACATCCATCTATTAATTGTAGCATTTATGAATAGTGAAAAAAATGAATTTGTTAGAAGAGTCTAGATTCTAAGCATATTAATTATGTTATGAATGGCAAAAAAATGATTTTTAAAAATAAGAAGGGTATTGTGGTCTAAAAAATGATTTTCAGGGATCCACACTTTTAGAAGTAGTATATATATATATATATATACACACACACACACACACACACACCATTTCATATGCCCATGTCCTCTTCTTCTTCTTTCCTTTCATTTCATTTATACATATATATAATATAAACACCTTCACAGAACTCACACACACACCCTCTCATCCTCACGGGAGCCTTGGCTGCCCCCACACACCCACACCACATAGCACTCATTTGGTTCTCCCAGACACACATGCCATACTATACTCCCCCATCTCCTTTCTTGACAACCCATATCACACACCAATCTGCTGCCTCTCTCTCACTCTTTCTTCTCACTACATTCACACACCATATATACAGATATACACACACTGCACTATATACACAAAACTCTTTAAACCCATTTCTTTTTACTCATGCATTAACATATATACATACATTAAACACTCACAACACCCCTGAAAATACACTCACATATTCTGTACACACAGCTATTCACACAAAACACACTTTTACTCACTCTAAACCCACGCACACATGTTCCTCCACACATCATTTACGGCAGCCACCTGTTTCCCTTTCTCATAACACCTACAAATACACTCTAGGGCACACAACTTCCACACCCGTATACCCACTTATAAACCATGACTCACTTCAATTTAAATCTCTCTCTATCCCTCTCTATCTTGCTTCTTACACCTACCAAAACATATACAATACACTGAGCACTCTTGCAGCTATGTTTACCTCAGTCATCACCCTTCAATGCACACTCATATATTGCAACCACGGCAGCTCATGGCTGCACCGCCACTGTCTTCTCTCGGATCTCTTAACCATGGCAGCACAAGGCCACTCATAGTCCAAATCCCTTCACAGCCCCCGCTTAACCAAGCACCGTATACCCATCCATAAACACATTCACAATATATATATATATATATATATATATATATATATATATATATATATATATAACATGAGTTTTCAAGGTAAATCTTACCAGAAAGATTTTCGTGATCGCTAGAATTTCCTTTGCTGGAAAGAGTCCCTCGATCCCTCCCTCTGCCCCAATAAGGTCTCAAACCTCTACAATGACGGCTGGTCACTATTCCAAGATATAATATACTAACCCTATTTGGAAAAATATAAAGAAAACCCTACAAATCCATTTGTCGCTAAAACTTCTGACCCAAACTTGTTATTGCTAAAATAATCCCATAGTAAAATATTTACAATACATAATGTGTTAGGAAAATTATAAATGGGTTGTTACGCCATCCCGTTTGACAATTCGTCGCTAGTAAGTACATCGTCACCAAAAAGTTTAATTGTCGCTAAAAAAAATATATCAATGCTTAAAATAAATTCATTGATAAAATACACGTCGACGTTGAATAATAAAATATATCGTCGGTAAAATTATTTTCCAAAAATGTCGTTTACTCTAACCATCACTAAAGATTTTAATTAATGCCACTTAAATCTAGCCACCGCTAAATTATAACATATGGTTCCCAAAAATTTGTCACTAAGGATCATAGTGTATAATGCTCACCAAATGGTCACTTAAGTCTAATAAATGATTTGTTGAGATTTTTACCATAACTCCAACCTCAAATTTTGGGGCTGTTACATGACACCCCAGCCCAAGTGACATCGTCGGAGCTGAGATGTCAGTCATGTCAATGCTAAAACTTGAAATACAACACAGAGCGACTAGAACCTTAAGATCATAAAGAAACGCCACAACACGTCCTTACAAAAAAATTTCTTGATAGTACACATCGTATCACAGCGGAAACTACATAACGTAACACAACTTAATATTTACACCAAATTTTACATCATTGTGGTGATATAAATACTTCCTCACAGGACCTCAGCTTAATTTCTCTTTACCTTTTCTCGAGGTCTCTCCTAGTTCAAACCTAATACCTGAAAAAAAAATAAGAGAAGGAATAAGCGCAAATCGCTCAGTAAGGATAGTATGAGGAATATAACGTACAACCTTTTCGAAACTTTTGGAGAATTGATTATTAATTTTCAACGAAGGCAAAGGATTTAAGAAAGCCAAGAATGAATATTTATAACCATCTTGCTGCATCACCTTTGTTCAGACTGAGCGGCTTAAGCCCAACAGAACATCATCATTTTCACTTAGACAGACTCATGGACTATGCAAGTGCAATGCAAAAGAAAACATTAAAACAAATCTTCATCATGAGAATAACAAGGCAATAAATTCAGCCACATCAAATAAAAATCAATTGCAATGCATGCTTGACTCGACTCGACACGACACGACACGACAAACTCTAGCGCACTTCATCCTCTTTTTGTCAGTTACTTTCTTTTTCACTGACTGCCAGTAACTTCACTTCACTGGCCCTCCACTTAATAAATGCCGCTTCACACAGGGTGTTCATCTCAGTCTTGTCCAGATTAGGGAACGATTTTCATCAAGGAGCGGACTTCGAGAGTATTTTTGATCATAAGTTCTTAACAATGCTTTCAGGTTCATTGTCGGGTGGACTAAGAGAATTCATTCTACCTTAAGTCCTCAACAGCACAAGTCAACAAGAAGTACCGGTTCACAAGATCAACTGATATTCCAACATAAATATAGGAGTTCAACACAAGCATCATCAACATGGTATGCCAAGCAAAACAACAGATACCAAATTAGAACCGCACTATCCTTACATGTTGGCTTTGTAGCCAATGAACTCCTCGCTTTTGAATTTTCTCAGCAACGGAATCACCTACCAAATAAAATCTTTCTTATTAGACAACCCTAAAATACAAAAACACACCTACCTTATCTCCCCCTCCCTTATAGCTTATTTGTTTCCAACTTACGACTGCTCTTCCGTTAACCGGATTTGCCCTAGTCCACATCGTGCATCAACCACACTATCATCCTTTTTGTACTTATCTAAACTCAATTCCTCATTCCTTATACTTCTTACTGCTTAACTGTAATACCGTGAACTTCGAGAGCCACTTAAATAACCATCCAAGCTCCGAAAAATAAACGGGCGTTAAATTTGAGCAATGCTCGAGTATTAGTAGTGCGTAGAAGCATAAAAAGATTCTAGAACAAAAAATGTAATTTTCAAAATTCTAAGGGCACTTTTGTAATTTTAAAAATAAAGACTTTGGGGGCATAATCGTATGGTTTGGTGATGAAAAATAATAAAATGAGAGACATTGTATGTTTTAGTGACACTTAATTTAATTAATAAAGACTAGGAGAGTTTTGGGGCAAAAAAAAGTAAATTTTGCAAAATTTGGAGTTATTATGCAATTATGGAAATTTATGGGGGTTATTTTGTAATTATGAAAATTTTTGGGGACTAAATTTCAAATTTTGAAAAGTATGCATTTTAGGTGTCAAATTGTAGAGGCTAGTTGTGTATTGACTAATCCCTTTTTATTATAAACTATAGGATATGATAAGTCTTTAAAGGTGGATATAAAAAGGAAAGAAAGCAATTAGAAGGGAAATTTCAGGAAGAACAAAAGAGAAGAATAGAGAACAAGAAACGGAAACAGAGTAGGGGGAAGAAGGAAAAAAAGAGCAGAGCAGAAAAGGAACAATTCGGGCAAGAGGGATTGGGGGAAATTTTAAGGTTAACTTCTTCTTTCTTTATTGTGATTCTAACTTTGAGTTTGGTGAGATTTCAGCGATGGTGTTGTGTCTGCGTTAGTCTTTTTAGTGTGTTTTTGGTTGCATAGAGTGAAGTTGCAGGTGACGTGAATGTTTGCGGACAGGCTAAAGCGTGGGTATGTGTGACATGGTGTATGTGGATGGGTGTAGAAGGAAGCTAGGCAAAGTTTTTGGGGTTTCTGTGGGTGTTAGTGTGTGAGTTCGGGTAGGTGCGCAGGTGGATGGTGAGTGATTGTGGATAGAGCTAGTGTATGGAGGTATTAATATGGTATAGAATTGATTTGGGGATGATTTGTGGTTTTTTGAGTGTTCGAAGGTCTGGGTGTGCGAGTATGAGTGTGTGCCATGAGAGTGCGTGAGTCTGTGTTCTTAACCGTGTGTGTAACAGGTGTGGTCTTGTGTGTGTAGTGTTATGGGTATGGGGGAAATAATTGTGTGTCCAAATTGTGTTAGGATGGGTTCTTTTGATCAAACTAAACATATGTGGGTATTCTGGTGGGTTAACAATGGTTTTGTGAGTTGGTGTCTGATTTTGGGGGGTTAGGCAAGTAGATGGGTCATGGCAGCTGGAGGAAGAAGAGAAGTAGGTGCAAAAAACGTGAGTTAGTGTGTGCTTAATTTGAATAGGGAGTGTAATTGTCGCTAAAGACCAAAATTAATTAGGCAGTTTTTCAATGAATTTCATAAATATATAGAGAAAAAAATTAGACAATATTCAAAACAGTAACCCCTGATCTTTTTACGAGATCTACGCTATGGAAAATTTTGAGAATTTTTAGAGTTCACGAAGGGCGCTAAATGAGGGTATCAGGTAACTACGATTATCAATTTATTTAGCATAGCAAACCAGAAAATTCTATGGAAGCCCTATTTTATAGATATGATTCATTATCTAAAATTTTGGGCCATTCCGAGACCGATAGGTATTTTTCGTGAAAGTAGCCTTTTGGCGCTCGGTCCGGACACCGCTTCGGGATTTTTGGGTAAAAATTCTTTAAAATACTTTTTAGACCCAAAATGATATCAGGATGCTTAAAATAGCATTTTAAGATATTTTGAAGATTTTTTCAGTGCCGGAAACCCCCAGGGGTATTTTGGTAATTTGCCACCCTGAAGGGGTATTTTGATAATTTGATCTAAGAAATGTATTTTTGCATAAATTTACATATGGAAAGTTTATTTCAGTGATTATACTTATGGGAAGACCATTTTGGTAATTTAAGTCCGAGAGGGGTATTTTGGTAATTTTACACCCTAGGGGTGTTTCAGTAATTTTACATACCCGGTGATGGGAGGTTCATTTTGGGAGCATGTGTGAGTTCATTTTAAGTTATAATTTTGTTCTGTAGGCTGTATTCTAATGATTCAATTATTCCGTTCAGGTTAAAGCTAATTAAAGACTTCCGGTTAGGATAATTTAGCTGCGGATCCAGGTAAGGGATTCTATCTGAACCTTGGGTAAGGACTTTTGTCCGAACCCTTATTTCATTACTTGTACTCGTAAGTACTCATTTGATATATTTACGGCTAATGCCGAACTCTGAGTTATGTATTGATATCAGCATGTTCTTGCCCAGAAAATCCTAATATTGAACTTAAATCGATTAATTGGAAATCTTGTGATGCCCACCTATATTGCGGGTAAGGAAAATTTGATAATTGTTTGTATCCGTTCTTCTGAATTGTTGTACCTAATTTCAATAATGTTTCGCAATTGTTTTTGCTATTTATTTATGATTTTCCTCTGGAATTTTGAATAATGGCTTACATTAATATGTTATTATTATTAGAACCCGAATTGATTTTGAGGATATGAGCTTATGTTAGCGCTCATTTATATTGTTGATTTTCTGTGTTGACTTGGGTACTTGTTTAGTGGGGAGGCGGTATAAGGCTTGTTGAATCCTGCATGAAACGCATGCTAGTACGCAAGTGGACTAGTAATTATTTTAGTACATCATGCATGTGTACACTATATTAGCTTTCTATAATGGCATTGCAATCGCCCAAGATCAACATTGATTTTTGATTTTATTAGCTAGAATGATTTGGGCTTGGGTTGAAAGCCCTTGACAAATAGTCATTGTATTTAGTTAGAAGGACTTGTACTTGGGTTGAATTCCTTTGACTAGCCTTTATCATATTATCTGATTTGATTTCTGCTTGGGTTAAAATCCCTCGAAACGTCTTGTTGTATTTTAGAAATGAATTTCTGCTCGGATTAAAATCTCTTGAGAAGGGAAATTTTCGTGGTACTGGGAAATGCTCACTTGAAAAGGATCTTTTATTGTTCGTTTTGGATTTTGTTCTGATTGCTAATATTTATTTTGGCATCTATTTCTGATGAACTTTGCTCAGTTTGGGTAATTATTGAATTTTGATCGTTCGAAGTGTTTTGAAAATCATCGCCGGTTAGATTTTTTAGAGTCGTGTTATAATATCTTTTGTAGTCCTTGTACGACCTTACTGAGCTCTCAAAAGCTCACCCTTTGTTTGGCTCCCTTCTGCAGGTGATGATAAGCTGTAGCAGGTTTGGGAATGGGTTTGAGTCTGAGTGAGGCTTTGATGAGCCCATCACAACGGTATAGTAAGACCCCTGCATGGGTCGGTACTGTTAATTCATTCTTAGGAAATTTGAATTACGAAGAACCTAAGCTGTAATGGTTTAAGCAAAGCAGTTTGTGATCTAGTGTTTTGAGGAATTTGAGTTGATGTTGAATTAGATGATTTGGAATATGTGTTAGTGAATAGATTTGACAGGTTTGATGTGATCCGGTAGGTTAAGGACCTTGAGTTCGGGCGACGGAGCTCCGAATTTCTGGGGGCGTTACAGTTGGTATCAGAGCAGTTTGGTCTTGTGGTATTAAGAGTTTAAGAAAATGATTATGTAGACACAGACCCCCAGAGTTTGGGTAACACGATTCTGTAGAATCTTATCATGATTAATGAGAGTGGGGTAGGATGATGGTAATGTTAAGAAGTCTGCCTTTGGCTTGTCATTGTGTTGTTCTTTAGCCCCGTGTTGATGTAACTCGGATAACTGTATAATGTATTAGTAATGTCTACACTCGGAACCCTGGTTATGAGGAGGGTACGGAGGACCTAAGGGTCCCCGATATATATGAGATTCCAAGAGGATTGTATAAGATGGAACAGGGAAATTCCTGGTATTAGAAAGATTTAACCAAACCATCTTTTGATTAGAAAATATATTGTATGGGTTTTAAGATTGTAGAGAGGCAACCCTACCCCATAGGGAAACATCAGAACCCTAGAACTAACGGTTATGATTCGAAACACTATGAACTCGATTCCAAAATTTATGACATAGAATTTGGCCCAACCACAACCATAACCTCGAGATGGGAGTGTCTTGTTGACCTTAACAGATGAAATGACTAGCTACAAGGAGTTATTGAACCCTATAGAGACAGTGAATTGGATTAGAAAAATGGAGAAAATTTTGAGCAACTGATCGTATAAATTTTGAGCAACTGTGAGTAAAGTGACGAAAGATTGAATTTGTTGGATAAAAACTGAGAGACGAGGTCGATCAGGGGTGGAAATAGTATCGAAGGATCTGACTTATTAGAAAGTGATTTATGTCATTTGGGAACCTTTTAGAGAATTAATTTGAATTGGTATTTTGTGAGATTTTGTGAACAGATGTGAGGGAGCTATTAATGTGAAATAGCAAATTTAGAGTTGATAGACAAGGTTGAGATGAAATTTTTTGTTTCGCTAGATTTGTAGTAAGGATGTTATTGATGGAGGCAGATAGCTGCCGGAAGCCTGAGTGTGGGCTTAAGCCTGGACTAATAGACCCGGTGATCTCAGCTCGATTAGTGAGCTATATGGAATGTCTTTATTGGGTATGTGTTTTAAAACAGTCTAAGTCTGACAATGGAGGAAGATCTGAGAAAACATAGGGGGATAAAAAAAGAGATAAGTAAGCATTTTCTCTGAACGGATTGTAAGAGCTGATAGTCGTTAGCAAAAAAATTTTACAGCCGGCACAATATGGTGCCCAAGGTTAAAGGTTGGGGTAGAATTAGGGATTCAGGCCCACTTTGGTTCGGTTATATTGAGATCTGGATAGAGTTCTAAAATTCAATTGAGGCATGATAGGGGATTTAGGGAGCGCAGGGTGAAGGCGCTCGATCCGCTCAGAGTATGAGACTTGGACTCTCACATGGATCTAGAATTTGACCTACACGGAGTACTGGTCAGGGTGGCGGGTCAATTTTTCTGACCACCCCATGTGATAAGCGCGATAGAAGTCGGAGTGGTGAGTTATGTAATAAAGTGACCGGATGATGTGTTAGGCATGGCAGTAGAGAGCGATAAGTTTGAAATTGTCTGTTTGTGACAAATAATCAGTTGGGTACCTATTGCTAGTGTAATAGCGGGTTGTGTTCCTCGACAAGTAGAGGACACGGTCAGTAGGGGCTGAGGCCCATAATATCAGTTAAAGTTTGTTTAATGTCTGCTTAGGATGTTGTCTCGTCTGATGACGTCGTGTCAGGCACTTTACAGGCTAACCCATTAGATGCTTGTACACTATTTAAGTTTGGAGCGTCATATGTCTTTACATATGTTACTTTGGCATAGAGACTGAGGATGAGGCTATGTCCTATAAGAACTGATATTGTGATAAGTACTCCGTTGGGAGAGGAGAGTCTTCGGCTGTTTAGGGTTATCTGTGAATATACAGTCTATGTTTGGGATAAAAATCCTTCTCTGGACCTCATTCCACTTAATGTTTAGGATTTTGATATCATACTAGGTATGAATTGGTGATTTGATGTATGAGTAAGAGTAATGTTTTGGAAAGATGCCTAGTGTTAAGACTGAAGGTTTGGTTTAAGGGTACAAGAAGGGATTAGAAATTTTACTCGGTCATCTGATTCATTCCTTCGCATATTGAACTCAAGACGACTTAATTGAATGTCAGCTTGCGCTGAGACGTTAGCAAAGATGTCATTCATGACGTGACGTCTTATTCTTTTTTAGAATATTTATCTGTCTTTTCGAATCTGTTGGGACTTGATGGGGTAGTATCTGACCCACTGGCCATGGGGAAGTTACGAATTCCATTAAGGACAAATAACTCCTTCTCCGAGTCATTAGTTTGACTTTGCTTCGTCAGACCTATATCATCATTTCAGTGTCCGTCGTTTCTTCTAAAATGTCATAAAAAGAAATTTGTGAACCCCGAGCGCCAGTATGAATGATTTCCGTTAAAGATTTTTGTGTTTTGATTGTCTGATTATTATTATTATTATTATTATTATTATTATTATTATTATTATTATTATTATTATTATTATTATTATTATTATTATTATTATTATTATGTATAGTTTCTCCTACCTGGATATGAGGTTAGGTATATTCCTCAGCCTTAGATAATTTGTGAGCGAGAGTAGATTCTGAGAACGTGGATAAGGTTTGGGTAAGTTATTCGATAATTCGGTATAAGATTTGAGACCTTGACTGAATACGTGGTGATAGTTTTCTGTCGTTCTGTGAAGTGTACGCAGAACTGTAAGTATGCATACGTAGCTATGTTATGATAACACGCCTCTCGGTGATGAACTTGGGCAATAATTTGGACTCGTTGTTTTGAGGTCTTGGAGTGGGCAGTGAGAGCCTAATGGCTATAGTTTTACTGTCTGCTATGAAGTTATGAATTAGTTACCCTACCTATGTTAACTTTGATAAATCGCAGGTCATGTATGACCATCGTTTAGTATTTTAGTATGCCATGATCTTGGGGATGAACTTATAGTCATAAGTAAACTGTGCGAATGAGGGGATCTCGAGTATAGTATCAACATAAGATATGAGAAGTCTGTCACATTAGAATTTAACTTAATCTATCGAATATGTGCTGAATTTGGAGCGGTGTAGGTTCTGCTTGTGGGTTTTGTACTAGCTAAGTCGTCATTCGTAAAGTCCTGGAATGGGTAAAGCAGGGTGTTTTCTCAATAGAGTATGCATTTAGTAGTACAATTTTTAAATTAATAGTTGTGTCAGGTATTCGCAAGACAGGAATTTGGGTGTAAGGTTAATTGTAGCTCAGCTAATATATATAACAGTTATTTAAGCGAGGCAACGACAACGCAGTGTCTGAACATTAAATGTGATAGGATACCTGCGAACAAATTTCGAGGACAAAATTTTTATTAGGGGGAAAGAATGTAATACCCTGAACTTCAAGAGTCGGTTAAATAACCATCTGAGCTCCGAAAAATAAACGGGCGTTAAATTTGAGCAATGCTTGAGTATTAGTAGTGCGTAGGAGCATACAAAGATTCAAGGACAAAAATATAATTTTCAAAATTCTGGGGGCATTTTCATAATTTTAAAAATAAAGACTTTGGGGGCATAATCGTATGGTTTGGTGATGAGAAATAATAAAATGAGAGACATTGTATGTTTTAGTGACACTTAATCTAATTAATAAAGACTAGGAGAGTTTTAGGGCAAAAACAAAGTAAATTTTGCAAAATTTGGAGTTATTATGTAGTTATCGAAATTTATGGGGGTTATTTTGTAATTATGAAAATTTTTGGGGACTAAATTTCAAAATATGAAAAGTATGCATTTTAGGTGTCAAATTGTAGAGGCTAGTGGTGTAGTGACTAATCCCTTTTTATTATAAAATATAGGATATGATAAGTCTTTAAAGGTGGATAAAAAGAAAGAAAGAAAGCAATTAGAAGGGAAATTTCGGGAAGAACAAAAGAGAAGAATAGAGAACAAGAAATAAAAACAGAGTAGGGGGAAGAAGGAAAGAAAGAGCAGAGCAGAAAAGGAAGAATTCGGGTAAAAGGGATTGGCGGAAATTTTAAGGGTAACTTCTTCTTTCTTTATTTTGATTATAACTTTGAGTTTGGTTTTCAGCTATGGTGTTGTGTGTGCGTTAGTCTTTTTAGTGTGTTTTTGGTTGCATAGAGTGAAGTTGTAGGTGATGTGCATGTTTGCAGAAAGGCTAAAGCGTGGGTATGTGTGACATGGTGTATGTGGATGGGTGTAGAAGGAAGCTAGGCAAAGTTTTTGGTGTTTCTGTGGGTGTTAGTGTGTGAGTTTGGGTAGGTGTGCATGTGGATGGCGAGTGATTGTGGAGAGAGCTAGTGTATGGAGGTATTAATATGGTATAGAATTGATTTTGGGATGATTTGTGGGTTTTTGTGTGTTCGAAGGTCTGGGTGTGCGAGTATGAGTGTGTGCCATGAGAGTGCGTGAGTGTGTGTAACAGGTGTGTTCTTGTGTGTGTAGTGTTACGGGTAAGGTGGTGGGGAAAATAATTGTGTATCCAAATTGTGTTAGGATGGGTTCTTTTGATCAAAGTAAACATATGTGGGTATTTTGGTGGGTTAGCAATGGTTTTGTGAGTTGGTGTCTGATTCTGGGGGGTTAGGCAAGTAGATGGGTCATGGCAGCTGGAGGAAGAAGAGAAGTAGGTGCAAAAAATGTGAGTTAGTGTGTGCTTAATTTTAATAGGGAGTGTAATTGTCGCTAAAGACCAAAATTAATTAGGCAGTTTTTCAATGAATTTTCATAAATATATAGATCCAAAATTAGACAATATTCAAAACAGTAACCCTTGATAATTTTACGAGATCTACGTTCTGGAAAAGTTTGGAAATTTTTGTAGTCCGCAAAGGGATTGAAATGAGGGTATCGGGTAACTATGATTATTGATTTATTTAGCATAGCAAACCAAGTTATTTTAACCTAACATTTTATGGAAGCCCTATTTTACAGATATGATTCATTATTTAAAATTTCAGGCCATTCCGAGGCCAATAGGTATTTTTTGGGTAACTGGCCTTTTAGCGCTTTGTCGAGACACCGGTTCGGAATTTTCGGGTGAAAATTCTTTAAAATATTTTTTAGGCCGGAAATGATATCAGGATGCTTAAAATAGTGTTTTAAGATTTCTTCGGTGCCGGAAACCCCCAGGGGTGTTTTGGTAATTTGCCACCTCGAAGGGGTATTTGATAATTTGACCTAAAATAGCTATTTTTGCATAAAGTTTTATATGGGAAGTTTATTTCAGTGATTCTTCTTATGGGAAGACCATTTTGGTAATTTTACACCCTAGGGGCATTTCGGTAATTTTACATACGTGGTGAGGGGAGGTTCATTTGGAGAGCATGTGTGAGTTCGTATTAAGTTATACTTTTGTTCTGTAAGCTGTATTCTAATGGTTCGATTATTCCGTTTAGGTTAAAGCTAAAGACTTTCGGTTAGGATAATTTAGCTGCGGATCTAGGTAAGGGATTCTATCTGAACCTTGGGTAAGGACTTTTGTCTGAACACTTATTTGATTACTTGTACTCGTAAGTACTCCTTTGATATATTTAGAGCTAATGCTGAACTCTGAGTTATGTATTGATATCAGCATGTTCTTGCCTAGAAAACCCTAATGTTAACCTGAATCGATTAATTGGAAATCTTGTGATGCCCGCCTGTATTGCGGGTTGAGAAAATTTGATAATTGTTTGTATCCATTCTTCCTAATTGTTGTACCTAATTTTTATAATGTTTTACCATTGTTTTTGCTATTTATTTATGATTTTCTTCTGAAATTTTGAATACTGGCTTACATCAATATGTTATTGTTTTTAGAACTCGAATTGATTTTGGGGATATGAACTTATGTTAACGCTCATTTATATTGATGATTTTATGTGTTGACCTGGGTACTTGTTTAGTGGGGAGGCGGTATTAGGCTGGTTGAATTCTGCATGAAGCGTAGGCTAGTACCCAAGTGGACTAGTAATTATTTTAGTACATCATGCATGTGTTCACTATATTAGCTTGCCATAATGGCATTGCAATCACCTAGGATCAATAATGATTCTTGATTTTATTAGCTAGAATGATTTGTGTTTGGGTTGAAAGCCCTTGACAAATATTCATTGTATTTAGTTAGAAGGATTTGTACTTGGGTTGAAATCCCTTGACAAGCCTTTATCATATTATCTGAATTGATTTCTGCTTGGGTTAAAATCCCTCAGGAAATCTTGCTGTATTTTTGAAATGATTTCTACTTGGGTTGAAATCCCTCGGCAAGTCTTGTTGTATTTTGGAAATGAATTTCTGCTCGGTTTGAAATCCCTTGAGCAAGGAAAATTTTTGTGGTACTTGAAAATACTGACTTGAAAATGATCTTTTATTGATCGTTTTGGATTTTGTTCTGATTGTTAATATTTATTTTGGCATCTATTTCTGATGAACTTTACTCAGTTTGGGTAATTATTGAATTTTGATCGTTCGAAGTGTTTTGAAAATCATCGTCGGTTGGATTTTTTTGAGTCGTGTTATAATCTCTTTTGTAGTCCTTGTACGACCTTACTTAGCTCTCAAAAGCTCACCCTTCGTATGGCTCCCTTTTACAGGTGATGATAAGCTGTAGCAGGTTCGGAAATGGGTTAGAGTATGAGTGAGATTTTGATGAGCCCATCACCACGGTATAGTAAGACCCCTATGTGGGTCAGCACTGTTAATTCGTTCTTAGGAAATTTGAATTGCGAAGAACCTAAGCTGTAATGTTTTAAGCTAAGCAGTTTGTGATGTAGTGTTTTGAATAATTTGAGTTGATGTTGAATTAGATGATTTGGAATATGTGTTAATGAATAGATTTGACAGGTTAGATATGATCCGCAAGGTTAACGACCAGTGAGTTCGGGGAGACGGAGCTCCGAATTTCTGGGGACGTTACAGTTGGTATCAGAGCAGTTTGGTCTTGTGGTATTAAGAGTTTAAGTATATGATTTTGTAGACCTAGACCCATAGAGTATAGGTAACACGATTCTGTAGAATCTTATCCGGATTAATGAGAGTGGGGTAGGATGATGGTAATGTTAAGAAGTCTGCCTTTGGCTGGTGATTGTGTTGTTCTTTAGCCCCGTGTTGATGTAACCCTGGTAGCGAGGAGGGTACGGAGGACCTAAGGGTCCCCGATATATGAGATTCCAAGAGGATTGCATTAGATGGAACAGGGAAATTCCTGGTATTAGAAAGACTTGACCAAACAATCTTTTGATTGGAAAATATATTGTTAAAGTTTTATGATTGTAGAGAGGCAACCCTACCCCATAGGGGAAATAGCAGAACTCTAGAACTAACGGTTGTGATTCTGAAAGCTATGAATTCGATTCTAACTTTGATGACATAGAATCTGGCCCAACCACAACCATAACTTCGAGATGGGAGTGTCTTGGTGACCTTAACAGATGAAATGACTAGATACAAGGAGATATTGAACCCTATAGAGATAGTGAATTGGATTAGCAAAATGGAAAAAATTTTGAGCAACTGGCCGTATAAATTTTGAGCAACTGTGAGTAAAGTGACGAAAGATCGAATTTGTTGGATATAAACTGAGAGACGAGGTTGATCAGGGGTGGAAAGAGTATCGTAGGATCTGACTTATTAGAAAGTGATTTATGTCATTTGAGAACCTTTTAGAGAATTATTTTGAACTGGTATTTTGTTAGATTTTGTGAACAAATGTGAGGGAGCTATTAATGTGAAATAGCAAATTCAGAGTTGATAGACAAGGTTGAGATGAAATTTTTTGTTTCGCTAGATTTGTAGTAAGGATGTTATTGATGGAGGTAGATAGCTGTCGGGAGCCTGAGTGTGGGCTTAAGCCTGGACTAATAGATGCGGTGATCTCAGCTCGATTAGTGAGCTATATGGAATGTCTTTTAAAACAGTCTAAGTCTGACAATGGAGGAAGATTTGAGTAAACACAGGGCGGATAAAAAAAAGAGATAAGTAAGCATTTTCTCTGAACGTATTGTAAGAGCTGATAGTCATCAGCAAAAAGTTTTTACAGCCGGCACAGTATGGTGCCCGAGGTTAAAGGTTGGGGTAGAATCAGGGATTCAGGCCCACTTCGGTTCGGTTATATTGAGATCTGGATAGAGTTCTGAAATTTAATTGAGGCATGATATGGGATTTAGGGGAGCGCAGGGTGAAGGCGCTCGATCCGCTCAGAGTATGAGACTTGGACCGTCGCATGGATCTGGAGTTTGACCTACACAGAGTACTGGTCAGGGTGGCGGGTCAGTTTTTCTGACCACCCCATGTGGTAAGTGCGATAGAAGTCGTAGTGGTGAGTTATGTAATAAAGTGACCGGATGATGTGTTAGGCATGGCAGTACAGAGCGATAAGTTTGAAATTGTCTGTTTGTGACAAATAATCAGTTGGGTACCTATTGCTAGTGTAATAGTGGGTTGTGTTCCTCGACAAGTAGAGGACAAGGACAGTAGGGGCTGAGGCCCAGAATATCAGTTAAAGTTTGTTTAATATCTGCTTAGGATGTTGTCACGTCTGATGACGTCGTGTCAGCCACTTTACAGGCTAACCCATTAGATGCTTGTATACTATTTAAGTTTGGAGCGTCATATGTCTTTACATATGTTACTTTGGCATAGAGACTGAGGATGAGGCTATGTCCTATAAGAACTGATATTGTGATAAGTACTCCGTTGGGAGAGGAGAGTCTTCGGCTGTTTAGGGTTATCTGTGAATATACAGTCTATGTTTGGGATAAAAATCCTTCTCTGGACCTCATTCCACTTAATGTTTAGGATTTTGATATCATACTAGGTATGAATTGGTGATTTGATGTATGAGTAAGAGTAATGTTTTGGAAAGATGCCTAGTGTTAAGACTGAAGGTTTGGTTTAAGGGTACAAGAAGGGATTAGAAATTTTACTCGGTCATCTGATTCATTCTTTCGCATATTGAACTCAAGACGACTTAATTGAATGTCAGCTTACGCTGAGACGTTAGCGAAGATGTCATTCATGACGAGACATCTTATTCTTTTTCAGAATATTTATCTGTCTTTTGAATCTATTGGGACTTGATGGGGTAGTATCTGACCCACTGGCCATGGAGAAGTTACGAATTCCATTAAGGACTAATAACTCGTTCCGATTTCGATTGTTCCTAGTCATTAGTTTGACTTTGCTTCGTCAGACTTATATCATAATTTCTGTGTACGTCGTTTCTTCTGAAATGTCACAAAAAGAAATTTGTGAACCCCGAACGCCAGTATGCATGATTTTTGATAAAGATTTTTGTATTTTGACTGTCTGATTGTGATTATTATTATTATTATTATTATTATTATTATTATTATTATTATTATTATTATTATTATTATTATTATTATTATTATTATTTGTATAATTTCCCCTACCTAGATCTGAGGTTAGGTAGATTCCTAAGCCTTAGATATTCTGTGAGCGAGAGTAGATTCTGAGAACGTGGATAAGGTTTGGATAAGTTATTCGATAATTTGATATAAGATTTGAGACCTTGACTGAATACGTGGTGATAGTTTTCTGTCGTTCTGTGAAGTGTACGCAGAACTGTAAGTATACAATACGTAACTATGTTATGATAACACGCCTCTCGGTGATGAACTTGGGCAATGATTTGGACTCGTTGTTTTGAGGTCTTGGAGTGTGCAGTGAGAGCCTAGTGGCTATAGTTTTACTGTCTGCTGTGAAGTTATGAATTAGTTACCCTACCTATGTTAACTTTGATAAATCGCAGGTCATGTATGACCATCGTTTAGTATTTTAGTATGCCATGATCTTGGGGATAAGCTTATAGTCATAAGTAAACTGTGCGAATGAGGGGATCTCGAGGATAGTATCAACATAAGATATGGGAAGTCTGTCACATTAGAATTTAACTTAATCTGTCGAATATGTGCTGAATTTGGAGCGGTGTAGGTTCTGCTTGTGGGTTTTGTACTAGCTAAGTCGTCATTCGTAAACTCCTGGAATGGGTAAAGCGGGGTGTTCGCTCAATAGAGTCTGGATTTAGCAGTACGATTTTTAAATTAATAGTTGTGTCAGGTATTCGCAAGACAGAAATTTAGGTGTAAGGTTAAATGTAGCTCAGCTAATATATATAACAGTTATTTAAGCGAGGCAACGACATCGCAGTGTCTAAACATTAAATGTGATAGGATACCAGAGAACAAATTTCAAGGACGAAATTTTTATAAGGAGGGAATAATATAATACCCTGAACTTCGAGAGCCGGTTAAATAACCATCCGGGCTCTAAAAAATAAACGGGATTTAAATTTGAGCAATACTCGAGTATTAGTAGTGCGTTGGAGCATAAAAAGATTCTAGGACAAAAAAGTAATTTTTAAAATTCTAGGGGCATTTTCATAATTTTAAAAATAAAGACTTTGGGGGCATAATCGTATAATTTGGTGATGAAAAATAATAAAATGAGAGACATTGTATGTTTTAGTGACACTTAATCTAATTCATAAAGACTAGGAGAGTTTTGGGGCAAAAACAAAGTAAATTTTACAACATTTGGAGTTATTATGCAATTATGGAAATTTATGGGGGTTATTTTGTAACTAAGAAAATTTTTGGGGACTAAATTTCAATTTTTGAAAAGTAAGCATTTTAGGTGTCAAATTGTAGAGGCTAGTGGTGTAGTGACTAATCCCTTTTTATTATAAAATATAGGATATGATGAGTCTTTAAAGGTGGATAAAAAAGAAAGAAAGAAAGCAATTAGAAGGGAAATTTTGGGAAAAACAAAAGAGAAGAACAGAGAACAAGAAATAGAAATAGAGTACGGGGAAGAAGGAAAAAAAGAAGAGAGCAGAAAAGGAAGAATTCGGGCAAGAGGGATTGGGGGAAATTTTAAGGGTAACTTCTTCTTTCTTTATTGTGATTCTAACTTTGAGTTTGGAGTGATTTCAGCGATGGTGTTGTGTGTGCGTTAGTCTTTTTAGTGTGTTTTTGGTTGCATAGAGTGAAGTTGCAGGTGATGTGCATGTTTGCGCACAGGCTAAAGCATGGGTATGTGTGACATGGCGTGTGTGGATGGGTGTAGAAGGAAGTTAGGCAAAGTTTTTGGTGATTCTGTGGGTGTTAGTGTGTGAGTTCGCGTAGGTGCACAGGTGGATGGTGAGTGATTGTGGAGAGAGCTAGTGTATGGAGGTATTAATACGGTATAGAATTGATTTGGGGATGATTTGTGGTTTTTTGAGTGTTCGAAGGTCTGGGTGTGCGAGTATGAGTATGTGCCATGAGAGTGCGTGAGTGTGTGTTCTTGACCGTGTGTATAACATGTGTGTTCTTGTGTGTGTAGTGCTATGGGTAAGGTGGTGGCGGAAATAATTGTGTGTCCAAATTGTGTTAGGATGGGTTCTTTTGATCAAAGTAAACATATGTGGGTATTCTGGTGGGTTAGCAATGGTTTTGTGAGTTGGTGTCTGATTCTGGGGGGTTAGCCAAGTAGATGGGTCATGGCAGCTGGAGGAAGAAGAGAAGTATGTGCAAAAAACGTGAGTTAGTGTGTGCTTAATTTGAATAGGGAGTGTAATTGTCAACAAATTTTCATAAATATGTAAATAAAAAATTAGACAAAGATAAAAAAAAGTAACCCCTGATAATTTTATGAGATCTACGTTTTGGAAAAGTTTGGGAGTTTTTGGAGACCGCGAAGGGCGCTAAATGAGGGTATTGGCAAACTACGATTATCGATTTATTTAGCATAGTAAACCAAGTTATTTTAACCTAAAAAGTTTATGGATGGCCTATTTTATAGATATGATTCGTTATCTAAAATTTTGGGCCATTTCAAGGCGGATAGGTATTTTTCGTGAAGCTGGCCTTTTAGCGCTCGATCTGGACACCAGTTAGGAATTTTCGGGCTAAATTCTTTAAAATACTTTTTAGACTAGAAATGATATCAGGATACTTAAAATAGTATTTTAAGATATTTTTAAGATTTTTCCGATACTGGAAACCCCCAGGGGTGTTTTGATAATTTACCACCCCTAAGGGGTATTTTGATAAATTTATCTAAGAAAGGTATTTTTGCATAAATTTACATATGAAAAGTTTATTTCAGTGATTCTACTTATGGGAAGACCATTTTGGTAATTTAAGTCCGAGAGGGGCATTTTGGTAATTTTACACCCTAGGGGCGTTTCGGTAATTTTACGTACCCGGTGAGGGGAGGTTCATTTTGAGAGCATGTGTGAGTTCATATTAAGTTATACTTTTGTTCTGTAGGCTGTATTCTAATGGTTCAATTATTCCGTTTAGGTTAAAGTTAAAGACTTCCGGTTAAGATAATTTAGCTGTGGATCCAGGTAAGGAATTCTATCTGAACCTTGGGTAAGGACTTTTGTCCAAACCCTTATTTGATTACTTGTACTTGTAAGTACTCCTTTGATATATTTATGGCTGATGCCGAACTCTGAGTTATGTATTTATATCAGCATGTTCTTGTCTAGAAAATCCTAATGTTGAACCTGAATCGATTAATTGGAAATCTTGTGATGCTCGCCTGTATTGCGGGTTGAGCAAAATTGATAATTGGTTGTATCCGTTCTTCTGAATTGTTGTACCTAATTTCGATAATGTTTCGCAATTGTTTTTTCTATTTATTTATGATTTTCTTCTGGAATTCCGAATAATGGCTTACATCAATATGTTATTGTTATTAGAACCTGAATTGATTTTGGGGATATGAGCTTATGTTAACGCTCATTTATATTGTTGATTTTCTGTGTTGACCTGGGTACTTGTTTAGTGGGAAGGCGGTATAAGGCTGGTTGAATCCTGCATGAAACGTAGGCTAGTACCCAAGTGGACTAGTAATTATTTTTGTACATCATGCATGTGTACACTATATTAGCTTGCCATAATGGCATTGCAATCGTCCATGATCAACATTGATTTTTGATTTTATTAGCTAGAATGATTTGGGCTTGGGTTGAAAGCCCTTGATAAATATTCATTGTATTTAGTTAGAAGGATTTGTACTTGGGTTGAAGTCCCTTAACAAGTGTTTATCGTATTATCTGATTTGATTTCTGCTTGGATTAAAATCCCTCGGGAAATCTTGCTGTATTTTCGAAATGATTTCTACTTGGGTTGAAATCCCTCAGAAAGTCTTGTTGTATTTTGGAAATGAATTTCTGCTCGGTTTGTAATCCCTTAAGCAAGGGAAATTTTCGTGGTACTTGGAAATGCTGACTTGAAAATGATCTTTTATTGATCATTTTGGATTTTATTATGATTGTTAATATTTATTTTGGCAGCTATTTCTGATGAACTTTGCTCAATTTCGGTAATTCTTGAATTTTGATCGTTCGAAGTGTTTTGAAAATCATCGTTGGTTGAATTTTTTGGAGTCGTGTTATAATATCTTTTGTAGTCCTTGTACGACCTTACTGAGCTATCAAAAGTTCACCCTTCATTTGGCTCCCTTCTGCAGGTGATGATAAGCTGTAGTAGGCTCGAGAATGGGTTAAAGTCTGAGTGAGATTTTGATGAGCCCATCACCACGGTATAGTAAGACCCCTGCGTGGGTCGGTACTGTTAATTCATTCTTAGAAAATTTGAATCGCGAAGAACCTAAGTTGTAATGGTTTAAGCTAAGCAGTTTGTGATCTAGTGTTTTGAAAATTTTGAGTTGATGTTGAATTAGATGATTTGGAATATGTGTTAGTGAATAGATTTGACATGTTTGATGTGATCCGGTAGGTTAACGACCCAAGAGTTCTGGGCGGCGGAGCTCCGGATTTCTGGGGGCGTTATAGTAACCATAAGTTTGCACAAGATTTTGTGACTAGGTGTGGAAAATTACCATAACACCCTTGACCATAGGGAAAATTAAAACACTCCCTGTCGACTTTTGCACCAATAAATACTCCCAATTGGCTCAATTACCCTTTTAATATACAGTAAACTGATTTTTGCACAGAAAAGTCATTTGGTGAAATTTTTGCTTGGAAACCCCACCCGGATAACCAAACTGAGCGTTAGGGAATCACTTTTGTCAAAAATACTAATCAGCCTCCAAATATCATGAAATTCTAGAGACTAAAGGGTCTCACCTACATGCAATTTCAATAAAAATGTTTAGATTAAAATACATTCATTAGATATTTTTAAAATTTTGAAATCCTATTTTAAGGATAAATATATTTAACATTGCTAAAAAACTCAAAAAAATTCTAAACTTTTACACTATGTAGATCCTTCAAAAAGAATAAGAGTCTTTCTTTTGGGTTTGGCCAAATTCTATCTTAAATCTATGTTTCAAAAATAAAGTTTGAAATCAATTAGAGGCTAAGACTTTTAGCGACATTTACAGTCTCTACTCATCACTTTTGGATCAAATTTTTACTTTTTCATCTCTCTCCACACTCCAAGTTGCATTCTTCAACTTTGCATGCCCAGAAATATTTCTCCTTCTTCACTTATGCATGCATTTTATGCTAACTTATCTGATTACCTATTTGATTCCACCTCAAATTCTATTTAAACCACTTTAATCTCAATTTGTTTTGACCTATCTAACTCCATAACTTCATTTAACATGGAATCATGTCATAATATAATCAATTCAACCCTAATTTCCATCAAGAACACATATCAAAACACCAAGAACACACACACACACAAAGCTGATTTTTATGTCATAATATACCTTCTGTTTGTTGCAATCTCTTCCTTTCTTTCCCTTCTATAACTTCTCTGTTTGGGCTTTCACAAAATTCTTTCTGGATTTTCCTCAAATTCCCCCTCAATCAACTGCCTCGTACAACTTTGCGCACTGTAGGTTGTTTATTTTCCTAACTTTGGCGATCCATAACTTTTACAATTTGTTTCTAAATCAATCTCTGTTTCTTGGGTTTTCTTCTTCTCTCTTTTCTCTACGACTTCTCAATTAAAGTTATCACATGATTCCTTCTTCATTTCTTAGATTCTTCCTCAAACAGCTGTCCAGGGTAAGCATTCCCCCATGCCACCTCACCCTCCACTTATCTCTTCATGCACACATTCCACCTCTTGAAAATGAGAGGTTTCATTCCCAAGGGTAGCCACGAAATCAGACCACTTTTTTTTTTTAATAATTAGCAACAATAACAAGGATATTACACCCCTGCACCACTTAAGGCCATGACCTACCTTCCGATGATAGGGGCAGTAGTTGGGATGGGCGAGGTCTTCTGAGGTAGGTTCAGATCTGGCATATGGAAGGGTTATTGTATTGTCGTTGATCCAGGTCTCGAGGAGAGCTTTGACAGTCTTCAAATTGCATGGGTATTCTGGGGCAGGCGTCGACTGCCTTCTCTTGTCAGGGCACTTATCCCTTCTTTGGGATTGGCGCTTGCGGCTGTTGTGATCGTCACTGGCTGCTTCTACCATCACGGCCAGGGCAATATGAGTTTGGGGCTTTGGGGTCTTTGACGGGCCGACTGAGTCATAGGTACTTCGTGCAGCTTCCTTGAGATGTCCCTAAGACCAAAGCTGTAGGTTTTTAAGGTAGACCTTGTAGGTGTCTTTCATTTTCTTGATCCAAACGGGTACAAGAGTCTCATCCTTACTGAAGTCAGTGCACTCCAAGCACTTGTGATGAAATCATGTTATGTAAGTGTTGAGGTCTTCCCCGAGATTCTGGCAGATTTTGACAATGTCAACGATGGTCACAAGCTCTGTTTCATAATGAAACTTGTCAAGGAAGAGTTGGACCATGTTAGACCAGGAATGGATGGTGCTGTTGAGGATCTGGTGATACCAAGAGTAGGCGAGGCCAGTTAGGGACTTGTGAAATTCCTAAAGCTTTAAAGTGTCATCCTCCCCGTAGTACTCTAGGAAGCCAGCAAAACGGGTGAGATGCTTGTGTGTGTTGCCCTCTTTACCGTTCAGCAGGGTGAAGGCTGGTTGCTTGTACTTGACAGGGTAGGGCTTGGTAGCGAGGCTACTAGAGTAGGGAGCATGGCTAGACAGCTTAGAGGGGGAGTGTGGTAAGGATGACTGCTTGAGACGGCAGATGTTGGTGTCAAGGTCATGCTTGGTGACATATGAAGCATGCAAGGGTTTATGCCCTATCGGGATGATCCTGGCACTAGAGCCCCCAGATGGGGCAACCTGAGGCATTGAGGGGAAGACAATGGTAAAGAAGGGTTGGTGGTAGGGAACAACTTGTTAGGGTATGGTTTGCATATGGGTAGTGTCAGTGGCTGGAGGTCGATCGTCAAGAAGGGTCGACTGAAGTAAATTGGGGCCATGAGTTGTGTTTAGGTATTGATTGGTTATGTTAAGGTTAGGCTCCATCTCAATTGAGTCGTGAGTTTCCGAAGTACTTCAAACAATGGTAAGGCATGGAACCGCTGGCTGAGCTGTCGTGAGTACAACTGTCAAGGGCCTGAAGGACCAAGGCAGTGGTGGTCAGGACACTGGGACCTGAGTAGTGTCCAGAACTGGCCCAGGCCATAAAGGTTAGATCTGAGCAGGAGAGGCCAACCCTAGAGCTTAGGATGACATGTGGTGAGCAGCAGGCACAGGGTGAGGAGCTCTATGGCCTTGAGATGTTAGTGATTGTGAAGTCAAGACTTGGATTGATTTTTGCATTTCTAAGATGATAGCCATAAGAGAAGATTGAGAGTCTTGGAGTTCGGTGATGGTCGGAATAAGGTGTTGGATTGGGGCATTGGCGAATACGGTTACATTGGGAGCATCCATCCCGGGGTGAGGCTGAAGTTAGTTGTGGCTGGTCTCCTCTTGGTCCATAAGGTAATGCTCCTCTTGGATGACTGGGTTGAGGCTTTGGCTGGTAGTCCTCGTAGTCCTGCGTTGCTGAGGCATGGTTGCTTGGGTGTGTCAGGCAAGGGATGAACAGCACTGCGATGCTCACCTTCCCAACAGAGTTGCCAAAATGATGCCAAGGAAAGTGGATTTGCAGTTAACGTGGAGGTGCCATAAGGAATGCAGTCTGAGTCAGATGCCGAGTATAGTGATGTAGGACACAACAAGGATGGAGAAAAAGGGCAGAGACCAAGGGCTTCCCAGACAGAGCCTGAGGGTTGCGGTGCTGCGAGGGCGATGATGCGACGCGATTATACGGCGACAGTCACAGTCCGATGCTTAGGTCCAAAGTCAAGGTCCTCTATGTTTCTCTTTCTAAGATTCTAGAGTGAGAAAGTAAAAAATATTGAAGTCCAAGAAGAAGTCCCAAATAAGTTCTCAAGACCTCTATTCATAGAGGTTGAGATGACGATGTCATCACGCGACATGTGGTGCTCCTCGGGAGTGACACATCCCCGGAGGGTCCACAGCTACCGGTGCTCCACGGACTGTCGAATCTCATATTCACCTGGCTTGCCCTGAACATCGTCACTCTGTTTGTCTGGAAAGACTGGCTCCCACATCATCTGTGTGGCCAGAGAACCCCTTTGATCTAGCTGCCAATCTAAGCCCTTGCAGAGTCCCACAGGCCTGGCAACGGTGGGGAAGACCCGACACCCAACTGCCTGCGGACTAAGCGTGATGCCCTCCAAAGACCTGCTCTCGTCTCAGAGTGACCCAGGGTTTATAGTCCCTAGGGGTGCCGATTCAAGCCCCCAATGCCGAAGCACGTAGGCCAGTCACAAAGACACCGTGACAGAGATAGTGTCTCGGACGAGTTGCCTATCCCGCAAGTGAGTCCTTGTGCCTGAACACTCGGAGCGCGTCAAGGTAGCATCCAGGAGGAGCCGTTTACTCAACGGGCCAAGGTAGCATCCCTGAGGATCTGTCTACTTGGTGAAAGGGGAGTTGAAAAGCTCCTTGACAGAGATGTCTTAGAGAGCGAGCCTATCCCGCAGGTGAGTCCTAGTGCCGGAGCACTCGGAGCGCATCGAGGTAGCATCCCGGAGGAGCTGTCTACCTGACAGGCTGAGGTAGCATCCCAGAGGAGCCGTCTACCTGGCAGAAGGGGAGTTAAAAAGCTCCCTGGTAGAGATAGTGTCTTAGAGAGCGAGCCTATCCCCCAGGTGAGTCCTTATGCCAGAGCACTCAGAGCGCACCGAGGTAGCATCTTGGATGAGCCGTCTACCTGACGGGCCGAGGTAGCATCCAAGAGGAGTCGTCTACCTGGCAGAAGGAGAGTTAAAAAGCTCCCTGACAGAGATAGTGTCCGAATGAGTCACCCATCCCCACTGGATGTTGCACAATGGAAAGTGGGTCGAAGCATGTTCCACGTCCATGGCGGGGGCACATGGTATGGTGAATGAGTGTGGTGCCGGGGGGCATGTAACATGATTGTGGCGCATGGGCGCGATGAAGTGCTTATGGTGCCCGGGTCACAACAATGTGACAGAGAGCCTGGGGGCATGGCTGTATCAGCGACGCGGCGCATGGGCGCGGCGGAGTGTTCTAAGGCCATGGGCATGTGCCCAACCACCTTGGGAATGTGCCAAGGCGTGCCAACGGGCAACGCGGGGCATGTCGAAGCATAATGTGGTGTCGCGCAAAAATGAATTTCTTGGTGACGAAGTAGCGTCGAAAAAGTGAAAAGTGCACGTGATTTGAGCGTGCCTGTTTTTGACTGGTTAGAAGCGCTGAATATTGACTGTTGCTTGTGTCGACGTGCCATAAAAATTGGAACCACCAGCGAGTCTATGGGTGCGGCCAAGGTGGGTTGAGAACAAACACAAATCCAAAGCAAGCTTACCGGAAATAAAGCTTCCTTACTGGATTCCGACAGTTCTCTCGCCATGCCTTCTCTTTCTCTTTCTCTCTGTTTTTTTCCTCTTCTCTCTCTTTCTTTCTGATTAGCCTGTAACCGTCCTCGCCTCTCTGTGTTTCTCTCTCTCTCTTCTCTGTAACTATTGAAGAGCAACATGCTCACACTCTCTCTCTCTCTCTCTAACTTTATTTCCTTTTAATTAATCTGTAACTGATTGTCCAAGTAAAGTTAGATTTAAATTATCCCCTAATTCCCTTCATTTGTTCCTCTCTGATTTGCTTTCGAAAATAGAGAGTTGACTAAGCCTAAAAATCAGATTTTTGTACTCATTTAATTTAATTATGCTATAGTCCCAAAAAAATTCTTATAAACTATAACTAATATGCTCAACTAGTTGTCACTACAAGTTTCTGATAAAGTTTAGTCATGCTATTTTGTCACTAAAAACCTAAATCAGTATTTCTTATAACTACTATCGTTAAACTATAACTTAAGGCTTCTAAAATTTATCGCTAAAGGTTATCAATAAAATTTTATTCATGGCAATCGACGCTAATTCTTGCCTATAAAAGTCATCGCTTAAAATAAACTAACTGGCTAGGGTTTATCAAGGTTTGGGGTGTTACATGATAACATTATCGTTTTCTGTTTTTTCTCCAGTTTTGTTAATTGGAAAAAAAAAACGCATTTGGCACACGATTTTTTCCCCTTCAGTTTTGAAAATCAGTTTTTTGAACATGACTGTTTTTGGAAACAACCACTTAGTAGTTTTGATTTTTATTTTGAGACTACCACCACCACCCCCTCCCACTGCCACCGCCTGCGGGCCATAGCCGGCGACCGCCACCTCAAACCACTCCAAAAAAAAACTCAAAATAAAAATTAGATAATCAAACACCTAAAAGAAAAAATTCAAAATAAAAATTGGGTAATCAAACACTCATTTGTTTTTCTAAAAACTAAACTGTATTTTGTTTTTGTTTTTTGAAATAAAAAACCAAAATTAGAAGTGATTTCAAATAGACCCTTAGTTTTTACATCATGTTGGTGGATAACTTCTCCTCTCAAGAGCTTAACAGCAAAGCCTATCAACTTTGGCGACCATTTTATAGAGCCAAACATGAGAGAGAGAGAGAGAGAGAGAGAGAGAGAGAGAGAGAGAGTTGAATTCTCAGAAGTAAGGTAGCGTTTGGTAACACTTTCGGTTTTTGTTCTCTGTTTTCAAAAAAACCAAAATCAGCTTAATTTTTTTTTTAAAAAAACAAGTGTATGTTTGATTACCCAGTTTTTATTTTGAGTTTTTTCTTTGGTAGTGGTTTGCGGTGGTGGGGCGTGGCAGTGGTTGGTGGCTACAGGCCCGTCGGCATTCGTCAGCATTAGTCTAGTGGCCGCCAGCCGCCTGCAGTCGCCGATGGTGCTAGCCAATAGTGGCTGTCGGCCGCCGGCAGTGATCGCCGACGGTGGGCGGTGGCTGTCAGCGATGGGAGGGTGGTGGTAGTCTCAAAATAAAAACCAAAACTGAAGACCGAAACTCATTTTTGAGTTTTTAAAAACAGTCCTGATTTTTTTTAACTGAAAAAAAAACCGAAAACTATGCGCCAAACGTATTTATTTTCTCCAGTTTACAAAACTGAAAAAATAAGCTGTGTTAAACAAAGCCTATGACTTGTTGTTCGTAACTTTTTGCCTTCCGTACACCAAAAGCATGAAACTTTTTTATTTTCTAAAGAGTTATGGCGTAACAGATGCAACAACAATTGGATCATTGCAATTTTTTCTTTGACAATTGATGTTTATGAGGGGATTTTTTTTTTCTTTTGCAATCATTTAAGTCAGCTACATCAGCTACAAATATATGAAGTTTGAAATGGTTCCTCCCAAGTGCCAAGTACCAACTTGATATAACCAACTCAACAACCCACCTTTGAAATGGAACGTTGGACGCGTAGGTGGTTGTGTTTATACCTTGTCTTATTTTTGATAAAAAGTGAATTCAGAGAATACAAACAAGTTTACCGATTAACAACTCCTATCCCAATGCCTGTGATTTACATACATGTCATTGATTATTCAAAATCCGTACACAACAATGGGGCTCCTCACTGTATGCACGCCATCATCCCACACCATAGAAGCCGAGACTCTAGTTCTACCTATCAAACCTTGGACCTTCACCACGAATGGAAGCTTTTGCCCCAGAGACTTGAACGCTAGAACGGCTGGCTCAACCGAGATTTTAAGCGAATCTGGAGCTTTAATTGTGACTCTGTAAGTTGACATTGGCGATCCAACATTAGTGACAGTCCTTGTGAATTTGCGATTGAAAGTGTGTAGAGGCACCGCAGAGAGAGCAAAGGAGGGTAAGTTTAAATCCCAGACAAGCCCAGTGGTGGCTTTAGTGCAAGTGCTGCTATCTCCGGTAACAAGTCGTAAATCTGTGGTATTATAGCCTTGCCCACACAAAAACTTTATGTAGTCGACTACACCTGCATCATATACTAAACCAGGATTCACGGCTTTAAGAGGATTGATATGGCCTGCTCCGTATGCAAATTCGGCCTCCGGGCTAGTTAGGTCATTCAAGGGAAATGCTGAAAGGACAAGCACAACATCAATGAGAGAATTAGGCATAGCTAATGTTTATATTTTCTGGGGGGAATTTTTTTTTGTTGCGACCTTAGTTACAGAAATTTTGTCACATCGGGTCAAAAAGTGAGCATATTAATTGACCAACATTCTATCACTAGCTAGTAACAGATTGTAGCACTCAAACATGGCTGTAAAGAATATTTCTTCCTTAATCCTTAGAAGAAATTTGGAATCATGGCCTTATAGTCATTACCAGTAGTCATAAGAGCAGACTTTATGGCAGCCGGTGACCATGATGGGTGAAAAGACTTTATGTAGGCAGCAACGGCAGTGGCGTGTGGGCAAGCCATAGAAGTCCCAGATTTCATTGTGTACGGTACTCTTCTGCTGTCCTCTTTTACTGCAGAAGGCGGGCCTAATAGCGAAGTTGCTGCTAGAATTTCAACTCCAGGGGCTGTTAAATCAGGCTGTAACATCATTCAAACCTTGCAATGAATATGATATAATGATTGCGGCACTAGAAAAGCAAGTGAAATCATAAAACTGGTCACACAATTTACCTTGAGAATGTCATTTGTAATGGTGTTTGGACCCCTTGAGGAGAAGGTTGCTACATATGGTGCCAGTGTATCCTTTACCTCATTGCTCTTGTATATGATGGCTTTAGGATTTCTGAAATGTAGAGATTTTGTATCAGAATTAATCACACTATCTTTGAAGGGGATGTTTCTATTGCATCACTTAAAGTCACCCCTTAGCGCTAATGCTTTCAGAGACAATTGCCACGAAAAGGCTAAGAAAAAGTACAAAAGTGGAGGCACCTTATCTTTCAGAACGTAAAATTATCTGCTGCAATAACTTTTCAAATGGAGATGTAACTGTTTCATACCTCGTCGAATTAATATAGTTGAAAACAGTTGCACCATCTTCAACACCAAGGTAAGTTGCAGGCAAGGGAAAAACGTAGGCGACATCCTTGTTGCCTTCATCTCTCATCACAGTCCCAGCTGCACCAGCCACTAGTGCTGATGCCCCGTTACCAAAACTATCACATAGAATGATTTTATCCTTCACTAGATTTGAGTCCAACGAGTTCCGAAAGCAATACCTATATGCGTCCAACAATTTATTGTAAGTACAGCAAAGTATTTCCGTGCTAGCTCGAATGCTGGTAATGAAGTATTCCATCATTTTATCTGTATTTGAGGATTTTTCAGTAGCATTACCTGGATTCAAACTTGGTGTAGTTGGCGGTGGTATTTGGCACAGCTCCACCATAAATTATAGGGTACATTGCATTTTTCTGGTCAAATGTGTTTATTGAGACTCCCTGCAGAAAGAACTACAATAATCAGTTATCCATTCATATAAATGTTGCAATGTTGACTTGATATTGTCCGAAATCAGGTTCAGTAGACCTCATTTGTCTGAAGTTAATGGGGAAAGATTAGGGAGGGGTAGACAGAGGATAACTTGAGAAAACTAGTGATAATCATTTGATTTCTAGATATTTATTTAAAAGGCGGGTCTAGACGTGAGGAGTGGAAGATTGTGATTTATGTACTTGACCCCACTAGTTTGACAAAGGCTAAGATAATGACGGTGAAGAACAACTTCATGGCTTATAATGTGCTTTAATTTAGCACCTTAGAAGCCCTTAGCATCCTTAAGGTAAAAACTGATCTTGAAACATCCCAGAGTTCCGTGACCGATCCGTGACCGACAATGGACAATGGTTTCTTTCTTCTTCAGCTCAGTCCTGTAGAAGCCCTTAGCGTTTTGGTACATGTCACTAAAGTATTTGCTAAAAGGTTGCTATAAAATTCTCGAATGTTGAGGTTGCGCTAAAAGTGCCGGCTCGTAAATTTACCTGACATTTGATCGATTCTGCATTGTATAGCCCAAGTCATGGGAGACCTCCCATAAATACACTAAAAGTATTACATTTATCTATAATTTATCACCTTTGGTAAGAGATTGCAGTATTCAGGCATTGTTCTATAAGTTTTATAGCAAGTACAAGCAGTCATAAGTAAGTTTCTCACTTTCTTTTAAAGGACGAAAGCAATCTTGTAGAAGAAACAAAGTATATGCATAGTAGGGTAAAGAAGCTTCACCTCAAACACCATATTGTTGCCTAGTTGCAACTTTGTCAAGAATTTCCTGTCTGTGGTGCTAGCAGCAACAGTAAGAGCCCAGGGAGAAACATTTGAGACAGTTGAAAGTTCAGGACCATTGTTGCCACCCGAAGATGATGTCAGTATGCCATGTTTCATGGCATGGAAAGATCCAATTGCTATTGAATCTCTCAAGTAATCTTTAGGAGACCCTCCAACCGAAAGAGATATAAGATCAACCCCGTCGGCAACAGCATCATCAAATGCTGCAAGAATGTCAGCATCGTAGCAGCCATCATACCAGCATATTTTGTACACGGCAATCCTAGCTGATGGAACCCCTCCTCGAGCTGTTCCTAGTCCGAGTCCCATTAGGCTTGTCGTGCTCACTAGACCTCCAGCAGCAGTAGATGCCGTGTGTGTTCCATGGCCGTTCGAGTCTCTTGGAGACTGCAAATCATCTATGCCAAATAATCCATCACTGCGATAGTGTCGCGCTCCAACAATTTTACTGCATTGTATCCATTATTTGTTAAAGGTACATCACTTTCCCAGAGTAGGGTTTCTCAGTTATTGTACTGAAATTTATCCCAATGTGACTCATTATAGTACAACTTGACTGCTCAAATTGGCGAAGATGCTTTTGGTTCTCTTTATCAAACTTACAGGAAAAAAAAAAAAGAAAGGAAAGAAAAGAAAAGAATTATCTATGACGATGCTCTTGGATGCTTAGCAAAAAGCTTGATTAAAATGCAAACCAATTAACTTCAAGTGGATTACTTGGTGATGATTTTAAATTGTCTTAATTTCAGTGCGCCACATCACTTGGAAAGTTATTAATTTTAGCATCGCTATATTTTACACGCAACAAGTTTCAGTGTTCATAAATATTTACTTGTTGCAGGTGAAATTAGTTGTTTGGCAAGCTCCCTTCCATCTGCTTGGTGGTGGACCAAATCCTTCGTCCTTGAAACTATTGGACTCCGGCCAGATTCCAGTATCAAGTACTCCGATTATGATATCACTTTCGAGGGTTGTTCTGTTAACTTGTTGGGGAAAGCCCATGAAGTCCCATGACCTTGTCGTATGAAGCTGTTTCTTTTCGTTAGGGAACACAGAAACCACTTCATCCATTGCTGAAATTGAGGAAAACATTGTAAACCAAAACATTGGTACAAAGAAAAATTTTGAAATGTAAAATGTAGGCTTTCGCAGTATATATACCAGCCACTCTTAGCTTCTCCTCCTCCGTTAGTTTCACCACAAATCCATTGAAACTCCTCTTGTAACTGTAGAGTAGATATGTTGACGCCTCACTGTAGAATGCATTTGATTTGGAAGGTTATATAATTTGTGGGTCATCTAGCTAGTGTTGCCAAAAGACAAAACTGTTTTCTAACTTGTAGTTTAATGAAAACAATCAAGTTGCAGATTTCAAATATCAAAGTTCTAATCTATTAATCATATGTTGTAGCCTCATGAAACTATAGAACTATAGTTGATGGAATCTTCACATGTGATCCACAATCTACATCATTTTAAAGCAGAAGATAGACCTTTGTTTCTCAAAAAGAAAAAAAAAAGTGAAATGGAAAAAATATATATCTGAAAGCTTGCCCGCAAAGGAGGCACTAAAATATTTACCTCCCAAGTATCTCATTTAGCATGCTCATGTGAAGAGATGATGGAGAGATATCACCCTTGGGTCGGTCACCCATGTACACAATATAGGCCTAGATAGAAGTTTATTAGTCAAAAGAAAGTAATAAACTCGTGATAGAAGAATAAACCAGAATGAAACAGGTTATGCGAATTGTTAAAAGAAAATTTGAGAAAAGCGTGATAATCCTAGACTAGATGTCCACCTTACGATCATCATTGAAAGCTCCACTGACACTACTTAGCATCACACTAGAGATGCAGGTTATGAGAAGCCATGAAATGCAGAAGATTATGGTCGCCATTTGAATCCGAATTGCTATTACGAAAAAATATTAGCTTGTGTTATTTTGTGTCTTCTCTAGCACGATAAGATGCTTATATAGAGCTGTAAGCACATGAAGGCCTTTCCCAAATGCTTTCAGTTGATCTTTCCTCGACTCCAAATGCGTTGAACTTTTCCCTCAAGAAGGAAACATCACAAACGCATGCTTTAATAAACGTTGCAATAATAAACTGAAGTCCTCGTACCAGTTATCTATAAATACAACTTTTCATCTTCTTAGAACCTCAATATTTTGACCCCGTCCTTCTTTCTGATAAACTAGAAGGAGACAGTTTACCGTACACCCATATGATTGCTATAATTTATAATCAAAGTATGACCATTCAAGATTGAAAGGGTATGACAAGTTTTCACTAGGAATATGTCTAGGGTTTTGAAAAAGTAAATGCCACAGGAGACCGGCGATGTGTTTGAGGCCGGTACGGAGACTACTTCAATCTCGAATTCTTGTACTTTGTTAACTTCCACCATCTGGACAAATGGACTTTTTCCCCAATTTGATCCATTTGTTCTTTCAATACAACAGATTATTAACAAGGGTGTTATGTGCATGTATCACGCAAGGAATTTCTCACGGGCCTTCATATTTTCCGAAGTTTTGTTGATTTTTTTCTTTAACTTTTTGCAAAATTAGGATCGATCTTGGCCCATGTAAAATTTTGACTTAATCCTTGTAACCCTAAGTTGACTTGCTGAAGAATCCCTATGCGATCTATTCTTATTGTTTGAGTTTAATTCAATGTTTACATGTCCTAAGATCTATCCTAAGATTCAAGTTAGAAGGGAACATTGCAATGAAACCGAGTAATTTTTCTATACCACTATGTCGCTAAAATATTGCAGCTAAAAGTAGGGGTGAATACGATTCACTTGGTTAATTATGTTTCAAAAGTGAAAAGTAAACTGAACCAAACTCTATCATGTTAAAAAATTTTGAAGCTAAACTAGTACAGTTTTAGCAATTCAGGCACTTCAACTGATTAGATCGGGCAGTTTGTTTGTTAATTTTTAATGGCCTCGTTTTTTTTTTCTTTTTAAAACAATTCGGATCTTTAGTTAACTTTTAGGCTTTTAGTTTACTTAATATTTTAGATGCCGATGAACTAATTTTCCCTTTATTGGGAAGCTTTTTTTATTCATTAGAAATCTTCTAGGGTTCTGAGAGTAAAAGGTTGGTGATGAAGGCCAAAAAGGAACTTAGGTTGTTTGCATGGACGGATTGGGGCACGGAATAGGCCTAAGATTTCACTTGATGGGTAGAATAAATAACGGTATAGCGTTCGAAATTCTTTTGTTAGCTGACGAATGTGGTTGTTTCGTCTTTCGTTTTCTCTTTAATACTAGTTGAAAAATCTGTGCAATTCACGAGGAGTTAATTATGGTCATTTTTTAATAAGAAAAAATGGTACACTACAAGAAAATGGGCTTTAGCGACTGCCGGCCGCGGTCCTTAAAGTTGAAAAAGCGATCCCTAATAGGTTTTAGCGACTGCAAATGGCGGTCGCAAAAATGGTCGCTAGAGGCCAGGTCCCGATATATTAGCGACCGCATTTAATTAGCGGTCACTAAAATTAGCGACCGCGTTGACCAAATTTAGTGACTGCTTCTGCAGTCGCGAAATACTTTTTTAATTTCAATTATTTTTTTTATTTAGCGACCGGTGTGTCCAATTTAAATATTTTCAGCAAAAAATATATTTTCAGCTAAACCTGGGTTCTTGATTTAAATGAAAAAAAAAAGCTCTATCTTAACCTGCTGTCCAAAACCAATTGGCACATTCAACCCTTATGTCTGAAAACAATTCGCACATTCAAAATGTTGTACACATTCAACCTGTTGTGTACATTCGAAAACAATTCGCACATTCATTCCAAAATTCATTTAAAACAAGCACATCAACAAAGCTTTACATCATCAAACTATAAACATAAGCCATTACAATCACGTCAAAGTAACAAATAAAAACGTCAAGTTTCCATTAAATTCACAGTCTTGAAGCAATACTGGAAAAATGAGTCAAGTATAGTTCACGAGCTACACAACTACAATAGGACCCGAAGAACATACTAGTAGGCAAACCCATCAACGCCATTAGCATCATTTTCTTTATCCCTTGTTGAAAGCATGTTGGATCCAACAATGTCCTCATTGCCTTGAGAATCATTGGTATTAGGCACAATACTGCTCTGCATGAAGCCATATAAATAATTCAACACAATTGTAGTAATATCTTATCCACATTGATATAATCAAGAGTTAACTACACGGTTGACCATTGTATTATCAAGCATATCCCACTTTGGTCACCGGACTTTGATTTGTGTCAAAGTGACCACTGAATTCCTCAATATGTCCAATCAAGTCACTCTGTTAGGTTCCATTAGCCCCAAGTCCGTTAATTGACTGCATTCAGGGGTAAATTTGTCATTCCAATATCTTCTTCTTTCTTCTCCCCATATTTCCCTTCAAGCCTAACACCACCACCACCACCACCACTAACCTTAGACCACCACCAAGCATAGCCACACATCCACCACCAATTGCCAAACATAACCAGCTAACTCTCCCTCTTCTTTACAATCCTCTTGACTCTCTCTCTATAACAGACCCATTTCCAAACACTACCAACCCAATTGCCACCTCTCTCTCACAACATAGGCAACCATCACCACACAAATATAACCACAATCATCAACAAACCCACCTAAACCAACCACAAACACCACCACCACAGCACCTACAACCATCGTCATCAACAAACCCACAACCACCCCAACTCCAAACTCATATTGCCCACCGCAAGCAAACCCATTGTTGACCCCAATTTCAGCAAATTGCCCATACTTCTCGATGGGATTACAACTTAATGAAAGGCCAATGTCCCTCATTCCGATACATTACATCTGTGCCACCATCACACGGATGATCTTCAAGCAAACAAGTACAATTTTTGGCGGGTTTGGCGGTGATGGGTGCATGTGCTGATATTGAGTGCCTTCATAATTAATGGAGACCCATCGAGATTTGTCGGTGCATTTATAATATTATCACTCTACTTCATAATTAATGGAGAACTATCGAGATCTGCCACTAGTGAACTTCATGATGAAGTTCGTCTTGCTATGCCCTTGGAGTATTCACCATGTTTCACAAATCCGAAATGGGGTTGTGAAAATGAGTGAGGGGGAAAGGGATCCATGGAAAGGGGAGGGTAAGGGGGAGGGAAATCGACGAGAAATGGGACTGGGGTTGAAATAAACAATGAGGGGGGAAAGGGAGGTAGTTAACGGCGGCAGCGACGGTCACTTCTTGTGAGTAAGGGCTAGTGGTGGCGGCGGTGGTTGGACGGTGATGGCAGTTAGAGGTTGGGTAGTTTTGGTGGTTGGATAGGGCGGTGGGTAGTAGGGATCAAAGGAGGAAGAAGAGATAAAGAGAAAGAAAATTAGAAAAATAAAAGAAAACCAATTTTCTTTATGTTTTGACGATTTTGCCCCTAATTTAACAGTTAATGGCCCAAAATTAATAAAGTAACCCAATTGAGATCAATTAAGGAATTCAGTTGTTACTTTGACACAAATCGCAATCCAGTGACCAAAGTGGAATATGCCGAATAGTATAATGGTCAACCATCTAGTTAACTCTATAATCAAATCAAGATCACAGACTAAATGAACACAATACATGACTACTTAAGAAAATTGGTATTACCTGTTGTCCAGCTCTGGGCATAGTAAAACCTTGTTAGATCATCTTAGCAATTTTTGCTTCAACAAGTCTATCTAAGCGTTCCTCCTTCGTCTTTTCAAACTGAGAAGGGCTACAACTAGTGGCACCTGATGACTTTTGTCTGGCTTGCAACGAACGTGCAGATTGACGAGAGCGACGGAGGATACGGTCCTTCTTAGGACCCCCTGTAGCTTCTGACCATAAAGACATCTTGTCCACTGCCTGGTTGCCATCTACCTGGGCGTTGGCCTCAAATTTTTTCTTATATGCATTCTGTATAAGAAAGTAATAAATTTTATAGCAATCAATATGATACTTGGGAATGCAAAAGTGAAGAATAGTTGATTGCTCTTCACAAACTGCTCTGCTTGATTTGAAATCTAAATCCCATCTTTTGTTTTATGTGTGACCTCAAAGCCTTGGAGCATAGTAGGATCCTTATTGTTAGGGTCTTTTTCTCTCAGGTTCAGATATATTGTGCACAATATATGGACGTGATCCAACACTATGCTTCATCTTCTTCTCACTACTCGCCATATCCTTACCTCGCTCATTGACCTTGGACTATTCAGGTCTAGACCAATAATCCATTAGCGGCCCCCACATGGCTTTTGAAAGGTACTCAGGATTGAATAGAAATATCACTCCCGTTACACCGAGCTAGAGCATACCTCCTTGCATTGAGCATCCACTTCTTGTAATTTTCTGAACAATGCCACTCCTAAGCCTACCTCCCAAGTTATTCATCTCTGTCGGACTCGAATTTGAAGTAGTTATGAACATAATTCAACACAATTTCAACCAGAATTAGCAAGAAAAATTCAGCAATAATGTTAGACCCCTCATATTTAAATGCTTAAAAATAATAATAAAATTAGAGAGTTTGGGACGTAATGGGTATTTTGAAATTCTATTTGTTTTAGGAATATAAATATATATCTTTTAGGTGTCTGATAGTTACGTACATTCAGAGGAGCATACTAAAGTTCAGAAAAGTCTCCAGAAAATCCCTAAGAAGGGCCTTTTGAGAGTTTGATCATTATTCGCGGTAAGAATTTATTTTTGGGTATCGAATTGAGGTTTTAGTTGGAATCCTTACGAATTTTTGTTATTGTTGGAATCCTAATTATAACTTTTGGGTATATTAATTTTTAGAAATTTTGATATAATTGATTCAGAAGATCAAAGTTTTGTGATTGAACTGCACAATTGGAGGTAAGGGTTTATTTTTTTCAATCTGATCAGCGTTGGACCATCAATTCGATGTTCCTAACAGTTTATTTATTTTATTTTGAGTAATCGTAATTAACGTTGGAGTTGGATAAGAGTATTTTCACGCTGAATTCCTTTGGCTTAACTCCTTAACGGTTTGGAGCGTTTCTGTTGATCTGTTCTCTTCTTCATGTAAAATCAAACAGCAAAATTCATGTCTATCGTGTAAAGCTTTGCTTCGATTTTTGTGCAAGTTAGTTTTGTTTTGGGTTTGTTTTTGGTTAATCGGAAGAAGTAGTGCTCCTTGCATTGTTTGTTTGTCCGTTCTCCATTACTCGTGTGAATCACGGTTGGAATCTTAAAAACAAAACCACCCAGCTTTGAACATTAAAGATGGATCTACTTCCTTCTGATTCTTAAATTCTACCCAATGCTTCTGCTTGTTAAAAGAATTCTACCACCTCTATGTTGACCATCATCTTTATAATTTTATAAACATTGTTCATCATTTCACCGATCACCATCATTACTCTTAACAAGACAAGAACTGAATTGGAGGCCATTCCACACTTCTAGATTCACCATGTGGTTGCTGACTTGTTGTGTATGTCAATTTAGAGGCTCTTTACGTCTGAACCCATTTTAAGAATTGTCACTGTGCTGACCTCATTTTGCGTGCCCAATGTAAAACCCTTTCATGTGACTTTGTACTGTGTCTTACAGCCATGGGGTGGAATGTTTCTTATTATTCTCTTCAGGTTAAACACCCATGTTATAGTGTCCGCATATTTTATCAGCCTTTCGTCACCACAAATTCATTTAATCATGTCCATAAATTTGTCGTCTGGCACTTAGTGTGAGCCTTAGGCCGCTAATTGTATCTGACCTATAAATTTATATCGTCTTCGCGACTTGTTAGTGTCCAGCCTAATTTATCTTGTATATGTTTGATAATTCTGTGAGCTATGTCACAGTGTATGTGACGGTTCTGTTTCTGACTTACCCACGTGGATTGGAACGTGTGCTAGCTCAGTGAGATGAGCTAAAGATCGCGATCTTATTTTCTGAACCTGGTTTCATGTGTCAGTGATGGTATGTGTGACCTTATTCTGAATGGTTCTCTAGCGTCTGTCTTTGTACAAGGATGTACTTTTGACATTCTGTCTTTTTACGAAAGTATATTTTGGCACTTTAAAATTCTGTCTCGTATCTGTTCCGTTAGAGTTTTGTACCTCTAAAATTTTGTTCTTCAGACATTTTTTTTGTATCCCTTTTGGTTGGTCTGTTGAGCGACCTTACTAGGTATTTGGCTCATTTCCTTACTGTTTTTCTCCCAGGTGATCAGTAAAAATGGGACTGAATTGCAGGGCTAACTGTGTGATTGAGAGCTAGCAAATTTCATATAAGAGTCAGTATTTAGTAGTATAGTTTTGCATTAGTTTGGTTATTTTTAGAAAGTACAATAGGAGGACCTATGTGGATTTGAAATTTGTTTTGGAACTCCGTGTCGGAGAAATTTGGATTACATAAATGTTTAGGCTGCTAAGGCATTTATTGATATATCTATGGGATTAAATTAGTACATGCTCTGAATGACCACTTGGTGAGATATTTCGATATTTTAAGGTTTTTCTGACTATGATTATTTAACATTAACGCTCCAAAAATTCGGGGTGTTACAAATAATATGTTTCTAAAACCAAATAAAGCAATAAAAATCATTCAATAAACGATCCTTGCCAAGAACTTCCTCCAGACAAGTTCCTTGTCTGATTCAGTCCATGCCTTCCATGTCAGAAGGTAGTGGGAGGTGGGCTTTGATAATGGGACCAATTTGGGTCCTATCACAATCTTTAACAAAGCTAATTAAGTTGCATCACAAGAGATATGTCAATCCCAAAAACAAATTATTAAGTTAGATAGGTTAGCTAAAAAATGGTAAGAATTGAGCTTTGATAATTGGAAACATACTAATTAATTATTGAAAACATGAGCAGCAATCCTCTGCTACGGGATGGCTGGAAGCGGTATCCCATGTGTGATACCTCTAGATATAGATGCAGAAGAAGCTATAAATGATGAAAATGAAGTTATATATTTTGCAACAAATATGTTATAATAACAAAATATTATTGTCTAACCATGTACTGAAGTTGCAGATGCAAATCTATGGTATTTCAGGCTACAGTAGATCATACAAAGACAATAATTGTATTGAAAATATGTTATCATGCAAATAATAGTATTACAATAACTTTAATACAAACATATGATTATTTACTTGCCACGAACTTATATTATAATTTAGAGCAGAATAGTACTCCCTCCGTGTCTTATAAATTGATCATATTTCTTTTTTGGGCCGTATGACAAAAATTGATCACTTTCAAATTAAGAAAGATTCTGTAGGTATTTTTACATATTTACCCTTTTTATATTACTAGTACGTAGCACGTGCGTTGCATGATGATGTGGTCGAGAGTAATTTTTCTCGTGATATCGATCATTAGCTTTTTTGAGATCAAAATAATATAATTCAATTATGTTCTTATTTCTTTTCTGACTTGTTTTAGAAGAAATGTATATTTGATGTTCGCAATTGTAATGAGTTCAGTGTTTGAAAATCTTCTTTGTAGGCTTATGGATTAAAGACATGTTTGATGGTGCTCCTGAAAAGAAGAGCAAATAGAGAAACTAAAAGAATGAATCTGCATCTTTGTTTTTGTAATCTGTTAATATGGTTCAGGGTATGTACTGAAGATTTGTAATTTTCAAGACTATCTGGTGTTTTGCATTTCAAAGTACGAATGTTGTACATCATGTAAAGCTTCTGGTGTTCAACTGCAATAACCAAACATATTTTAAGTTTAAATTGGCGCCATATTCAAGCCCCCCCCCCCCCCGAACAAAAAAAAAAGCCCAATTCTTTGATGCATATTTACCCTCTTTTTTCGTTTTTTTTCTTTTTAACAGTTTTTTGTTTCTAAAGTGATTTTTCACGTATTTTAGTTTCTTTTTTTGTTTGTTTGTTTTAAATTGGTTAATTGTTTGCCAACCTAAAACTGTAAGAGAAAAAAATCACAATTCTTAGTACCCAATTCATTATTCAATATTTAATTTTAACCAAATTAAAAAGGGAGTAATAAATAGATTTCTATATTTCTTTCTTATCATAGTTTTATTTTCCCAATGGTTAGTATAGATTCATTGTATCCAATGTTCATTTAATTTCAAAAAAAAATTAAAAGGGAGTCATAAAGGGTAGGTAAGAATGTTATTAATGTAATTAACGGAGGACAAAATCGTCCAGAAATGATTTACAACATACATACTTTTATTAGTAGTATAGGAGTATAGATATATCTCTCTTCACATCTAACTCTTTACCAACTCATTTTCTCTCTCTCCTGACCCACCACTTTATACCTTTTTATTTTTTTGAATTTTTCTCTCCACATTTAGCATTCTACCAATTAATTTTCTCTTTCCTGGCCCACTCTCCAAATGAAAAAAATACACAATATATAACATAAATCCTTAATATGCGTGCAAAGTCAAACTGATCAAATTTTCAGGGACGGAGGGAGTATTATCTAGCAATTCATATGGATTTATTTTTTTATAACAAAACTTTAGATTTATGACAGCTTTCTTATATCAATATGTCCTTATTTCAAATATAGAACTAAACTTTATTTTTACGATAGTTTTAACAAAATAATATGTCTGTATTGAATCTACATACATGCACAATAATTTAAATATGTAGCATACGCATTAACCTACAAATATAGAAGCATTCGGTTCTTATAGAATTTTTTTCAGTAATTAGAGAGCATTCAAGAGTGATTTTATAGGATTTTCATAAGGGTTTTTTCTTTTTTTAATAAAAGTCAAAACAACCCTTAATTTAAACAAAACTATATATTCGAATATAAATATTTTTAAGGAAAGGTACATGATATTCTAAGAAAAGTTAAAAATATTCTTATATATTAGTATCACTCTAATTCAAAATGGATATTTTATGAAAGAAAAATTTAAGCAGAAAACAGCCCTAATCACCACTAATCTTTTATGAAGACTTTAATTCAATTGCGACATCTTAAAGGGAAAAACAAAAAGGATTAGCCATTTTACCACGGTCTAGACTACATATGTATTTAAAAAATTCTAAAAGACTCTAGTTTTCTTACACTTGTATGTCCATATTTAAAATTTACTACTAAGCTTTAGGTTTATGATAGTTTCATTGTATTAATATGCTTGCATTGAAATCTATATACATGCACTATAAGTCAAATTGATAGTATACACATCAACATGAATATGAAATAAAAAATTTAAAAAGATAGATTGAGTTTCTAACAAAATATTAATTCAATTCAGTTTAGTTCTATTATATTTGTCGAAAAAAGGCTACACCAAACTCTGTTAGCTACAAATTGTTTTTTTTAATTGAGTTTGGTTTAATGTGAATGGAGGCGGTAAGTTTTGCTAGAAATCTTTTCAGTAATCAAAGAGTATGCAGTAGTTCAAGTGTGATTTATAGGATTCTTATAAGGGTTTTTTTTTTTTCAATATATATTCTCAACAAGTGTGTTATTAAAAAATAAAGGTGTTTTTGACTTCTCATAGTATATCAAGCCTCATTTCTTAAAATGGGATTAATTTTACACCACACCCCATATTTAGGGGTCAGTTGCACCCAGCACCCTAGTGTTTTAAAATTAGCACCCAACACCAAAATTTTGAAAATCTTAGTTTCAAGCGCCAAATAACGGTCAAAATGGCCTCTGACCACACATCTGTTAAATTTTTTGGGGTAAAATAGTCTCTTTGTCCTCTACAAATGACATGGTGTCCATGTCATTTCGACGTGATCAATTCCTCACTCAATCTATCCCCTTAGACCCACTTGATTATCTTCATCCCCCACCCTCAACCCACCCACTCATTTCTACCGCCACCCATGCCGAGCACACTACTGCCAGTAACCTAAAAACTCTGTTGCCACAAATTACCAGTAACCAAACCCCCCACGACCACCAACCTATGAATCCTCACCTCCAACATGACCTGAAAACCCACAACCTCTAGTCGCCAACCCTAGTAACCCACAATCACACCCACCTACCATATCTGACCACACACCCATCTACCACTGAGCCCTTTCCAACTACCCCCATCAACCAGCTATCACCCACCATCATTGTGGTGCAATTTACAAGCCCCAGATCTGCATCCCAGAATGGTGGTGGTGGTGATTTGTTTTGGGTGCGCCGGCGGCGTTAATACGACGAGACTAGCGATGAATGATTGAGTTTGCCGACAACTATCGTGATTCGGTCATTCTAGCATATTTTAAACTAGTGGTGCTGGTTCTTAGGTCATGGATCTAGGAGCTAACAATGATTGATGTTGAGATTGGCGGTGATTGTGGTGAACCCGTGGGGTTGTGATTTGGTGGTGGTGATGGTTGGGTGGTTGTGGGTCAAAAGTGATGGTATGAATCAGTGGTACTGTTGGTGTTGGTTTGGTGATGGATTGAAAGTTTTGAAGGTAGTGGTGATTAGGGAGATTACCGGTGGTAGTAAAGGTGGTCCGATGTAAGGTTGTTACAGCCGTGATGCGGTGTCGCCGAAATAAAGTAGTGATGGGGCTTAAGAAGAGCTGTGTTGTCGATGGGGCTAAGGGAGGGGCTATGGGAGGGCCGGGGTTGTAGGAGGGACTGAGGAAGGGGTTGTGGACGGGGCATAGGTGGTAACACAGTGGGGAGTGGGGCTTAGTGTATGTTGGTAGCAGTGATAGAGGAAAGGGTGAGGAAATGATGTGGAGGACCTCGTGTCAATTATTACTGTCATTTGGATCTGATGTGGACGAAAGGTGGATTTAACTGGTAAAAAGACCATTTTAGCCTTTAAAAAGTAACAAACGTTTGGTCAAACGCCAGTTTGACCGTCATTTGGTATTGGATATCAAAATTTTAAACTTTTTGGTGCTGGGTGCCAAAACTAAAACTATTGGGTGCTGGTTGCAACTGACCCTTGAGTATGGGGTGTAGCATAAAATTAATCCCTTAAAATGCACTTATTGAAATATATGTTTTTGTTAGAGTTAAGAGTTGTTTTGATATATATATATAACTTGTTGAGAATGTGTATTTAACAGGAAAGATTAAGTCAAAAGACAAAACAATCTTCAACTCTAAAATTATTTTAAGAGAAGACGCTGGATATTTTATCAAAAGTCAAAACCATCCTCATTTTTTAATGACACACTCTAAAAAGTTATTAAATGGAAGTCAAAAGTCAAAACAACTCTTAACTCTAATAAAACGATATATTTCAATAAGGATATTTTCGGAAAAAGGGCTTGATATCCTATTGAAAAGTCAAAAACATCCTTATTTTTTAACGCTTTGAGCCAAAAAGGATATTTTCTAGGAAAAAAGTTTTAAGTCAAAAATATCCCTAATCAACTCTAATCTTATATATATATATATATATATATATATATATATGTATGTATATGTGTATATATATATATGTATATATACATACATACATACATATGTATACATACATATATATATATATATATATATATGTATGTATACATATATATATATATATATATATATATATATATATATATATATATATATATATATAGGGAGCTGATCCGTTGATAGCGCTAGCAAAATGGGAGATCTTGCTAGCGCGATCTGACCGTCCATCCCGAAGGGATGGACGGCCCAGATCGCGTATTTTTTCGGCGCTGTCAGAGGTCCGCTACACAGTGTAGCGGACGGACATTTTTACCATTTTGCCCCTGCTCCCCCCTCCGCTACACTGTCTAGCGGAGCACATAATTGGGCCCACGTTGACAGCCAAAATGTCGTCCGCTAGACAGTGTAGCGGACGACTGTCTCAACTGACACATTTCCACGTGTTTGTACCTTTATTTCTTCTCCTCCTTCGGACTCGCTTCCATTTTCAGCTCCCTTCAAGCTTCGAGTAAAACTTGCTTCAAGCTTCACTCAAGTAAGGTAAGTTTGCGAATGGTGAAGTTTTCTTTATGGATTGAATGGTAAAATATAATTTTATTTTGTTCGAACAAAAATGTATAGATTTTTTTTTATGTTCTAGAAATTTGTCACTCTATTCTTCAATTTGTGATGTTCTAGACATGATGTTCATAAAAAAAGTGTAATTTGTTAACTCTAAATAAAATTATAGTTTAATTCGATTTTTTGGCATGATGAATTCGTCTATTTATCTTAGTAATTTTAATTTGTTATGTTCAGTAAATTAATAATTGTTAATTTGGAGACACTTTCAGGGGTTATGCATACGGTATGTTTGTCATCCTAAATTGGTCTATTCGCCAATGTAATTTTTAGGTAATATTTTCAGTTAGAAATGCCATTTGATTGTTAAGCGTAGTCTATTTCTACACAGGTCTTGTTTCACAATGTCTGATTTCGTGTCGAGCTCCAACGTCCCCGTAGATGCTAGTGATCCGTATCTAGGACGAACGTTTCAAACATTGGAAGAAGCTGAAGAATGTTTTCGAGCGTATTCATTGAGGGTTGGTTTTGGCATTAGAATAAAGACTACAAGAACAAGCAACGTAACAAAAAAGATATGCTCTCGCTTATACGAGTGTCATAGGGGCAGAAATCCACAGCAAAATGAGACACGCGTAGGCAATGATGACAGTGATGACGAAATAGGATATTCGCGTAGAAGACGGGACTGCTTTGAGCGCACAAATTGCCAGGTCAAGATGTTCGTAAGCTACAAAGCCAATCATGATCATTGGCTTATTACCAGCCTGGAACTGGCACACAATCACCCGTTAGTAACTCCTTCTAAGGTGAGTCAGATGCATCAACACAAGAAGATGGGTAAGGTCGCGAGGAGCCTAATTCACACAATGAGCAATGCGCGAATTGGACCTACTGAGATTGTTAATGTTCTTGCTGAACAGGCTGGGGGAATTCAAAATTTAAACTTTAACACGACAGACGTTCGTAACGCGGTCCGAACCCATAGACGAGCCGCGTATGACCTCAATGATGCGCAATCGACAATGAGCCTATTGAAACGGATGCAGATGGAGGACCCGCAGTTTACCTTCGACTATAAACTTGACGACGAGCATCGAGTTAGTACAATTTTTTGGGTCGACGGTCGTTCGAGGCTAGCTTATAAGCATTTTGGGGATGTCGTGACTTTCGACACCACATACCGTACCAACAAGTACTCGATGCCGTTCGCTCCTTTCACCGGCGTCAATCATCATTATCACTCCATCCTGTTCGGGTTCGCCTTGTTAAGGGACGAGAGCGAGGGTTCTTTTGTATGGTTGTTTAGGACGTGGCTGGAAGCAATGAACTTCAAAGCACCCAAAGTGATCATCACCGATCAAGATTTGGCAATGAAGAAGGCTATTGCGACCGTCTTCCCAGACACCCGGCACAACTTGTGCACTTGGCACATAAGCAACAAATACCCTGAACGTCTGCATCACGTGTACGCAAAGTATCCAGACTTTAAACAGGATTTTGACAAGTGCGTTACCAAGTCATTAACGATTGAGGAATTCGAGGAGAGGTGGGAAAAGCTTGTTCGGGATTACTCATTGCAAGACAACGAGTGGCTCCAGCACTTGTACGAGCGCAAAGAGCAATGGATTGGCGTTTACACGAGGAGGTATTTTTCAGCGGGCATGAAAACGACGGGCAGGAGTGAATCTATGAATGCCACGTTCGATAGTTATGTGGGTACAGCTACCAATTTGAAGACTTTCGTTGCATCCGCACAAAAAGCGGTAGCTTCGTTGTTCGTAAAAGAAAGGGCTGCCGACTTTGCAACAACGTACAAACAAAGGAGAAGGTTGCTTGAGACCCCGCTGGAGCTGAACGGTGCCAAAGTCTATACGAAGGAGATCTTCTTGCTATACCAAGTAGAGCTGCGAAAATCGGGACGATACAGTATAAACAAGGTGGCAGAAATGTCTACGCGTGAGTACAAGGTTTATTCGCTCGTGAATGACCTCGTCCCTGAGAAGCTGCGCAGAATTTATACGGTGAGCCACGACACATTGACGGACTCGGTGACATGTGTTTGCAAGAAGTTTGAGTTCCATGGCATCCTGTGTAGACACATTCTGCGGTTTTTCACCCAGAAGAATATCAGGACAATCCCCGATAAATACGTCTTGCCACGGTGGACGAAAGGTGCAAACAGGTTGCACGGTACCATTTCCTTTCCGGAGCACCCGTATACTGACTTTGAAGAATCAGAGACGTTGCGGTATAATCATCTGGTGACGATGTTCACCCGTTTGTCCGTAAAGGCTGCTGCTACAATGGTCGGTTATAAACATCTCCTCGAGGTAGCTCAGCAGCAAGAGCCCATCGTCGACCAGTTGGAAGCAGCTTCAGTCACCAATGCGGTTGACACCGAGCCTACGACGGAATCCGAAGATGACGAGCCGGGGGAGGAAGGCGACAATGATATCCGGCCGTTGGATCCAATTATATCGCAAACGAAAGGCCGCAAGAGATCTACGCGGATGAAAAGCTCAATTGAAACGGCAACTCAACCTAAAAAGCTGCGAAGGTGTGCATTGTGCAACAAAATGACCGACCACGACAAGCGGAACCATTACAAGGCACTGGGGATAAGTCCCCGGGTTTTGCAAGATGGGGAAGAAGATGACGCCGAAGATGAGGACGGACAAGCTGCAGTGGACCTTTAATTTTTTGTATAAGTTTGACATTTGTAATAATTTTTATATAAGTTTGACATTTGTAATAATTTTTTCTAATAATTTTTCAACCGAATACTGGAATTTTTTTTTCTGATGTAGCGGATGGATATGCATAGTCCTAATTTTTTGGTCATCATTTATATCCGCTATACAATGTAGCGGACGTCAACGCAGAAAAACTTTTGGTCTTCATTTATGTCCGCTATACAATGTAGCGGACGTCATCGCAGAAAAACTTTTGGTTTTCATTTATGTCCGCTATACAATGTAGCGGACCTCTATCCTATTGTATATATTAATCAAAACGGGCAATCGGCTTTTATCAGTCCGCTATATTCTCTCTCTCTCTCTCTCTCTCTCTCTCTCTCTCTCGAACATCTAACCCAAGCCGCTACCCCATCTACGGCGACCCACATCTCCGGCGACACCACCGTCCTCCCCTCATCGCCGACCTCGATGGCTTCTGGATCGGAGACCACCTACGATTTTATTGGCAACTTGCACCTGGCAGGCAAACACTTTTTCAAAGTCATGATGCCGGGATTTGAGAATGAACTTGTAGGCCATCCCTCTTTCTCTGTATTTTCGTGTGTTAAAAGTTTGATCTTTTGGTTAAAAACTAACCTATTTTTTGTATTGTGTTTGTTAGGACATACCGGAAGCCTTTACCAATCAATTTACAACAATTCATGACAGTTCAAGATTATATAGCCGCAAGGGGGCCTGGCAGGTTGAAATCAAGCTGAAGCCCGGCCGACCCCAAAAAAAGCAATTCGCAGAGGGTTGGAACGTCTTCGTGCGCCAGCATGGCCTCGAACTCGGGGACTTTGTAGTGTTTGAACACCTTGGCTGGTGGGATTTTCAAGTTGTAATCTTTGATCGGAGCGCTTGTGAAAAAATTTCTTTCCCCCAATGTGAACCCTAATTTATTATTAATAACCAAATTTACTGTATACATGTTCATTATGTTTCCAAATTTTTTCTCGCTTAATTGTGCCGTTTGAGATACCCTCAATGTATTGAGATCGTTGATTGTGAATCGTACGTTATTTATTGTTTATCGATTTTGAGATTGTTGATTCCGTCGCTAAAACAAGTCTTCGGGCGCCAATTTATTAAAACTGCATCACGCTACATTGTCTTAACCCAACACTTAGAAAATTTTCACTTCCCCCACTGTCCGCCACATTGTGTAGCGGACGGACCAGCAGAATATCTTAACCCAACACTTAGAAAATTTTCACTTCCCACTGTCCGCGACATTGTCTAGCGGACAGACCAGCAGAATGCCCTATATCAACACTTAGAATATTTTCACTTCCCCCACTGTCCGCTACATTGTCTAGCGGACGGACCAGCAGAATATCTTCCCCCACTGTCCGCGACATTGTCTAGCGGACAAACCAGCAGAATGCCCTATATCAACACTTAGAAAATTTTCACTTCCCCTACTGTCCGCTACATTTTCTAGCAGACGGACCAGCAGAATATCTTCCCCCACTGTCCGCGACATTGTCTAGCGGACAGACCAGCAGAATGCCTTAGATCAAAACTTAGAAAATTTTCCCCACCCCTACTGTCCGCGACATTGTCTAGCAGATAGTCCAGCAGAATGTTTTAACTCAACACTTGGAAAATTTTCACTTCCCCAACTGTCCGCGACATTGTCTAGCGGACAGACTAGCAGAATGCCTTCCCCACCCCCACTGTCCGCGACATTGTCTAGCGGACAGACCAGCAGAATGCCTTATATCAACACTTGGAAAATTTTCACTTCCCCAACTGTTCGCGACATTGTCTAGCGGACAGACCAGCAGAATGCCTTATATCAACACTTTGAAAATTTTCCCCACCCCCACTGTCCGCGACATTGTCTAGTGGACAGACCAGCAGAATCGAGCTTTGGCCGCGCCGGTACAGGGTTACCACGGACACCATTGACCATTGCACAAAATATATTCTGCAAAAACACAAAACGGCGTAAGACACGAGTTAACATTTATGCCAAGTTACAATAACTGTTAAACAACAATCGTAATATTACCATTGAGTCCAACTGGGCTTTGTACATCTGCAGCACAGGCATAAAGGCGGTATCGTCGTGGAGACTGTCGATCACCGATACGACTTTCTCCACCGGTTCATAGCAAACCAAGTACCAGTGGCTTTCCCCTAAAAATGGGATTAGAAACACGTCGGCAACACTTGCGCTCACTGGACTATCCCTAGCAAGATACGCTCGTAGGTTAGCGGACGGTCTCCACTGGCCCAACTTTTTCTTCCGCCTTTGCTCGACCCACTCATGCCATTCAGACACTAGGAGGCTATGAAAAAAGGCATCAACCAAAAAAATGGCCGGGTACTCGTTCAGCCGCTCCCGACCCCTTTCCTTCAGAATCTCCACGTATGTGGAGATGACACCGTTGTCTAACCAACTCCCCGGAGCCAGGGAGGCCATTTCTCCCCACTCGCAAGTGTAATCCATGCCCTCCGGATGATTCACACTATACAACGCTTTGTCCCGGGGGAAGCCGCTAAAATAACGCTCTCTGATTATTTGGCATTTATGCGGCTTTAGGGGCTTCACTGGATGCCCTTTGCGATATTGCCCTCGGGGGTCGACGGGGGGATATTGCACTCCTTCAGGGGGGTCGATCGGGCGATATTGCCCTCCTTCGGCAGTAGATGGTCCTGCCCATGGGACAATAGGCAGTGTCTCCGACAGACTGATGTGTCCGAAACCCCAGTCTTGCGTGACTTGACTCTGAGAGAAGGGTTGGGGTTCCGAGTCCAATAGCAAAGAGAAGGAGGGCACACTGTAGTCTTCCCACGGCGCTTGAGCCTGGCCCATGGTGCTTGGCTGTCCCCAATCACCACCCATTCCCGGCACAGAGGGACCACCATATCCCTGGCTCACTCCCGAAGTCTGTCCCGAGGGATCGGTGTATCCCTCGCTCACATATGGGGGCTGCCACCCCGGATAACCCATTCCCGGGCTGACGCCGGAAGGCTGGCCCGATGCTTGGTGTAAAAAATTCCCGCAGCCATACGCCAACGCATCAGCCTGTTGGCGAAGCTCCTCGCCCATTGCATCCACCAAATCCTTCCGCTCGCGCAACTTCTGGAAGAAGGCGAACGAGGCATTAACCTACATCCAGAGAGATAATAAATAAGAAACCTCATACACAGTTAGAATCATCAAGTTCAATTAAAGCACTTATTGGCCAACTTACCAGATTGTATGCCATGTGCTCATCGATCTGACCCCTAGGGTGGTACTTCTCCCCGCGTTCAAACCTTACTGGAGCTACTCTCCTCCGGGTGATGCGGTAGTACCACCCATTGTACTGTTCGATACTGATCACGGGGTCAGGCTCCGACACAATGGCCGCCAGCGTGTCCTGCCAGGAATCCCAAACCTCAAGTTCTCGTGCGCACAAGTCGTGCGCATTTGCCTTGCCAAACCGAGGGACACCCGGTGGGTTCCTGTTAAGCCTCATATCCGGCGCGCCGGCTGGCAACCCCTGCAGGCACTCAAAATGGCGCATAGCGCGATCTGGCAGCTCTGGCAGCTGCCACTCTGCGACCTCGAAGTGGATCAGGGGTGTGCGTTGTAACCCGGAGAGCGTGAAGACGAACGACTCTCCCACCCGTCGCGCCAAATGTTTGTACGGTGCCCATCGCATCTGGCCAGGAGATAACGAGTCGAGCTCCCCCCGATAGTACGTAATGTTGTGATGGGGATCGTCTCTCCTCTGGTAGTGGCTGTCCTTCCGGCTGTACTCCCAGGCGCACAACCGAGGCCACACATTATCGGTTCCGTCCCTACGCGTGGGTGCGCCGGTAGCAAGGTGTTCATAAGACCACACCTGAGAGCAAAGACAAATTAAATAAAGTATCGTCAAATTTTATTGTCAATTCAACCCAAAAAAAAAAGAAACGAGCGAGTAATCAAGAATTGTATGATATACCTGCAATAGCGAGAGACATGCACATATCGCTTTGGAGTCGGGCCTCGTTGCCTTGTGCAATGCTCGGTAGAGGTACGCAAGAGTTGCGGCTCCCCAGGCATAATCCCCAACCTCCAGTAGGTTACCCAACAACGGTAAATATCTGACGCTGACGGTATTCTTCGACGTTGTTGGGAACAGAATTGCCCCCATCACCCACAAGAGGAAAGCTTGTGTGTACAGCACAAGCATCTGATCCGTGTAGTTATCCGGCAGAACCTTGTAGGTATCTACCAACCATTTCAACTTGATACCCCCAGTGCTAAATTGATCCTGGGGTATCGAAGTAAAGAAGTCCCTAGCGGTCCTCTTATTCGTTGCTTCCGACGGAGGAGCTATTACCGGCCGCCCCGTCACCGGTAACCCTAAGATGAACCCTACATCTTCTAGGGTAATTGTCAGCTCTCCGAGAGGGAAGTGAAACGTATTCGTTTCACTTCTCCACCTTTCAACAAGGGCACCTATTAAGTGCCGGTCAAGTTGTTGAAAGATCTGCCCACGCGTGAAAATCCCAAACCCAATCCCACGCAGTAATCTTTTCTGGGTTCTGTTCAATTTCCATTCTTTAAAATTATCGGATACTTCTACCGTGTTGAGAAGTGCTCTTTCCTACGAATTAATAAATACAATTTAAGCAAATTAAACGATATACAACGTTCCCAAGAATAACAAAGTTGATAAAATAAGTATCTTACTCCACCATCCCATATGAGCGTACTGATATGGTTTGCTTGGTCGTATAATACGGACGGATCTTCTGGTCCAGGGTTGAAATCCATTTTTCGCAACTGAAATTATGCAAAACGGCAAGGTTGGAAGCGTAAACATTCTCAAACATACAACGCTAGCACAGTCAACGCTAGCATGTGATCAGATAATACTCACATAAGTTCACATGCTGTGTATATGCAATGTACATAGATACAAACAGACACGGAATGGGATTTTACAAGTGAAATCACATGAATAAATAATACGCAATACACATATATAATCTATATATATGTATAGATACATTGACAAATGCTAGCACAATGCAGCACCGCGCACACATTCAAAATCATGCATAAGCCGCGATAACAACTCTAGATTATGAACAAATAAAGGATTGGTTTGTGAACTTACGTGATTGATTCGTCGAATAAAGGATTTCTTGAGAAGAAATTGCGCCGATCTACTTGCCAACGCCGCTAGAAGAATTGTGAGAAGAAGGAATGAATAGCAGTTTAGAAGGAATGAATAAGGGTTTCGAAGTAAAGAAAGGGAAAAACGGTCCGCTACACTGTCTAGCGGACGGTGGGATAATGACAAAGTAACAGTCGTGCATCGGCAGGACTTACAGGTTTTGACATTGACGGAGTCAATCGTCCGCTACACTGTCTAGCGGACGACATTTTGGCTGTCAACATGGGCCCAATTATGTGCTCCGCTAGACAGTGTAGCGGAGGGGGGAGCAGGGGCAAAATGGTAAAAAGGTCCGTCCGCTACACTATCTAGCGGACCTCTGACAGCGCCGAAAAAATACGCGATCTGGGCCGTCCATCCCTTCGGGATGGACGGTCAGATCGCGCTAGCAAGATCTCCCATTTTGCTAGCGCTATCAACGGATCAGCTCCCATACACATATATATATATATATATATATATATATATGTATATTTATTGAAACACACATATATATAGATACACACACACACACACACACATATATATATATATATATATATATATATATGTGTGTGTGTGTGTATCTATATATCTGTATGTGTATGTATATATATATATATACACATACACATACAGATATATAGATACACACACACACATATATATATATATATATATATATATGTGTGTGTGTGTGTGTGTGTGTATACATACATATATGTATGTATGTATGTATACACACACACATATATATGTGTATGTGTGTGTATACATACATACACATATATATGTGTGTGTGTATACATACATACATACATATATGTATGTATATACATACATATATGTGTGTGTGTGTATCTATATATATATATATATATATATATATGTGTGTGTGTGTGTGTGTGTGTGTGTGTGTGTGTATACATACATATATATGTGTGTATATATATATATGTATGTATACATACATATATATAGTATATATATATATATATATATATATATATATATATATATATATATATATATACATATATATATATATATATATACATATATATATATATATATATATATATATATATATATATATATATATATATATATATATATATATATATATATATATATGGGGGCCGATCCCTATCTACCGGTGGGAAAATTTTTAATTATCCACCGAACCGCAGGTAGGAGCAGCGGTTGGGAAAAAAGTGGAATAATGATGGAATAATAACGAAAAGTGGATGAAAAGTGGACGAGAAAATGAAAATATCACGAAAAATGGAGAGAAAGAAGGAGAGAAAAAGCAAAAAGCCCAACCGCACCTCCCAGGTGCGGTTGGCATTAATGGTGCTACGGCCCATGGTGGCCCCATTCTTTCCTTCTTTCTTTGACTATTCTTTTCTTCTTCCCTCCATTCTTTCCTTCTTTCCTTGACTATTCTTTCCTTCTTCTTTCCTTGACTATTCTTTCCTTGACTATGTTAAAGTAATGGTGGTACGACTGCCCCCTTCCCCAACCGTAACTAGGAGGTGCGGTTTTCACAAATTTATAAAAAATAACTAGAGCTAGATTTTGTCAAAGTGCAAAAAAGAGACCCTAGTTATTCTTAAAGTATCTATCTCAGGTAAAAATTTCAGATTTTTCCAAAGACTGGAAATGGGTTAACTGATATGGGAAACCTTGTAACTCTGTAGTGTATTTTAAAATATCAAGCTAGCTCGATTTCGCGCGAAAATTTTATGAGAACCCTAGGATGTTGGGAAGTTCCATTCCCCAGGAATTCAGGCCATTCCGAAGCCGTTACCTATTTTTTTGGCCGAACGGCCCTTTAAGCGCTCGATCCGAACACCGGTTCGGGATTTTTGGGCGAAACCTCCGTAAAATACTTTTTAGGTCAAGAATGAATTCAGGAAGCCTAAAATAGCATTTCGAAGCACTTTTGAGATTTTCCGATGCCATGGGGCATTTCAGTAATTCGCCGCCTCGAGAGGGGTATTTCGGTAATTTTACAGTGCTAAGTTTTTCAACGGACTTTTTAGTCCATAAATGTAATTACAAAACCTGAAATGTTGTTTTGAAGCTGATTTGGGGCGTTATATCATTACCTGAGACAGGTCCTTTAAGAATAAATATAATTACAAAACCTGAAATGTTGTTTTGAAGCACTTGTTAATGGACTTTTTAGTCCATCTGTCTGAAATTTTTACCTGAGACAGATCCTTTAAGAATAATTAGGGTCTCTTTTTTGCACTTTGGCAAAATCTAGCTCTAGCTATTTTTTATAAATTCGTGAAAAACTATCTAATTAAGTTTTCACCTTTAGCGACAATTACGTTTCCCAAATCAGCTTCAAAACAATATTACAGGTTTTGTAATTACATTTCTGGACTAAAAAGTCCGTTGAAAAACTTAGCACTGTAAAATTACCGAAATACCCCTCTTGGGGCGGCGAATTACCGAAATGCCCCATGGCATCGAAAAATCTCAAAAGTGCTTCAAAATGCTATTTTAGGCTTCCTGAATTCATTCTTGACCTAAAAAGTATTTTACGGAGGTTTCGCCCAAAAATCCCGAACCGGTGTCCGGATCGAGCGCTTAAAGGGCCGTTCGGCCAAAAAAATAGGTAACGGCTTCGGAATGGCCCGAATTCCTGGGGAATGGAACTTCCCAACATCCTAGGGTTCTCATAAAATTTTCGCGCTAAATCGCGCTAGCTTGATATTTTAAAATACACTGCAGAGTTACAAGATTCTCCGTATCAGTTAACCCCTTTCCAGTCTTTGGAAAAATCTGAAATTTTTAACTGAGACAGATCCTTTAAGAATAACTAGGGTCTATTTTTTGCACTTTGGCAAAATCTAGCTCTAGTTATTTTTTATAAATTTGTGAAAATCGCACCTCCTAGTTGCGGTTGGGGAAGGGGGCAGCCGTACCACCATTACTTTAACATAGTCAAGGAAAGAATAGTCAAGGAAAGAAGAAGGAAAGAATAGTCAAGGAAAGGAGGAAAGAATGGAGGAAAGAAGGAAAGAAAAGTCAAGGAAAGAAAGTCAAGGAAAGAAGAAGGAAAGAATAGTCAAAGAAAGAAGGAAAGAATGGGGCCACCATGGGCCGTAGCACCATTAATGCCAACCACACCTGGGAGGTGCGGTTGGGCTTTTTGCTTTTTCTCTCCTTCTCTCTCCATTTTCTCGTGATATTTTCATTTTCTCGTCCACTTTTCATCCACTTTTCGTCATTATTCCATCATTATTCCACTTTTTTCCCAACCGCTGCTCCTACCTGCGGTTCGGTGGATAATTAAAAATTTTCCCACTGGTAGACAGGGATCGGCCCCCTATATATATATATATATATATATATATATATATATATATATATATATATATGGGAGCCGATCCCTGTCTACCGGTAGAGAAATTATTATTTCTCCACCATAAATATAGCCGTCCACGTATACTCGTAGAGGGCTCAGATGTTTTTTTTTCTTGAAAAAGTTGCAGCCGCTACTCTTTCATGCGGTTGCAAAATTTGACAATAATGCCCCCCAACCCCAACCGCAAGAAAGACTAGCGGTGAGGGCCCACAGAGAAACCCCCCAGTTGCTATCATAGTCTAAAATTCGTGTTAGACATGCGGTTGGGGATTTTCGGACCGCAACACTTTGTTACGGTTGCTATCATCCCCAAATCCCCCCAACCGCAACAAAGTGTTGCGGTTGGTATCACTAGGTGTCCTTTCCCCCTCCCCCCCGCCCCCTCCTTTTATGTGTCCTTCCCCCCGGCCCTCCCTCCTTTTGTCCTATTTTCCTTCCACCCCCGGATGATGTCCTTTTTCCTGTCCTTTCCTTTCCCCTCCCCCGCCCCCCCATGTCTTTCTTCCAGAAATGCAGCTCAAAGCTCGGCCGGACAGTCTTTTGTAATTTTTTTCTTTCACGGCCTTTGACTGCACTCATCTCACTGCTCATTCACGGATCTATTTTTTTCTTTGTCTTCTTTCTTCTCTTTCCCTCACTTTTCTCTCTTTATAATCCGTTCTCTCATACTCTTTCTCGACAGAGTCCTTTCTTCCACTCTCCATCATCTTTACCCAACTCTCTTCATACTTCATATCTCACCTACATAATCTCCACGACAATACAAAGAAAAAAAGTTTAGACTAGAAGATCGGTGGATAACTGCTAGAAGATCGGTTGATGTTTCTTTAAATATATCAAGTTAAAACAAGTAACTATTTTGAATTTTCTTATAATTCAGTGTTAATTTCAAATTGTTCTTACCATAATTGTTCTTACCAATGGATTGTTTAAATTGTGTTATGCTTAAATTGTTCTTACCATAGTCTAAAATTCGTGTTTTTTGAGAGTGAAATTAGGGATTGAACTAGGGTTTATTAGAGAATATTAATGTGAATACGAAACGTAATTGTCGCTAAAAGTGAAAAGTTAATTAGACAGTTTTTCACAAATTTATAAACAATAGCTAGAACTAGATTTTGCCAAAGTGCAAAAAAGATATCCTAGTTATTTTTAAAAGATCTATATCAGGAAAAAATTTCAGATTTTTTCCTGATATAGATCTTCACAAAACTTTTATGAGAACCCTAGGATGTTGGGAAGTTCCATTTCCCAGGACTTCGGGCCATTCCGAAGTCGTTAGCTATTTTTTTGGCGAACGGACTTTTAAGCGCTCGATCGGAACACCAGTTCTGGATTTTTTTGCGGAAAATCCATAAAATACTTTTTCGATCACGAATAAATTCAGGATGCTTAAAATATCATTTGAAAGCACTTATGAGATTTTCTGATGCCAGGGGGCATTTTGATAATTTGCCACCCCGAGAGGGGTATTTTGGTAATTTTCCTGATAAAGTTTTTCAAAGGACTTTTTAGTCCAGAAATGTAAGTAAAACACCTCAAAGGTTGTTTTGAAGCTGATTTGGGGCGTTAGGGTGATAATGAACCCCCGGGAAAATTTCAGTAATTTGTCGCTCAGCGGGGGTATTTTGGTAATTGAACATTGTAAAATTTTTCGAATGACTTTTAGTTCAGGAAGGGGTGCCTTTTCATTCCATTTTATTTCTGTTTCTGCCCAAAAAAAATTTATTTAATTCTATGACTTGTTGAGAATGATATAATTTTTATTTTTTAGATTTTAATATAAATATGGATGCAACTGGAGGAAATAATTTTTGTGAAGATTCTGATCCACCTTACAAAGGTCAAGTTTTTCAAACACTGGACGAAGTTGAAGCATACTATAGAGCATATTCAAAAATGATAGGTTTCGGTATTAGAATTAAGACGACTAGAAAACGGGCGAATATAGACCAAATTTGTTCCCGACTATTTGAGTGTCATAGAGGAGCACCGCATGTACCCCCGGTTGTTCGGATCAGTGACGAAGGGCCAACAAGACAAAGAAAATGGGACACATTTCCGGGTACCGGCTATAAGGCCCATGTGTATACAGTACACCGAAAAAATGAAAACCATTGGGTTGTGACGGGAGTGTAGTGAGCCATAATCATCAGTTGATGACCCCTAGTAAGATTGGTCAAATTCATCAACATCGACAAATAAGCGCGGCACACAGACAACTGATATTTACAATGGCCGAGGCTAAAATTCCACATTCTAGAATGATGGGGGGATTGGCCGAGGCTAAAATTCCATATAATGTTTGCATTCACAGGTTTGGTCTTACGAGAGGCTACCCACGGGTCGTCCATAACCGCGGGTAGATTCTGATGAGACGTGGCCTAGGGTGTGGGCCTGGCGGCCTACGACCAACCGGAGGAGACGGGTAGACCCTCACCACCATCTAAAGTTCTATCGGGGGGAACTAGAGATCCTCGATGCATCCCAGGTGAAGTGGCAGCCATATGGCAAGGTGATGCATCGGTTGGATGAGTGGTGTTGGCAACTTCCGGTGTCGTACGTGCTGGCAGGTTTGGTTCGGGTGCCGCTTATTCACTTCGAAGTATGTGAGTTTCAGATGCCCAATCGAGCTATGAGGCAAGCTGGTTGTCTACAAGGGATACCAAAACTTGCTGTAGACATGCGGCCATACAGGAGTGGTCGAGGGCCGAACTTCGAGGTGCCTGATCCCTTGAATTTATTGAGCGACAAGGTGCAACAGTGAAATACTTGGCAAGAAACATATGATAGCCTTGTATCGCTGAAGGCTGACAGCATCAGTATTGAGGAGTACCTGCAATGGTTTCTCAAGGTGACGCGCACGAGGGTGAATCGCCCTTCCCAGGTGAGGAAGACATCGTATGCGCCACGTGAGATCTATGACCAGTTTTGAGCATTGAACATTGTAAGTCATGCTAGCATTGTTTCAATTTTTATTTGCTCACCTTATCGACCATGCCTGAAATGATTAGCCATATTTTCTATGCATGTCATTTAAGTTGACCAGGGCACTGAGGTGTTCAAGCAGCTGCAGGGGTTTGACTGGTTTGTCGCCCAGGCTCCTGACAATTTGAAGAGGTCTATTGAGAGGTACAAGACTGAAGTTCACAATTTTAGTCTTGCGTACCGGGGTTACCAAGGGGAGCCGTCTAGTCGCTTGCCTCCTGACACATACGACTCTCAGCCCCAGAGTCAGGTGTGGGAGCAGTCTAGTCGCTTGCCTCATGACGCGTACGACTCTCAGCCCCAGAGTCAGGTGTGGGAGTCGTCTAGTCACTTGTCTCCTGACGCGTACGACTCTCATCCCCAGATTCAGGTGTGGGAGCTGTCTAGTCGCTTGCCTCCTGACTCGTACGACTCTCAGCGCCAGAGTCAGGTGACCCAAGTAGGAATCCAGGCATCGCGACTAGACAGCTCCCACACCTGAATATGGGATCGACTCTAGTGGCAGTTGCAACTTTTTCAAGAAAAAAAAACACATCTGAGCCGTCTACAAGTACACGTGGACGGCTATATTTATGGTGGAGAAATAATAATTTCTCCACCCGTAGATAGGGATCGGCTCCCTATATATATATATATATATATATATATATATATATATATATATATATGGGAGATGATCCATTGATAGCACCAGCAAAATAGGAGAAGTTGCTAGCGCGATCTGGCTGTCCACGGGCAATCTGTGGACGGTCCAGATCTTTTTTGCGTTTTTTAAAGTACGTCTGCTACATAATGTAATGGACTAGTTTTTTGACAAAAATACCTTCCAACTTCGTCCGCTACATTATGTAGCGGACAGAGGCCATACTTTTTCTGACTTTTTTTCTCTCCTTTTCTGACCACTTTTTCTGACTCTTTCTTTCTCTCTCTCTCTCTCTCTCTCTCTCTCTCTCTTTCTGACTCTTTCTCTCTCTCTCTCTCTCTTGCTGGGAGATCGTCATATGCAGAAAAGCAACACGATGACCCAACTGCTCTCTTCCTGGTAAATTGATAACCAGCCTTGCTAACAAAATCTCCTCTACAATAATAAGAATGTGCCGGCAAGGGAGCAAACCCAACAGCTCTCTTCCTGGCCGAGCCCTCCTCAGAATCAGAAGCCTTCTTCAATGGGGCTTAAAAAAAACTAAAATACATATTACAAGAGAGTTGATTTTCATTTCATTTAAAAAGCTTTGGAAGGAAAAAAGTAAAAGTGATAAAAAAAGATGGGAAAGTAGACTTCCATTTCTTTGTTAGTATCTTGTGTTTGCTTTTCTCCAAGCATCTTTCCCTCCCTCTCTCTCTCTCTACTGTAACTGTCCTGTCTCTCTACTGTAAACCAATGCATTAACTATTCTTCACATTCTCACTCCATCTTGACCGGATCTCCACTCCCCCTCCTCCCATCTATATATAATCCCTTTCAACCCCTTCTCTCTCCTCACATCCATACCTCTCCCTCACTACATCTCGCTCTTTTACACTATTTTTTTAGAGCCTCTCTCTCTCCCCCCTCCAATGGCGGATGCAGTGTCAAAATGCCAAAGAGAAGAGACCCACTTGCAAGATGTTTCAGACCAAGAAACAAAGCGCCACAAGTCGTCTTTTTACACGCACATACCCGTCCGTTTCTCTCCCATAGATGCTGCACCAAAATCATCGAGATCAGCCATAGCTGCTACGTTAATAGAAAGATTCAAGAGATGGCTTTTTTTTACTCTAAAGAGCGAGAAAGAAGAAGAAGATGTAGTTCAGAGAGGGGAGAGAGAGAGATGAACAAGAGATGGGTTTTGTTCCCTCTAAAGAGAGAGAGAGTGAGAATTGACGTGGGGTTGGCAGACCGTCTGTCTTTTCTAAAATATGGTTCTCTACATTATGTAGCGGACGATATTTGAGAAAAGACACTTGGAGATTGGGGGGTATATTCGTCAAAAATATCGTCCACTACATAATATAGCGGAGAGATTGAGGGGTATATTCGTCAAAAATATCGTCCGCTACATAATATAGCGGACAGATTAAGGGGTATATTCGTAAAAAATATCGTCCGCTACATAATATAGCGGACAGACTTAAAAAAATGCCGCGATCTGGCTGTCCACGGCAATCTGTGGACGGTCCAGATCTTTTTTTGCGTTTTTTAAAGTACGTCTGCTACATAATGTAATGGACCAGTTTTTTGACAAAAATACCCTCCAACTTCATCCACTACATTATGTAGCGGACAGAGGCCATACTTTTTTATGACTTTTTCTCTCTCCTTCTCTGACCACTTTTTCTGACTCTTTCTCTCTCTCTCTTGCTAGGAGATCGTCATATGCAGAGAAGCAACACGATGACCCAACTGCTCTCTTCCTGGTAAATTAATCTTCTTGGTAAATTGATAACCAGCTTTGCTAACAAAATCTCCTCTACAATAATAAGAATGTGCCGGCAAGGGAGCAAACCCAACAGCTCTCTTCCTGGCCGAGCCCTCCTCAGAATCAGAAGACTTCTTCAATGGGGCTTAAAAAAAAACTAAAATACATATTACAAGAGAGTTGATTTTCATTTCATTTAAAAAGCTTTGGGAGGAAAAATGTAAAAGTGATAGAAAAGATGGGAAAGTAGACTTCCATTTCTTTGTTAGTATCTTGTGTTTGCTTTTCTCCAAGCATCTCTCCCTCTTTCTCTCTACTGTAACTCTCCCTCTACTGTAAACCAATGCATTAACTATTCTTCACATTCTCACTCCATCTTGACCAGACCTCCACTCCCCCTCCTCCCATCTATATATAACCCCTTTCAACCCCTTCTCCCTCCTCTTATCCTTACCTCTCTCTCACTACATTTCGCTCTTTTACGCTAATTTTTCAGAGCCTCTCTCTCTCTCTCTCTTTCCCCCCTTCCAATGGCGGATGCAGTGTCAAAACGCCAAAGAGAAGAGACCCACTTACAAGATGTTTCAGACCAAGAAACAAAGCGCCACAAGTCGTCTTCTTACACGCACATAACCGTCCGTTTCTCTCCCATAGATGCTGCACCAAAATCATCGAGATCAGCCATAGCTACTACGTTAATAGAAAGAATCAAGAGATGGGTTTTTTTTCCTCTAAAGAGAGAGGGAAGAAGAAGAAGAAGAAGAAGAAGTTCAGAGAGGGGAGAGAGAGAGATGAACAAGAGATGGGTTTTTTCCCTCTAGAGAGAGAGAGAGTGAGAATTGACGTGGGGTTGGCGGACCGTCTGTCCTTTCTAAAATATGGTCCGTTACATTATGTAGCGGACGATATTTTAGAAAAGACACTTGGAGATTGAGGGGTATATTCGTAAAAAATATCTTCCGCTACATAATATAGCGGACAGATTGAGGGGTATATTCGTCAAAAATATTGTCCGTTACATAATATAGCGGACAGACTTAAAAAAATGCAAAAAAAAAAGATCTGGACCGTCCACAGATCGCGAGTGGACGGCCAGATCGCGCTAGCAACTTCTCCTATTTTGCTAGCGCTATCAATGGATCAGCTCCCATATAAATATATATATATATGTATGTATATACATATATATATACATGTACATGTACATATATATATATATGTATGTATATATATATATACATGTACATGCATATATACATATATATACATGTATATATATACATATATATATATATATATATTTTATATTTATATGATTTCTCAGAACTTGACCTTGCTGCTCGTAACTTTTTGCCATTAGTACACTAAACGCCTGAAATTTTTGCATCTTCTGAAGAACGTTATGGCGTAACAGATGCAACAACAATTGGATCATTGCAATTTTTTCTTTGCAATCGATGTTTATGAGGGGCTCTTTTTCTTGGGTAATCATTTAAGTCAGCAACATCAGCTACAAAATATGAAGTTTGAAATTGTTCCTCCCAAGTGCCAACAACCCATTTGTGCTTGACCTTACTGAAAAATGATCCACCTTCGATATAGAATGTTGGACTCGTAGGTGTTTGTGTTTATACCTTGTCTTATTTGATAAAAAGTGAATTCAAGGTACACTATTCTTACAAACAAGTTTATCAATTAACAACTCCTATCTCTAGAATTTAAAAGCTCAAGATAAAGACAATTGAGAAAGTAAAGTATGAAGTAGGAGGATTATTTCACTCAATTGTTTGATGCACACAAAATGATGAACCACTAGTGCCTTTATATAGGCTTACACATAACAAGATTTCTTGAAAAACATGAACCACTACATCACTAAGCCATTACACCACTACCCCACTAAGCCACTACACCGCTAAGCCACTAAACCACTAAAAGATAATTCTAGAACAACTTAATTATCTTTAACAACTTTGAATCATTCTTCAACAGCCCCCTTAATTCGAAGTTGGACACTCCAAGTCGTCTTCTAAAGTAAATATGCTTATGAACAGGAAGTGACTTGGTCAAAACATCAGCCACCTGCTCATTGGTATTGCAATACTTCAATGTTATCATGTCTTCTGCTACCAATTCAAGTATGAAGTGATTCCGAATGTCGATATGCTTAGTTCTCCCATGGTAGACCGGATTTTTTGTCATTGTAATCGTGGCTTTATTATCACACCAAATCTCTGTTGCTCCTTAAGAAAATCAGCAAGTAACCTTCTCAACCAAAGTGTTAGGCATGCCTAAGATGTTGCAGCAACATACTCCTCCTCAGTCGATGACAATGATGTTGTTGCTTGTTTCTTTGAACTCCATGAGACAGCACCTGATCCAAGAATAAAAGTGCTTCCAGAAGTACTCTTTCTATCTTCAACAAACCCTGCCCAATCACTGTCAGTGAATCCACATAATTTAAATTAAGATACATGAGAATACCATATGCCAAAATCAATAGTTCCAGCAATATATCGCATGATCCTCTTAGCTGTTCCGAGATGATGCTTTGTGGGAGAGTGCATAAACCTTGAAACAACACTCACAGAAAAAGATATATCGAGTCTAGTGTGAGTCAAATAAATCAAACCACCAACTATACTTCTAAAAACTTTTCCATTAGCTGTGTCAATACCATCTTGTGACTGAAGCTTTTCATTCAAATTCATAGGAGTAGCAGCTAGCTTGCAATTCAACATATTAAACCTCTTCAACAGATCCATAGCATATTTCCTTTCGGACACAAAAACTCCGTCTCCAAGTTGCTTAATTTCCAAGCCAAGAAAATAATGCGACATACCCAAGTCCGGTATTTCAAACTTTCTCATCATACTATCTTTGAATTCCTCAATCTAACATTGAGAAGACCCCAAATATATTATGTCATCAACATAAAGGCATGCTATAAGAAAGCCATCTATACCTTGCATTTTCAAATAAAGTGCAAGCTCACTTTCACTTCTTACAAATTCGTTTTCAAGAAAAAAAGAATCAATCTTGTTGTACCATGCTCGCGGAGCTTGTTTCAACCCGGCCTTCTTTAACCTGTATACCTTCTCTTCTTTGCCTATAACTACAAAGCCTTCAGGTTGAGACACATAAACTTCTTCTTTTAATTCGCCATTCAAAAGGGCTGACTTCACATCAAACTGATAAATAGGCAATTTAAGTTGAGCAACAAGAGCAAAGACAACTCTCACAGATTTAAAACGAGCAACAAGGGAGAAGGTTTCTTCGAAATCAATACCTTGTTGTTGTTAATAAACTTTCGCTACCAAACGAGCCTTATGCTTTTGAACACTCCCATCAGTATGGCATTTCGTCTTGAATACCCAGTTCAAACCAATGACATTCTTCCCATCTGGCAAGTTCACAAGCTCCCAAGTTTCATTCTTCTGAATGGTTGTTATCTCCTCCTTCATTGCTTCGCACCATTCTTCATGTTCAATTGCTTCTTCAAAATATGTTGGGTTTGACGCGAACAAAGTGAAAGTACATCTCGTATAAATTTTTCTCAATGATCTAACCTTCCTTGAGCGAGTTTCATCTGAGGAATTTAAACTGCTACTGATGCTGCTATTGCTGTCATGGGAGATGAAACTACTGAGTTTGTTGGTGATGGATCAACCACTACATCATCATTTTCTGTTGGAATCTCACTCGGCTCTTCAACTCTGCCATCTTCACTAAAAGACCAACTTCCATCTTCATCAAATACCATATTTCTAATAATAATGACTTTGGCATTTATTGGATTGTATAAGCGATATGCTTTAGAATGGGAGCAATATCCAAGAAAAATGTATTTTTCAAACTTCTCATCAAGCTTCTGGCGAACTTGTGAGTTAACCAAAACATATGTTATACATCTGAAACTGCTCTTGTTGGTGAAATGTTCCTCAAGTACACTGCAGTGCCTACTGCTTCCGCCCAAAACTGATCAGGAAGACCCTTGGCCTTAAGCATGCTTCTAGCCATTTTAACAACTGTTTGGTTCTTCCGCTCAGTAACCCCATTCTGTTCTGGTGTGTATGGTGCAATTAATTCCCTGTGGATTCCATTTTTCTCATAAAAGGTATCAAACTTGTGAGATGTAAATTCACTATCTCTATCTGTACAAAGAGCTTTGATGTAGTTACCACTATGCTTTTCAACGCTTGTCTTGAATTTCTTAAACATCTCAAGTGCTTCAAACTTAAATTTGAGAAAGAACACCCAACTCATACGACTATAATCATCAGTGAATAACAGAAAATATTTACTCCCCCCAAATGATTTTGTTTTCATAGGCCCACATAAATCAGCATGAATTAACGCAATACACCTAGTGCCCTCCAAGCCTTTCTAATGGAAAAAGACTTTCGACATTGCTTCCCATGAATACAACCCTCACATAATTTATCAAGTGTATTGATATTAGGCAGACCATGAACCATGCCTTTTTGATTCAATAACTTCAAAGCTTTGACATTTAGATGCCCATAACGCAAGTGCCATAGATTTGTTGCATTTCGCTCACTTGCAACAAGAACTTTCTTGCCAACGTTAGAAACTTCAAGAGGAAATATCATATTTTTTGCCATACGAACACTGGCCATAATCTGTCCTGATTTCTTATCTTCAATCATGCAAACACCGTCATCAAATAACCTGGGAAAGAGCTTGCCAAGAGAGGAAGTCCCGGCTCCAAGATCTCGTTTTGGGGCTTTCGGCAGAGTGCAGCTGACCCCTAAATAGAATAGCCACAAGCCATTAACTACCCAATGCTAAGCAAATTATGAGCCAAGGAAGGAATTAAGTAAACGTTATGTAGAAATTTCACATTACCATGGCTTGTTTTGACAGCAACGCTACCTTTTCCTTCGACTTGAACTGGCTTATTGTCGCCAAGCATGACCAACTTCTTTTCAGATTCGTCAATATCTTTGAATGCCAATTTAACTCCATACATATGATTAGAGCATCCACTGTCTAGGAACCAAACTCCACTTTCATTTGTAGCAATTGAATCAAAACATGCCATGAATAACTTACTTTCCTCGTCCATTATTATTTCCTCTTCCTCTGCATAACTGGCTACTTTCTCCTTGCTGTCGCAATTTGCCATTATATGCCCAAACCTGTGGCACCGGTAACTCTTAATTCCTCGATTGTTGTTGAAGAACCCATTAACTCGCCCTATGCCACGTCCACGACCTCTGCCACGAGATCTTCCTCTACCGTAAGTCTTTCGGTTGATTCATCATTTTGCCTGTATGACTCCTCCTTTGCTTGAAATGCCTTTTCTTCAGCTGACCAGTTCATTCTTGCTTCATGTGCTTGCAGAGAACCCATTAGTTCATCAAACGAAAAAATGGATAAATCCTTAGACTCTTCAATTGCAGCTACTACATGGTCAAACTTAGTAGTCAGGCTCCTTAAAACTTTTGCAACCACAATTTCATCCTCTAGCTTTTCACCATAAGACTTCATTTGACTCACAATATCACTAACTCTAGAGAGAAAATCTTGTACCGACTCATCGCTTTTCATAAATAAAGTTTCAAAGTCTCGCCTGAGAGATTGAAGTTTTACAGTAATTAGCTTTGTAGAGCCTTGAAATTCTTTTTGTAAAGTTCCCCAAGCATCTTTTGAGGTTTCTGCAGTAGCAATTCTGGAAAAAAATTGTCTCGTGCACTGCTTGTTAAATGAAGAACAGTGCCTTGGAGTCCTTCTTTCTATTTTCCCTCAGCCTGGTTTCATCATCTTGGTCCGCATACCCATTTTCAACCAAGTCCCAAAGCTCTTGAGACTTGAACAAGTTCGTCATCTTGATGCTCCAAAACTCGTAACTTTCCCCTTTGAATATGGGAATGAGAGGTTGTGAAGCATTTGCACCACCATTGGCTGCCATGATAAGTCACTGCAATTCGAACTCGGAACCTGCTCTTGATACCACAATGTAGAATTTAAGAGCACAAGATAAAGATAATTGACAAAGTAAAGAATGAAATAGGAGAATTATTTCACTCAATTGTTTGATGCACACAAAATGATGAACCACTGGTGCCTTTATATAGGCTTACACATAACAAGACTATCGTGGCCTAATGCCTGTGATGTTCATACATGTCATGTATTATTCAAAATCCGTACACAACAATGGGGCTCCTCACTGTATGCTCGCCATCATCCCACACCATAGAAGCCGAGACTCTAGTTCTACCTATCAGTCCTTGGACCTTCACCACGAATGGAAGCTTTTGTCCCAAAGACGTGAATGCCAGAACGGCTGGCTCAACTGAGATTTTAAGCGCATCTGGAGCTTTAATTGTGACTCTATAAGTAGACATCGGGGATCCAACATTAGTGACAGTCCTTGTGAAGTTGCGGTTGAAAGTCTGCAGAGGCACGACAGAGAGAGCAAAGGAAGGTAAGTTTAAATCCCAGACAAGTCCAGAGGTGTCTTTAGTGCAAGTGCTGCTATCTCCGGTAACAAGTCGTAAATCTGTGGTATTATAGCCTTGCCCGCACAAAAACTTTACGTAGTCGACTACACCTGCATCATATACTAAACCAGGATTCACGGCTTTAAGAGGATTGATATGGCCTGCTCCGTATGAAAGTTCGGCCTCCGGGCTAGTTAGGTCATTCAAGGGAATTGCTGAAAGGACAACATAAATAAGAGAAGTAGTCTTAGCTAGTGATTATATTTTCTGGGTAGACAAATATTTTCTGCCACCTTAGTTACAACAATTTTGCCAAATCCGGTTGAAAAAGTTTAAGATAAAATCTTTGCAGCCATTTCCGTGCTGCAATCTACAAATAAAAGTGTATTAGCAACAATCTATCACTAGCTAGTGACAGATTGCAGCACTCAAACATGGTTGTAATGAATATTTTTCCCTTAAGTTTTAGAAGAAAATTCGGAATCATGGCCTAATATTCATTACCAGTTGTCATAAGAGCGGACTTAATAGCAGCAGGTGACCATGATGGGTGAAATGATTTTATGTAGGCAGCAACAGCAGTGGCGTGCGGGCAAGCCATAGAAGTCCCAGATTTTATCGTGTATGGTACTCTTCTGCTGTCCTCTTTTACTCCAGAAAGCGGGCTTAGTAGCGATGTTGCTGCTAGAATTTCAACTCCAGGGGCAGTTAAGTCAGGCTGTAACATCATTCAAACCTTGCAATGAATATCATATAATGATTGCAGCACTAGAAAAGCAATTGAAATCGTAAAACTGGTCACACAATTTACCTTGAGAATGTCATTTGTAACGGTGTTTGGCCCCCTTGAGGAGAAGGTTGCTACATATGGTGCCAGTGTATCCTTTACCTCATTGCTCTTGTATATGATGGCACTAGGATTTCTGATTGCAATGCAGAAATTTTTTATCAGAACCAATCACACTATCTTTTAAGGCGATGTTTCTAATTAGCGCTGATGCTTTCAGAGACAGTTGTGTGGAAAAAGCCAATGGAAAGTGCAAAAGTGGAGGCACCTTATCTTTCAGAATCTAAAATTATCCTCTGCAAAAACTTTTCAAACGGAGATGAAACTATTTTATACCTCGTCGAGTTAATATAGTTGAAAACACTTGCACCATCTTCAATACCAAGGTAAGTTGCAGGCAAGGGAAAAACGTAGGCGACATCCTTGTGGCCTCCGTCTCTCATCACAGTCCCAGCTGCACCAGCCACTAGTGCCGATGCCCCGTTGCCTAAACTATCACAGAGAATGATTTTACCCTTCACTAGATTTGAGTCCAACGAGTTCCGAAAGCAATACCTATACGTGTCCAACAATTCATTTTAAGTGTTGCAAAGTATTTCCGTGCCAGCTCGAATGCTGGTAATGAAGTATTCCATCATTTTTTCAGTATTATTACCTGGATAAAAACTTGGTGTAGTTGGCGGTGGTATTCGGCACTGCTCCACCATAAATTATTGGGTACATTGCATTTTTCTGGTCAAATGTGTTTACTGAGACTCCCTGCAGAAAGAGCAGTTAGAAGAGTAATTTAGAAAAATTTAAAGAAAAAAATATCTATCTTTATCTAGAATGTTGTAAGCAAATATACGTCTAAAATGTCTAGATTGATGTAAGAAAATATCTCTAGAAAGTAGGTTTTTGAGAATTCATCCTCTACTATAAATAGAGGTGAATTGTTGTACTTGAAGAAAAATTGAGTGAAATAAAAAAGTCCTTGCATCAATTATCAAAGAGTGGTATAAACAGCCCAGGTTGTCCATTTAAGTCCCTTCCGGCCATTCCTTCTACAGGGAAGACGTCGCCCCTGTTTGCAATTCGTCCTCTTCTCCCCAGTCCCAAACTCATTTGTTTTTCCTTCAACAGCCATATGTGTCCTTCCTTGTTCCACTTCTACAGAAATCAAACCTTGCCAACTCCTCTTCTTCTTTATCTAAATCACTTCAACCAAACTGCCGAAATCCCCAAATCAACCAAAATCCATTTTACAATAAAATCTCCTTAAGTACCAACCGTTAGAACCAATTACATAGCCATGGCCTCCATTAGTCAATCATCATCGAATTTAACCCAATTTAATTATAGCCAAGCTGCAGTGCCAATCTTTGAGGGGGAGTCATATGATTTTAGGAGCATTCAAATGAAGACCTTGTTCATTTCACAAGAGCTATGGAGTTTCGAACAAAATGGGTACGAACAACCCACTGATTCCGCTGCGTTTGCGACTTGGACGAGAACGAGAAGAAGCAATATTATGAAAATTAGATGAAGGATGCCAAGGCTTTGCTTAGCATTCAACAAGGAGTTAGCAAAATCATTTTTCCGAGAATTGATCATGGCGGCAACGGTGGCAAAGGAAGCTTGGAATATTCTGCAAAATGAGTTTAAGGGCTCCAACAAGGTAATTTCCACCAAACTTCGGTCTTTATAGAAGGATTTTGATATTCTATTGATGAAGGAAGGTGAATCGGTTCAAGCATTTTTTTCTCGTGTCTCTAATATAATTAATCAGATTAGAAGTTATGGAGACACAATCGAAGATAAGAAAATCTTTCAAAAAATCTTAAGAAACCTTCCGATGAAATTTGATGATGTTATGGCTGCTATAGAAGAATCTAAAAATCTTAATGAACTCACGTTAGTAGAGTTAATGAGCTCTCTCCAAGCTCTTGAGGAGAGGATGCACATATTTGAGCAGCCTATAGAATAAGCCTTCCAATCGAAACTAAATATACTCAAAAATGACGGAGAAAAGAGAAGAATCGAAAGCCAAGGGAAAAATTTTAAGCATAAAAGAGGAGCCTTTAATAATGGTGGACAAGAGAGTGGAAAATATAAAAATCAGGGGACTAATAGAGGAAACGTTAAATCTAACCCTTATTGTCATTTGTGCAAGAAAGATAATGATGACATCAGAAATTGCCGGTACAGATGCACGAGGTGCAAATGGCCTAATCATTTTGAAAAAGACTGTTTTTACCGGCAAAAAGAAGTAAATTTTTCGGAGAAATGTGATTCTAGTGATCAATTATTCTATTCTTGCTTGAACACTCAACTAGAATCACATGATATTTGGTGGATAGTGGTTGCTCAAACCACATGATGAGCAACAAAGGTTGCTTTGTCACATTAAATAAAGAAATTAAATGTGAAGTTACACTTGGTGATGGTAAAAAGCAAAAATTTGAAGGAAAAGGCTTAATTATTGTATTCTTCAAAACTGGTGAATCAAAGTATATTCATGATGTTCTTTACGTTCCAGGCTTAGCGCATAATCTATTATGCGTTGGCCGATTAATTTAAAGGGGTTATAAGCTTGAATTTAATGAAAACAACTGCCTTATTTTTTATAAGCAAAGGAGGCAGCTTCTTATGACCGTAAAGATGTCCCTTAATAAATTCTTTCCACTTTTAATGCCACTTGAGAAAGGAATTGCTTTAAATATGAAATTTTGGACGAGTCTATGTTGTGGCATTTGAGATATGGTCATCTAAATTTTAATAGCCTTAAGTTGTTGAGGCAAAAGGAAACGGTGCTTGGGTTGCCAAATATAAATGCCGAAAAGAATATATGTGAAAGCTGAATTTATGGAAAGATGCATAGGCTACCTTTTCCTAAAATATCTTGGAAGGCTAGAAGCACTACAAGAAAATAAGGATTTTGCGACAGACTTTTAGCGACGGAAGGAATTTCGTCGCTAAAACGACTTTCAGCAACGGCTAAACCCGTTGGTAAAATGTCCGTCGTTAAAACATTATAAGCGACGAAAAGGTACCGTCGCTAAAAATTCCGTCGTTAAAGATATTTTTTTGTCGACGGGCTTTTAGCGACGGTGTCATTCCGTCGCTAAAAGTCCTTACATAAAACAGCTTCGTCTTTTTTTACTCTCCTCGTTTCTCTTTATCTCTCACTCTCACCCACTCACATGCGATATTTTTACCGGTGTTCTCCCTCTTCGACGACCCACCTCCGGCGACATCACCCCCCCTCGACGTCGTGCCCCTCCATATCCGCTTGCCACCAACGCTGTGCCACCAACGCTGTGCCACCAATTCCCTCCACTGTCGAGCCACCAAGGCCATCTATTGCCGCCACGCCACCAACACTGCCGCCACCACACCACCTCTCTGTATGTCCATTTGCCCTAATTTTCTTTAATGCATGTTTAAGCGCCATTTGCCCTAATTTTCTTCAGTTCTAATTTATGTCCATTTGCCCTAATTTGCCGTAATTGGAACTTGCCTTAATTTGTTTCTGGAATTATGATATGTTTCTTATAATTTTAATTGTTGATGGAATTGATTTTGTAACTGATGGAATTAGTTTGTTTAATTACTGATGGAATTGATGCGAATTGATGTATATTACTAGAAAGTACGGAAAATTGAGATTGTTGACGGAGGATGGGACCCAATTGAATTCCGATATCGGATATGTGATTTAGTTGAATGGTGGGTTGAAATTAGGCTAATATAATTAGGTTAACGTGATAATAATTTAGTTGAAACATCTCATTTAAAACCCCCACCACCGTGAGGCAGTGTGTTCGAAGGCAATCTGCTGAGAGAAAACGTAGGTGTGTGCTTTAGTGTGTGCTCTGTGTGGGTGCGTTAGAGTGTTAGAGTGAGCTATGTGTGCCGGTTATTGTGTGCGCTACGTGAGTACATGAGTGTTGTATTGTGTGCATGCGTGAGTGTATGCAGTGTAGGTGCGTCGCGTGTATTTGTGTGAGTGTAAGGAGCTGTCGAGGCATCTATGTGTGTGTGAGTTATGTCTTCGGTAGTGTGTGTACAATGAATGGTACATTGGTGTAAGGTGTTTGTATTGTATTGAGTGTGTAAGTGGGATTGAATGTGGTTGCTTATGTGTGTCTATAAGAGGAGAGGGACTGTTGAAGTAATTAGAGGGTGGTAGCGAATAACTGTGTGCATACGTGAGTATACAAATTAGCGTAGTGAAAGGCGAGTACTCTCTCTCTCTCTCTCTCTCTCTTCATAAATGTGATCAGGGAGCCCATTTGTATTCTCCAAGTAAACATTAGATTTGTTTGAATGCATATGAGGATCGTCGGTATTGTTTTTATGATGCTCTATTTCATTAGAACACCAAAATAAGATCATACACTTTTTAATGCATGATATACAATGCTTCAGCTATTGTTTAAATCCTTAAGCTTTCAGAACATATGGTAACTTCTCATGATATTATCAGATATCTGATTTTCACAAGATTTTGAATTTGATTCTTCCCGCCTGAATATTTACAACCCCCCCCCCTCTTCCCTCCCCAATAGCACAATTTGCAATCTGATTATTTGTGCACTTGGCGGTTGTGTACCTTAATTTTAGGTTGTTAATTGATGATTTTAGATTGTTAATTTTGCATTGAGCATTTGAGATATTGAGATTATTGATGTAGGATGGGACCCAATTGGATTGCATTTGTGATTTTTATTAATTTTTATTGGATTTGAGAATTGAGAATTGAGATTGTTAACGGAGGATGAGACCCAATTGGATTGAGATACGTGTTAGGTAGCAAGGACAAAGACACTGCGTCCGATCGACGCCGACCCTGAAATGCAATATTTTGGCGACATACTTGTGGATACCCTTAGTTCGGTGTCCGGCACCTCTTCAATGGGTACATGGTGTCCGGCAATTTAAAAATAAATCAATGTCTTCGGACACCGCTGAGTGGTATCGGACACGTGTTCGGAGGTGTCCGACACATGTCCAGATGTGTAAATGAGGTGTCGAGGTGTCGGTAGGTCACGGACACTGCGTCCGATCGACACCAACACCGAAATGTCACATTTTGGCTTTATACTTGTGGACACCTCTTCAAGAGTGTCTGACACCTCTTTAAGGGGTGATGAACACGGTATTCGGCATTTAAAAAATAAATCAATGTCTTCGAACGTGTCCAAAGGTTTCGGACACGTGTCTAACGAGCCTAATTAGTTTAAATTAACCCTAAGAACCCAATAAAAATCAAATTAGTTGTAATTACCCCAAGTTAGCCCTAATTAACACTAATCAGCACTAACATAACTCAATTAAGCCTAATTAGCCCAAATTAGGACCAATCAACACTACTCGGCACAATTATACCCTAATTATGACTAAATAACCCTAATTAGTCATAATCAACCCTAATTAGCAATAATTAGTCCAAGTTACTCCTCATTAACACTAATTAGCCCTAACATATCTTAATAAAATCCTAATTAGATTAATTAAACCCATAACGCTAAACCCTAAATCCTAACAATCGTAATTAACCCTAATAACCCAGTTAGCCCTTGGTCATCCCATAATTACTCCATATTGCCCAGAGATGGTTTGAGTGGAGCAAATCTTTATACTTTGGTGGTTTTTTTTTTTTTTGTGTCTTCGTTGAGGTCCAGTGATTGGATTTGCATTAGGGTTAGGTTTCATTCAGTGATTGGTTTGAGATTTTTGGGGTTGTTATTTGTAATATGTGAGTGACGTTCAATAGTATAGATGGCTATTTGGGTGGTGAAATGATGATGTGCGTAGTTGAGATTTTTGTGGTAGTCATTTTAGCTACAACTCACTGTGGATTTGTTTTTTTAGCATCACTTTAACATAATTTAATAGATTTAATTCAGCTATGAAATTGATGCTCATCGATTGAATAATCCTCGATTGGTTTTTCATGTTAAAGTAGGTTAAATGGCTTCTGCTTCGGTGAGCAGGGACATTTCATTCACCAGACACTTCTTTAAGGTCATGATGCCTGGTTTTCATACAGAACTTGTATGCCATCCCGCTTTCTCTGTGTTTTCGTGTGTGTTAAAAGTTTTATCTTTGGTTAAAAACTTACCTGTCTTACTGTATTATGAATATGTTAGGTCATACCGGTAGCATTTTGCAGATTGCTTACTACATTGAGATTTGAAGCAACTTTAATCAGCCGCAAGGGGTCATGGCCTGTTAAATTGAAGAAGAAGCTTGGCCAAGAGGAACTTTACTTCGAAGAGGGTTGGAACGAATTCGTGCAGTAGCATGACCTCCATCTAGGAGACTTTGTAATCTTTGAACACATGGGGCAAATGCATTTTCAAGTACTGGTGTTTGATCAAAGCACTTGTGAAAAACATTTCCTTCAATGTTGAACTCTGAGCCGTAATTAGACAATATTTTAAATTAATCGCATCGGATATGTACATTTTGAACAATTTGGTGTTATTTGAACATTGACTATTTGTTTGATAATTTTAGGTTGTTAATTGTGCATTTGATAATTGTGGTTATTGATCGATGATTTGTTAACTGATGATTTTATATTGTTAACTGACATATATTATGTCGCTAATTTTGAAATAAATTCGTCGCCAAACGTTCTATATTAGACGACGGATTTTATAATTCCGTCGCTAAAAAGTTTAGTGACGGAATATAGGCTTTTAGCGACGGATTTTTCCATCGCTAAAAGACTTATTCCTTGTAGTGAAGTTCGCTTGAACTTGTGCACGCCGATATTTGGGGACCTTCTAGAACACTTTCTCTTGCAGGAAAAAGGTATTTTCGGTTATTTGTTGATGATTTTAGTTGATGATGTGGGTATAATTTCTTAAGAGAAAATTGGAAGCATTTTCATTCTTTATACTGTTCAAGGCCCTAGCTAAAAGTCAAAGTGGCCATTCTCTTAAAGTTTTGCAAATTGAAGGGGGGGGGGGGGGGGATGGGGATTTAATGATTATAAGTTCATTGAGTTTTGCAAGAAGAATGGGATCAAGAAATAATTGACTATTCGATGTACACCACAACAAAGCAGTGTCACCGAAAGAAAAAATAGAACTATTGTTCAAATGGCCCGTAGCATCCTCCAAGGCAAAAGTTTACCAAAACACTTTTGGGCCGAGGCTGTTAATACGGCCGTTTATATCCTCAATAGATCCCCCACTAAAGTTGTGCAAAACACTCCTCGTGAAGCTTGGTTTAAGAGAAAACCAACAGTCAAGCATTTCAAAATCTTGGGAGTGTTGCTTATACCCACATCCCAAAAGAAAACAGAGAAAAGTTAGACGAAAAGGGAGCGAAATGTGTCTTTATTGGATACAGTGATGAATCAGAGAGCTATCATTTATGCAAGTCCGACTCTAAGCAGTTAGTTATCTCAAGAGATGTGATTTTGATGAAACGGAAGCATGAAAACAGAGTGATAGTGCGCCTCAAGGGCAACAGCTGTTGGATGAAGAAATTATGTCAACAGGAAGTGAAGCGTGCCCAAGCTCACGACCACCAACAAGCCCAAGAACAAATTCTGGCCCAAACACATCATTTTCTCCCTCTTCGGCCTTATCTCATCATAGAAAGATGCGGTTGATGCAAGAAATCTATGAAAGCTATGATGTTGCACTCTTTGCATGTGAACCCCAAAAATTCGAAGAAGCTGCAAAGGAGAAAGTGTGGATTGAGGTATGAATGAGGAGATGAAAATGATCGAGAAAAATCAAACCTGGGAATTGGTTGATAAGCCTAAGGATAAAGAAACTGTTGGACTCAAATGGGTCTACAAAGTCAAGCATAATGAAGATGGAAAAGAAAAAGTGGATGAATCTATCTATCGAAGACTTGTTGGGTCATTGATCTACCTTACAAACCCAAGGTCGGATATTACGCTCTTAGTTGGCATTGTTTCTAGATTCATGAGCTAGCCAAGCAAGTTACATTTTGCTGACTAGAATTCCCTATAGCACTATATTGTGACAACATCTCAGCTGTATCCTTGGCTAAGAATCCAGTATTTCATAGCAGCACAAAGCACACTGAGTTAAGTCATCATTTCATTCGGGAGCTTGTGGAGAGCCGAAATCGAACTACAATCTTGCAAGACCGGTGATCAGCTCGCTGACATCTTCACCAAGTCAATTTCGACAGCGAAGTTCGTGCAATTTAGAGACCAGCTTGGAGTTTATGATTTTTCAAGATTAAGGGAGGATTTATAAGAGTAATTTAAAAAATTTTAAGATAAATATCTACCTCTATCTAGAATGTTGTAAGCAATTATCCATCTAAATATCTAGATTGATGTAAGAAAATATTTCTAGAAAGTAGGTTCTAGAGAATTCATCATCTACTATAAATAGAGGTGAATTGTTGTACTTGGAGAACAATTATGTGAAATAAAAAAGCCCTTACATCAATTATCCAAAAAGAACTACAATAATCAGTTATACCATTCATATAAATGTTGCAATGTTGACTTGATATTGTCCCAAATACTCTCAATCAGGTTCAGTAGACCTCATTTGTGTGAAGATAATGGGAAAGATGAGTAGGGGTAGACAGAGGATAACTTGGGAAAACTAGTGAAAATCATTTGATTTCTAGATATTTATCAAAAAGGCTGGTCTAGACGTGAGGAGGGGAAGATTGTGATTTATGTACTTGACCGCAACTAGTTTGACAAAGGCTAAGATATATAATGACGATGAAGAACAACTTCATGGCTTATAATGTGCTTTAATTTAGCCCCTTAGAAGCCCTTAGAATCCTTAAGGTAAAAACTAATTTTGAAACATCACAGTTCAGTCCTGTAGAAGCCCTTAGCGTCGGTACATGTCACTAAAGTGTTAGCCAAAAGGTTGCTAAAAAGTTCTCGAATGTCGAGGTTGTGCTTCAAGTGCCGGCTCGTAAATTTACCGGACATTTGATCGATTCTGCATTGTTCTATAATTTATCACCTTTGGTAAGAGATTGCAGTATTCAGGCATTGTTCTATAAGTTTTATAGCAAGTACAAGCAGTCATAAGTAAGTTTCTCACTTTCTTTTAAAGGACGAAAGCAATCTTGTAGAAGAAACAAAGTATACGCATAGTAGGGTAAAGAAGCTTCACCTCAAACACCATATTGTTGCCTAGTTGCAACTTTGTCAAGAATTTCCTGTCTGTGGTGCTAGCAGCAACAGTAAGAGCCCAGGGAGAAACATTTGAGACAGTTGAAAGTTCAGGACCATTGTTGCCACCCGAAGATGATGTCAGTATGCCATGTTTCATGGCATGGAAAGATCCAATTGCTATTGAATCTCTCAAGTAATCTTTAGGAGACCCTCCAACCGAAAGAGATATAAGATCAACCCCGTCGGCAACAGCATCATCAAATGCTGCAAGAATGTCAGCATCGTAGCAGCCATCATACCAGCATATTTTGTACACGGCAATCCTAGCTGATGGAACCCCTCCTCGAGCTGTTCCTAGTCCGAGTCCCATTAGGCTTGTCGTGCTCACTAGACCTCCAGCAGCAGTAGATGCCGTGTGTGTTCCATGGCCGTTCGAGTCTCTTGGAGACTGCAAATCATCTATGCCAAATAATCCATCACTGCGATAGTGTCGCGCTCCAACAATTTTACTGCATTGTATCCATTATTTGTTAAAGGTACATCACTTTCCCAGAGTAGGGTTTCTCAGTTATTGTACTGAAATTTATCCCAATGTGACTCGTTATAGTAGAACTTGACTGCTCAAATTGGCGAAGCTGCTTTTGGTTCATTTTATTGAACTTACAAAATAAAATGAAAAAATGGAAAGGAAAGGAAAGGAAAGGAAAGAAAAAAAATTTCTATGACGATGCTCTTGGATGCTTTGCAAAAAGCTGGATTAAAATGCAAACCAATTAACTTTAAGTGGATTACTTGGTGATGATTTTAAAATTTCTTAATTTCAGTGTGCCACATCACTTGGAAAAGTATTGATTTTATCATCGCTATATTTAGCACGCAACAAGTTTCGGTGTTCATAAATATTTACTTGTTGCAGGTGAAATTAGTTGTTTGGCAAGCTCCCTTCCATTTGCTTGGTGGTGGACCAATTCCTCCGTCCTTGAAACTATCGGAGTCCGGCCAGATTCCGGTGTCAAGTACTCCGATTATGATATCACTTTCGAGGGTTGTTCTATTAACTTGTTGGGGAAAGCCCATGAAGTCCCATGACCTTGTCGTATGAAGCTCTTTCTTTTCGTTAGGGAACACAGAAACCACTCCATCCATTGCTGAAATTGAGGAAAACATGTAAACCAAAACATTGGTTAAAGTAGTTAGCACAAAAAAAAAAATAGTTGGTACAAAGAAAATTTTTGAAATGTAAAATGTAGGGTTTCGCAGTATATGTACCAGCCACTTTTAGCTTCTCCTCCTCCGTTAGTTTCACCACAAATCCACTGAAACTCCTCTTGTAACTGTAGAGCAGATATGTTGACGCTTCACTGTAGAATGCATTTGAATGGGAAGGTTAATATAATTTGTGGGTAATCTAGCCAGTGTTGCCAAAAGCCGACTTTAACCAACAAACTGTCTGCCAACTCGTCGTTTAATGAAAACATTGAAGTTGCAGATTCCAAATATCAAAGTTGTAATCTATTAATCATATGTTCTAGCCTCATGAAACTACAGAACTATAGTTAATGGAATCCACATGTGATCCACAATCTACATCATTTTCAAGCAGAAGATAGACCTTGTTTCTCAAAAACAGAGAAATGGAAAAAATATATCGGAAAGCTTGCCGCAAAGGAGTCACAAAATATTTACCTCCCAAGTATCTCTTTTAGCATGCTCATGTGAAAAGATGATGGAGAGATATCACCCTTGGGTCGGTCACCCATGTACACAATGTAGGCCTAGATTGCAGTTTATTAGTCAAAAGAAAGTAATAAACTTGTGATACAAGAATAAATCAGAATGAAACAGGTTACGCTAATTGTTAAAAGAAAAGGGAGATAATCCTAGACTAGATATCCACCTTACGATCATCGTCAAAAGCTCCACTCACACTACTTAGCATCGCACTAAAGATGCAGGTTATGAGAAGAAGCCATGAAATGCAGAAGATTATGGTCGCCATTTGAATCCAAATTGCTTATACGAATTTTTTTTAGCTTGTGTTGTTTTGTGTTTTCTCTAGCACGATAAGATGCTTATATAGAGCTATAGGCACATGAAGGTCTTTCCCGAGTGCTTTCAATTGATCTTTCCTCAACTCCAAATGTGTTGAACATTTCCCTCTAGAAGGAAACCTAAACAAAAGCATGCTTCAATAAACATTGCAATAATAAAATGAAGCCCTTCATACAAGTTATCTATAATTACAACTTTTCATCTCTTCTTAGAACATCTATATTTTGACCCTGTATTTCTTTCAGATAAACTAGAAGGAGACAGTTTACCATACACCCATACGATTGCTATAATTTATAATCAAAGTATGGCCTTTCAAGATTGAAAGGGCATGACAAGTTTTCACTAGGAATATGTCTAGGGTGATGTGTTTGAGGCCGGTACGGAGACTACTTCAATCTCAACTTCTTGTACTTTGTAACTTCCACTAATGGACTTTTTCCATAATTTGATTCATTTGACCTTTAAATAGAGCAAATTATTAACAAGGGTGTTATGCGCATGTATCATGCAAGCAATTTCTCATGGGCCTTCATACTTATCCGAAGTTTTGTTGAATTATTTGCTTTAACTTTTTACAAAATGAGGATATTTGCACATGTAAAATTTTGACTTCATCCTTACTTTTACCCTAAGTTGACTTGCGGAAGAATACCTTCGTTCTCCTCTCTTCCCATCCCACCACTCTTGTCGTTTTTCTTCGTCCACTAGTGGCCAGGGCAGATCTAGGAAGTGTAATCGAGGGAGACCAAAAAAATTTATAAGAAAATTGTTAGTTAACATAAAAAAAATTTCGAATCACTAAAATTTTAAGTGCAAAACAGATTTCTCAATTTCACTACTAATCATATAATTTTACTATTCATAGTAATTTATTTCAGTTACTAAGATTAGTCAACAATAATTACTAATTGAATTGAGGACGATAGAATATATAAGTTAACATACTATAAGAATTTAAAATAAGAAAAGAACTAACATTGATCTATTCGTATATATATATTTTTTTTGTAATCTCAAGATATGAAATTTAGAAATTCGAAGAATGAAGATGGAGTAACGGAATCAGAAAAAAAAATATTATGACGGTCAATGACACAAAAACTCAAAAACACAATAAAATAAAATCCTAATACATTAACATTACAATATAATGGTATTTTCATAAATATTTTAAATACAATTACTCATTATTCAAAAATTAAAAATGATTTTTTCAAATGTTGGGGGGTGTGTGGCCCCCGTGGTCATGGGGTTGCTCCGCCCTGCTAGTGGCCATGTCCCACAACTATCACTATTGTCATATTAACTCTACACATCTTACTACTAGCGTCTTTTCTTTAAAGTGACAAAAGAAAATTAAAATTTTAAAAGATGATTTTTCCTACCTCTTGCTAGTTCATTTGGATCGCTAACAAATCTCTCCGTCCAGAATAGGCATCTATATAGCAGTAGTGTTGTTCCTTCCTTCACCAATATTCGTGAGATTGTCATCATTCCCCCCCCCCCCACCCCCCCCCCCCCACCCTGCCCCATATTGGAAGATAAAATGCATCGCACTAATAAAGGTTTTTGTCATGACATTTTATTCGGGTAAAACTTAAATATCCTAAAGTATGAGTATAGTTATTCATGAATAGAGAGTGGTCATAGTTATACTTAATTCAAGAAAAATCAGTTGTCATTCACCTTTCATGTTTACTCATCTACTAATAGTTAGCGTCTGTTTGGTTGGGTTTTCGTTTTCAATTTTTTCTCTGATTTTATAACCTAGAGAAAAAAATGCGTTTGGTACACAATTTTTTTTTCTTTCAGTTTTGAAAACCAGTTTTTAAAACATGACTGTTTTTGAAAACTCACATTTTAGTGTTTTGAGTTTCAGTTTTAGTTTCTATTTTGAGATCACCATCCTCCCACCGCCACAGCCATCGCCCACCGCCGCCAGGCATCGAATCCCCGTCGGCCGGCCACTAACTGTTGCCTGCGGCAACCGCCACAGCCAAAGAAAAAACTCAAAATAAAAACTAGGTAATCAAATACCATTTAATTTTGTAAAAAATAAAAATTAAACTGGTTTCGATTTTGATTTTTTATTTTTTTAAAAAAGAAAACCAAAACTGCAAGTAATTTTAAACACTACATTAGTCCTTAGAGTAACGTTGAGATCCCACTATCTGTGAGATCGTAATCATTCCTAATCATTACTGAATTTTTTTCTTTAACTTTTTGCAAATTTTGGATAGATCTTTGCACACTTAAAAGTTTCACTTAATCCGTACTTCACCCCTAAGAGGGTGTTTGGGATTGAATATGGAATGGTCAAGCCTGATGGAGATGAATTAAATCTCTTAATCTCTTTTGCCAAACACCCTCATACCTGATTTAATCTAAATTAAATCAGGTATGAGGGTTTTTGGCAAAAGAGATTAAGAGATTTAATTCATCTCCAAAAGTTAAAAACTGATTTAATTCATAATTTTCAAAAGTGAAGATTATGAAATAATCACTTTTTTTTATAATCAGATTTGACCTTCTAATTTACCATTCTATCATCATATTTTTCATAAAAAGACTTCTCATACCCCTTAATTAATAAAGTGTGACTCTTAAATAGTTTCTGGAGTTTATCTCTTCTCCTATTGCTATGCTATTCTCCTACGGCTAAAACACAAAGAAGGATACAAAAAACTGATTTAAGTACTTTCTATTAAGTGTTTAAGTACTTTTTATTTAAGTACTTTTTATTAAGTGTTTAAGTACTTCTCCTATTGTTTATTAAGTGTCCTCTATGGTCATTTTGTCATAGTGAAAATGAATTAAGTACTTTTTATCCAAACACATTTTATAGATTTAATCTAATGTACAACTACTTTTGTCAAACAGCAAATTGATTTTAATTAAATCAAATTTTAAAAACTGATTAAATTTAAGTTGAATCTGTCTTTTTTAATTAATCTCAAACGGGTTCTAAGTTAACTTGCTAAAGAATACCTATTCGATCTATTAGTATTGCTTGAGTTTAATTCAGTGTTTATATGTCAAGATCTATCCTAAGATCTTGCAAAAGTTAAAGGAAATATTGTAATAAAACGGGAGTAATATTTTCTACTTGGCCATGTTGCTAAATATTGCAACTAAAAGTAGGAATGAATACAATTCGGGTGGTTAATTATGTTTCGAGTGTGAAAAGCAAACAAAACCGATTTCTTTCGTTTAAAAATTTTGGAAGCCAAATTTGTAGAGTTTTGGCAATTCAGGAACTTTGATTGATTAGATGGGACAATTTGTTTTTGGGAAAACTTTTACTGCTCCCGGGTTGTAGGAAGATATCTACAACCCCTTGTATAGCGACAATTTATAATCGCTAAATATTTTTAGAGACTTTTTTACTAAGACTTTTAGTGACAATTCTTAACAGCACTTTTTAATGTCACTAATAAAAGCCAGTGAAAATATTTAACGACTATCATTTGTCGCTATATGGGACTTTTAGGTATCTTCCTTCAACCCGAAACCCAAGTAGCAATAAAGAGAGTTTCTTTGTTTTTTTTTCTTTCAATAGGCCTAATTGTTTTCTTTAGTTACCTTTTGGGCTTTTAGTTTACATGATAATTTTCGGTGGGCTACATATTTTTCCCTTCATTATGAAGCTTTTTCTTCATGATAAATCTTCTAGGGTTCTATGGATAAAAGGTTGATGATGGTTCAAAGAATGAAAATAAGAAGGAAAGAAATGAGGGCCAAAAAGGAACATAGGTCGGAAGGAATGGACGTGGAATGGTGTATATTGTGTTTGTCTGCGTGGACGGATTGGGGCACGGGATAGGCCTGAGTTTTCTTTTTGTGTTCAAGTGACATTACTGCCTCATTCCTTTGTTACTCGATGAATGTGGACGTTTCATCTTTCATTTTCTCTTTATTATTGTTCTTGATTACCAAAGCACTGATACTGCAAGATCTATCCATAAACTGATACTAAAAGAAATATTTTAGCAGCACTACACATTTAGAAGCCAAAAATCACCCGTGCTAGTGACTCAGCAAAAACAAAAGGCGGGCTAATGCCAGAGCATTTACGGATTTTAACAAACAAAGTCTGAAGTGATTGTGTCACACACTATAGCTTGTTATAGCTTGGTTTGGCAAAAATCATTCATGTCGCAATAGGCCTTGCCCAGAATGCATTAATTTAGCTCTATTCAGAGTGATTGGCTATAAAAACAAAGTTAATATTAACGAAGATCTAGAAGGAGGGAAGGGAGAGGGGTCGGGGGCATGAATGTCTTTAAAGGTAAAATTGGAGAGTAATTGTGTCATAGTAGTCGTTGAATTTATCAATTTGACAAATTAAATTCTTCTGTTAGATTATGTTAATGGTGAAGTTGTGATGTGACTAAGCGAGGGAATGAAGATTGTCAAACACAGCTAAAATGATAATAGCATATTGCACATTCAGTGGGGAAATAAATTGTCAAACACAAGCTAAAAGAAGAATTAAAATTGCACTTTAGGCGGATTGGGTCAAATTACCTATTTTTAAGTGATATGAAGCTCCCTTTGGTTTTGAAGTGTTGTGATTAAGAAGCATCTCATCACCACACAATATGAAAATCCGCGACCAACTTTTTAAATTTTTGGTGACATTTTTATCTATATGTACTATATATAAAAGCACGGATCAAGTTAAATGGATAAACTTTTTTTTTTCCCTGAAATATAAATTTTCAATTTAGAGTTTGCTTTTAATTAAGGGCATTTTTTACCTTAAGGATAGCGTTAAGCCTCTTTTTCTAAAATATTCTTTTTAGGTTAGAGTTTTAGTAAGATTAAGGGCGTTTGACTTTAAATACGGTTTGAAATCTTTTTCCTTCAAATACCCTCTTTAAATTTTTGAGTTTGCAAAGGGTTTTTTCTTTCTTCTTTTTTACCTGTAGTCAAAACTCTCCATAAGAATTATTATTTCCATCCACATGAATAAGTTTTGACCTTTTTTTCCTTTATTTCATACAGACGTTTTTATTGACAACAAAAATTTGCCAACAACTGAGTTATCCAATTTTACTGACAAACAACTTGCATAAAACCAAGTTACCCTGAGCTTGAGATTCAAAATGTCTTGTTAGCTAATATCATATTAATTTTTTAAATAGTTCAATTTTTAAAGACCTGGACTTGATAATTAATAAGTTTACAAGTGCAATAACTTAATCAATTGCAAAAACTTAAGGAGAGACCGGTACGTATCCACCTTTAAAAACCGAATATTATAAAAGATGTCCTTCTTAAGCTTAAATCCCATAACCATCACCCACGTGTGTAAGATTTCTTTTCTCACTCTTTTATTGTAGCAAGTCCGACTAATTTGGTAATAGTAACACCCAAAAAGCTATTAAAACAAGTATGACAATAATTATGAATTAGCTCATAATCTGAAACATTTGATCATATACTCCAACATTATGAGCAACTCCTATTAATTTAACAATAGCATTACATATATGAACCGATCAAAACATATACAGCAATAACTATGAACAAGTTATTGAATCTTAAATACTTGTTCAAAATTACTTTTGATCCTCAATTTTTTTTTTTTGGTGCTCTCATAACTTTGTACCCGTGATGAAACCATAAAAAATATAAAGTGTTCCCAACTGCCTTGATACTAGATAATAATTGAATAATTTAATGTCCACTAAATTTGGTGTATGAGCACAGTGATGGTATTCACTTCTGCAAACTCTTAATTTTCCAAAGCCATGTAATAGTCACATGCTGACTTGGTAAATTTTTCTGCCTTGGTGATCACAAGCTTATGGAAGCCTTTATTCTAAATATTTTAAGAAGAGAGGGATCCGTACTTGAATAATACTTTATGTGATGGTGATCGCACTTATTGGGATCAGCTATTGCAATGTTCCACTTACAAGAATAACTATTTAGGGATATAGTGTTCGCATATATAAAATCTTAAAGCAATGCTTAAGCAAAAATGAAGAAATTGAGGAAGAAGGCATATATGCATCTATCCAACAAATGTTTCTCTTAAGTTTACACCGGCAAAACGGAAGAAAGGATTGAAGACAAAATATTAAAAAGAAAAAAGTCAAAATTGTGCTTACCAAACAAATATTGCTTTTAGAACTATATCTGAAAATTTGTCGGGCGATCGAGAAAAAGGCTACAATGCACTAATCTAATTGTTTATGTGTGTAGTTAACATATTCTTAAGACCCTAGAAAGCCTACTTGTTGATAAGTTTGTGGTAGCCAGGAACATGCCTTGCTGCATAGACCCTTCATGGTATTCTTTTTCTTTTCACTCCTCGATCTGTTTGCCCTTCCAATGCGCGCAATCCTAACAAACAACCAGGTCTTCTCCCTCTTATGTTATTTCTTTCTTAGCATTGCGTGTGAAGAAGAGGTCTTGTCTTCCCTAATTTGAAAGTGACACTCTAACTAGGAAATTGTACAGAAGCTTAGAAAAACTTGTTTCTCTCATATTGAAGAACGAGCCAGCAACTCCAATATTTGAAACTCGTACTATTGATCAAACTTTATAAGCATTAACATCTGGTAAGCCTCTCCTAAAGCTAGAACCTATGAGAGTATATGCTTCCCTTCCCACGTTTGTTGTTTTAAGCCAAGGATGCATCACGGTGGGCATGTACATGTAAGAGGGCCGATGTTTGAAATTGACACCAAATGAACCTATTTCACTAGTGGTAAGAGTGAGAGAGCTTGAGGTACCATGTTTAAGAACCGAAGACTTGGTGTGGCGTATGCCGATGCTAGAATTATGTTATAGGATCCAATTTATAAAGAATCAATTTTTTAATTCCTATGTAATTATTCCATGTTAAATTAAGTTTAACATGCTAATGATTAATTTTGTGTCCTTGGTGCAGTCGAGGAGTTTCAAAGCCGATCATCTATAGGCATATTGTTTGTTTTATGAGATCTTATTTTCTAAAATGAACATGTTATTCATTAGGTTTATTAATCGAGTTTATTTCCTATATATCAATTAACTAGATGGACAAACTTAAACACATGAAGGCATATAATACTAAATGTGTACATGATAAAACATACGAATACTTTTTAAATACGCTCCAATGCACATCTATATATAAGTTTTATAAAAAGAATGGATGAAAGGGCTCCTAACCATTTATGAATGATGAATTTTAGGATGAGTGAGCTAGGTTGATATTCTCGTAACTATCCCTATAAGAAAATAGCTATATTAGCGACGGACTTTTAATGACCGATCAAAATCCGTCGCTAAAAGTTATCTTTACTTGCAAACTTACCCTTTGGTAAAGATTTGTCAATGAAGGTTTTCACCAATGGAGTTGTTCATCGGCAAAAAAACCTTTATCGAAGGATCGCTACCTACGGGGTCATAGCAACAGAAAATCCGTCAGTAAAGATATTTTTTAGACTTTTAAATTTTTAAATATTTTGAAAAAAATGTTTAGCAACGGAGTATAGCGAAGGATAATAATCCGTCGCTAAAGTAATACTTCCGATTTTTTTATGACATTTAGCGACGGAATGTGACCGTCGCCTAATGTCAATTTAAAATTTGAAAACAAGACTTCTAGCGACAAACTTTCAGTGAGAGGGTTTGTCCATCGCTAAAAATCTTGTTCAATTTAAATCCTAATTCCCTCTGTTACCCCCTTTCTTTCTCTTTCACTACAAGAAAATAGGTTTTTAGTGACGGAAAATTTCGGTCACTAAAAAAGCAATTTTCGTCACAAAAAGTTTTAGTGATGGAAAATTCCGTCACACAATTCTGTAGCGTAAAACCTCATCACTAAAAAGTTAGTGGCGGAAATTAACGATTCCATCACGCCACAAGCAACGGAATGGAGACATTTAGTGATGAAAATTTTATGTCACTAAAGGTATTTTATATTTCGAAAAACTTATTTTGTTTTTTTTTATTTTTTATAAAATAATTGGTGATGGAAAATACCGTCATATGAAAGGTAACTATTCCATCAGTAATTTCTTTTTACAATAAATTTCACCACTACTTTTGGTTTGCAGATTTTATTAATGTTTTATGCATTTAGCGACAAATCATAATCGTCGCTAAAATTAGAAACAAAAGAAGTATAGTTCTACCCCTTTTTTCAAATCCCATTTTTTCTCAAATCTGTATGCAACAAATCACACAAAATTCATTACCACATCAAGCTCCACAAAATCCATTAACACAATATCCATTACCACATCAAGCTCCACAAAATTCATTAACACAATATTCATTACCACATCAAGCTCCACAAATTCGATCAACACAAACTCCACAAAATCCATTAACACAAACTCCACAAATCCAGAAACACATAAAATACCAAGTCGAACATAACCCTAAACTATCATAAAGTAACGATCATCCTTGAACATGAAAGTAAGTTGATGTTTGAACATATCAAATTAAAGAGAGGGGATTAGTTGGTCACTCAATTTTTGTCCTCATCAAGGTCATACTCATCGTTGGCATCCAAACCATCATTGACATCATCATCCTCAGTATTTCTGGACGGCTGCACAATCACATAAAAGATAAATTTAACTAACAATTATTAAAAATTCACATCATAAATGATATGGTGAAGAATCATGGATCCTATATGCCCACACATAATCGAATTAGACTACACTTAAGTCATTCTTTAAGATAATAATGCTCACAAAACCCATAGTTTAATGACATGACAACGACTAAGGTGCTCATGTTTATACGTGTAGTAAGCCAATTTAAGATATTCAAAGAGGCATTGACTAGAGGATAGAGTTTATGGGGCATATAATGTGAAGCCCTACAACAGGTTAGTTGATAATGGAAAAAGAAATGCCTACAACAGGGTAGTTGATAATGGAAAAAGAAATGAACCTGAAGTATTTCATTTTCAATTGGTTTATAGCTAGGTGATGGAATATGGAAGCGCTCTACTTCTACTTCTATGAAGATTATGGAATAACTAGGCAACAACAACAACAACAAAAAATGACCATATGAAGATTATATCATCCAATCCACTCATACATGTTCTCGAACAAAATACACATCTAGATTACATATCTTTCGCACCTGTTGATTCTTGGTTGTCCAACATTCATAAGCCCTCTACTTCTACTTCTAGCATACATATTTAGAAGCCCTAACCTCTAACCTCCGCTACTGCCTTCCTCGTTTCCTTTCAAGCCAATTCGTACTTTCGGAAATCCTCTCATTGCTAAAGTAGTGTAACTTTTAACATTATTCCTTTATCTTAATTGACCCATATTTTCTTCAAGGACCTATTTAGCAACTCCCTAATACAAGTAGACATTTCCATTAGACGACCCATCAATCCCTCCTCGGTAAAACTACTTGGTTCTCTTTCCCTAATCAGAATTTCCTACATAGAAAAATACTACGGAGTCTCCCAGCATAAATCCCTCATAAACGTGCAATAACAAGCACAAATGAAACATATACACACAACGCCCACAAAAAACACAGTTACAAGGTAGGATTCAGCTTGGATTATATAATGAAACAAAAAATGACCAGAAACTGTCTAGATCAAGAACACATGAAACAAAAAAAAAATGACCAGAAATCACTGATGTATATATAGATCAAGATATAACACAATGCAATTGGGAAAAATAACACATCTATACTCACCTCGATCGACTAACAGTTGCAAAATGGCAGAAATTAGGGGCGGGAGCAGGGAGACAACGACAACATCAAGCAGCCAAGGTAGCAAAGGGGACGTTACCGACGGCAGCAAATTGGACAGCATCCCACGGCGGCAGCAAAGAGGACGGCAGCAAAGGGGACGAAATTTTCGGTGAGAGATGAGCAGCAACGGGCAGCCATGGTGCGAAGGGAGACCCAGGTGACGCGGCGCTGGACGTGATGGCCAGTTAGATACCGGGGGAAGCGGCCGGCTGTGAGAGATGGGGAGAAAAGAAGGGGGCCGGCGGTGAGAGCTCAGAGAGGGAGAGGGGAATAAAAGAAAAAAAAACCCTAAGATTATTACATTAGGCTTTTCTCTAAAACTCAAAACATATTCTTAAAATCAAAATTAGAAATTTCGCCGCTGAAACTTCTAGCGACAGACTATTTGGTCGCTAAACCTACATTAGTTTTTACAGCTTAACATTAGTTAGTTGGGTGAAGGAATTTCTGTGACGGAGCCAAATTCCGTCACTAAAAACCTATATTCTTGTAGTGTTTCGCGACTGCACCCCCCTCTCCCCAATTCGGCGACATCCCTGGTGACAACAACCACCCCCCCCCCCTCTCGGGATTCCCTCCAGCGGCGGCAACAAAAGTATTTTTTTTTTAATTATATGTCATAATGTATTATTATATTTACATGTTAACTTTTTTGAATGATAGTGTAAGTGTATTTTAATTTGTTATAATGTATGTACAATTGTTTTGACAGTTAGAGAAAAAAAACATTATAACCTAAGTAGACCTAATTAACCCTAATTAAATCCTAATAAGGTTCAACTAACCTCATTAAACATAATTAATCCTAATATACCCTAATTAAACCTAAATAACCCTAATTATTCCCTAATTAACCGTAATCAATCCTAATTAAACCCTATTAAACTCTAGTTAAACCTAATTAGCCCAAATTCACCCTAGTTAACCCATGAATTAAACCTTAATCAACCATAATTTAACCATATTAAACCCTATTAGACACAATTGATCCTAATTAAACCCTATTTCATCATAGTTAGCCTATAATTAAATCCTAATTAACCCTCAATTACCCTAAACCCTAATACATCTTTAATTAACCCTAATTAAACCCTAAATCATACCTTAAAATACAAACATACTCCTACTTAAGTCATATATCCTAAAATGTAAACTGAAAATACAACCCTAACCCAGTGTTATAAAAAGCGCGCCTAGGCTCGCTCTTAGCGCCTCGCCTAGGCTTAGGCGCAGCGCGTTCAAGAAGGCGCGCGCCCAGTGCACCCAGGTGCTAGGCGCGCAGCGGTGGTGGAGGCGCAAGAATCGTAGCTGTTCGATTTGAATTCGTGGCTTCACGTGGACTGTTGATTTCCTTACTCTTTTTTTTCCTTTCTATCTTTACCAAGTCAAAACAAACTAAAATTGAAAACCTAAAAACTCCAAATTAGCTGAGCAGACTCACGACCAAATCTTTCACGATCTCACTCTCAAGTCTCACCTCACCGTCGCATAACCCGTCACTACCGGTCATCGCCTTCGCATAACCAGTCACCGCCGGTCGTCACCGTCGCATAACTCGTCACCGCCGGTCGTCGCCATCGCATCTCCCATCTTAGCCGATCGTCTGTTGCTCCATTCACTGGCGCTGCTTCAGCCGTGATTACTGCTCCTCTTTGCTAGTTTGCCCTGCTGCTCCGCCGCTGGTCAAGTCAATTGAAGCAGCTGCTCTTCTCGTGAAGTGAAGCTTTCATTCTTTCATAGTCTCTCTCTATCTCGGGTGAGCTTTTGCTCCATAGTCTCTCTCTCTCTCTCTCTCGCTGTTCATGTTCATAGTCTCCTCTTTGCCAGTATTTTTAGTGTCTTGTACGATTAGTGTTTTTAGTGTGTGTGTGTGTGTGTGTGTCAAATATCACTGCCCCCAAGAGGTTATCATGCAGCCAATTTGTTTCTTGTACCAAGATTTGCATGCGACAGAATTCAACCTCTTATATAGAGAGGTCGTGGACTTTGATTTCTGAGTTAATGTGACTTTGATTTCTGCTGTATTATGTAATTTATCTCTAGAAGATTGCTGATGTATTATGTCATTGGTGCTGCCTTGGCTCTTAGCGATGATGAAGATGGCGGTGTTATGTTTACTTAGTATTTGGTGATTTGTTATTTTTCAGAGGATTTAAGACTTCTCTTATGTTGAAAACTTGTTAAATTATGACGTGATTGAACTTTAAACTTTTTTTAGTGTTTGGAAGTTTGTTAATTGTCAAGTTCTTATTTTTTTAACATAATTTATTGTTTTAGTGTATTATTATTTATTTATTTTAATATTGCACCTAGCTTCGAAAAGGCGCGCACATGCGCCTTACGCTTAGGCTCCAAGGACCTTTTGCGTCTTAGGTGCGCCTGCGCTTTTAACAACACTGCCCTAACCCTAACTAAACCACAAACCCTAACTCTAAATTAATATATACATCCCTAAGCCAAACTTTAAACTCTAATTATTAATCCTAAACTGTTTCCTTATATCGCAATATCACAATCATACATGACACAAAATCAATTCCGCGAAGAAACTCCATGTTTCACTAAGAAACATGGGTCAGCTGCCCGCATTAAGAATATTCGTTATTATTTGTGAAGTCCATTAACAACGAGTTGGTTACAACTCGTTGTAATTGAACTTGAAAATAAATCATTTTAGCAATGACATGTTCTTGCAAAGTAACCAAATGATTCCATCTTTTCAAATTTTTGATATTTCAGAAATATTCTTACATATTAAAGATTTTATTATGCATGCATGCATAAAAACACTTAATTCGCGCTCAAAGGTACTCATTACAAAGTAATGCTTTGTAATGAGCCTTTGGATGTCCAGTGTGAATAATTTGAAAAGGTTAAGTTTTTTTAAATAGTGTATCAACTCATGCTCGGTATTTTACACCACAAGAATAAAGACTTTTAGCGATGGACAGTTCCGTCGCTAAAAGTCCGTGGTTAAAAAGGCCATTGCTAAAAGATTAGCGACGGAAATTGATGATCCGTCGATAAAAATTAAAATTTTCCCAACGGAATTAATTACTTTTAGCCACAGAATTTTCCGTCGCTAAAGATATTTCAAAATTAAAAAAAATCATTAGCGACGGAATTTCTATCGCTAAAAGTCCATTAAAGTATTTTAGTGATAAATGATCCGTCGCTAAAAAATCATCAAGATCTGTTAAAATGACTTTTAACGACAGAACTCCGTCGCAAAAAGTATATTGCTGTAGGTAGAAAACTTTTTTATTTTCATTATTTCTTCTAAATCTAAACCTGTTTTTTAAAAATTAAACATCTAAAGCATAACCATCAATGTGGAATATTATTAACCACATTTTCAAGTATCTGTAAAATAAATAAAGTACAAACCCCTAACATCATGACTACTAATAAAGTACTATCGCCACTAGATAACCACAAACATTACAAGGTCAACCAAATTCAAAACTTGGCGACTAAAGTTACAACGTCTGTTTTTATATATACAATCACAGAAGTGATGCTCAAGAGTGGTCTCATTGGCGTGCTGGGATGGGCGGCAACAATAGTTGAGCCAAAGTTACATCATCTAATCTATACAAAACACAAAATATAGTCAACATACATTTATAAGCCAAAACACATGTCTCGCAGAACAATTTTTTTACATGTATAGATACATATGCATAAAAAATACGATAACACAGACTTCTAAACTAGTGAGAAACTGTAACAGATCAAATTGAACAAAACCCATTAAATTTACGATTAGAAGTCAACATTAACAGTCAGCGTCATGGAATTCACAAATTGACAAACAACAAACTAAGAACCTAGAACATTATTAATTAGGCAACAAATTAGAGCCCAAGAAACGTTCATAAAGTTCAAGCTGAAAATGGGCATCATCAATTAAAGCAAGATAATTTGCAGATAAGCATAATTGCCTTCTATTAATACTTGACTTCAAGCTCACCTTCGAACAATAGAGACTCCACATAATTTCTTGCAGAAGTTGACCCCAGTATATATTGATCCTGTTATAATGTCTCAGCAAATTGTCAACAATATACAGAGCATTTCTGATTTCTCTATCTACTCGGGTAGGCAGTTCAGTAATATTACAGTTAGGTAGCTAGCCTTTAAGCTTTTGAACCAGTTCATATCAACATCCACACACACACACACACAAGCACAAACACCATATGGCCTCGAAAAAATAGGGGTTCGCCTATTGAGAACATTGTCACTGTTAGTCCATTGCATAGGAAGCGCCTTTCATGTCATTGCAAATGATGGCCCCCCTCCCAAAAAAATGGGGAAAAAAACCTGCATCGAGTTCGCCATAAACTATGGCCTTGAACAAATAGAACAAGCTTAGGAAATTGTTCCATGGGCTTCGAAATACAACTGAAATGGTTCTAGTTACTCTTCATGATTGAGGAGCAGAACAAAAGAGACTCCAGATGAGGACAAGGACCCATTGACAGAAAACCGATTGTGGAGCATAGGACATATATGATTTTGCATATTCCTTTCCCATAGCCCAGGTTTCTCATACGCCAGAACAATTCAAAGTCTTGAATCGAGAGCACGATGAGAATAATGTACGGAAGAAATGTGGATAAATCAACCATCTCTGTGAGTCTCTATGGTTTATTTTCTTTTCTTGTTTCCATTTCTTTATTCTGTTAATGCTAAAGCACTGTTCTCGGGTACTGTTCGCATCATCCTAAACAGCCCAAAAAGTATATCTTCTACGGTTCCTAAACCCTAAACCTAGCTACTAAATTCTGATCCTACACCCTAGCCCCCCACACTTGAATATAGGATGGCCTTATATAACTTTTCTAAGGCATCATCCTGGGTCAATATGTTATCTAAGGTTCACTAAACTGGAGCTTTTAGTTAGGCCAGTATTTAGCATTTCTTTCATATTCCCATTGCATATAACATTAACACTAAAAAAAAGACAGATGCTCTACAATACAAGGTAAGCCAGATACATCATCATGACTATAACTGTGTATGAATTGTGGCCATAAGCTTCCATTGCACTGCAGCTAAATCATTGTATAATCTTGTGCTCTATGCAGAGTGTGATTTCTGTTGAACTCCCAAACCAGCCCGTTAATGCAACATCAACCACTTAAGCGAGAAAGAGAAACTACAAAGCGATAAAATTATAGCAACAGCCAACTTTGACGAGGTAAGAAATCAAATCAGTGGTTTGAGCAAACTTTAATCACGAGAAGAAAAGAAAAGACACAAAACAAAAACCACTATTAAAAATCACACTGCTGCTGAATTTCTCTAAGCATATCTGTTGGAGTGACTACTTGCTTCTCAGTAAATGGTAAATGGCCAAGGCCATGCTCCACAACCTGGAAGTTGAAGTTATGATAATTATGATTTAATGTAGCGTAAGAACATAAGAGGCTATTACGTTTTGATCAATAGTTAGGGTGCAGTACCAGACGAATAAGGCAATATGAATAAAATACGAAATCATGCTTTGATATATCTTGATCTCGAATCAGTGTGTGCATTCCTCTAATCTGCAACAAGGGTTCTCGCTGTGAGCATACAACCACTATGAAACATGTAAGACTGATGGTGAAGCATAAACGACATTGCATTTGACACCACCGAAAAGAAGTTATAATCAAGGTAACGCAAACCAAGAATCCAAGATATAAAATTGAAAAGAATGAAAGCAATTAGATGAAAAAATAAGCAAAAAAATAAAGAAGAAGAAGAAAGAGTGGGGATTGAGATAGAGCAGACCTGAGATGAAGCCATTGTCGGAATTCTTGAAGTCTTGACCCCCAGATCTCTCCATATTTACCACACACATACACAATCACAAACCCAGAAATCAAAAACCCTACTGAAAGATCAGCAAAAAAAGAATAAAAAAACTCGTTGGAAGGCGAAAGCCCTAGCCAGCACGTCGTAATCCCCTACAGGTGGGTGGCATGGGCAGCGAATAAGAGAGAGAAAAAGGGTAAGGCGGAAGTGGGGGAAGAGGGGTTGGGGGGACGTGGAAGAGGGGTTGGGGGGATGCGGCAGAGGAGCTGGGGTATGGCGTGGGAGGTGGGTGTGGGCGATTGGTATACAGGGTGAGAGAGAGTGAGGGGGGCCGAGAGGAGGGGATGTTGAGAGAAGAAGGGGACAACATGTGTGTGCGGCTGATTAGAAAAAAGAGTAGGGTTAGGGCTTCTTTTTTCAAACATAAAGACTTTTACCGACGGAATGTGTCCGTCGGTAAAAGTTCGTTGCTAAAAATTATTTTTTATGAAAAAAAATTTCAAAATAGTGAAAAAAAATACGTAAATTACAATTAACGACGGATATTTCCGTCGGTAAAACTCCGTCGCTAAATGTCTTTACCGATGGACAGTTCCATTGGTAAAGAGTTTTACCGACGGAGTTTTTCGTCGCTAAAAGTGACCTTTAGAGAAGGATTCTTGTCCGTCGCTAAAAGTCCGTCGGGAAAGACCCATTTTCTTGTAGTGTTATATCTTAGATATTTGGTACACTTTCTTCGGTGTTTTTCTGGGTGCATACAGATCTAGTGCCCAACTTCTGTTTGATCTTGCAAGAGCAAGATTAGATGGATGCAAGAATACCGAATCGATGTCCTGTGCTTGGAGAAATACGAGGATGTGCTGTCGAATTTTTCGTAGACATAGGATAAAGCATGAGTCGGTAATCGTTTTATAGATATGTGCCTTTCTCAATGGGTAGGACGACCTATTAGAGAATGGAAGAAGTATAGACATGTTGTCACATGCATGCATTTATTTTCGTATCAACCCTACCTAACTATTGTTTTGAATTTAAGGTGGTATATAGTAATCTCAGTCGCCATATCGGTTGATCAAAGTTAGATGAAAAAAAAAAAGATGATGATTTTGTGAATTGTGTTGATGAATTTTTTCGAGTTTGCTTACGCACATCTTGCATATTTTGACTTTGAGAAGATAATGTGTCCGAGCAATAAATGTGAGTGGCGGCATTGGAGAAAAAAAATGGTGCTAAAATGAGATCTTATCTGGTACGGTTTTATGGGTGGATACATGTGGTGGACCCAGCACGGGAAAACAATAATATTGTCATCCAACCCGGGCTAGTCAAGCTGAAGTTAGGGTAGAGGCACAGTACGATTATCAAGATATGATTATAGATGATGGGCATGCTACTATTGACTGGGGTGAATACTGCGACGATGACAGTGCTGAATAGCCTAATAAGGGTGCTCATCTGTTTTATGATTTAATAAGAGGCGACGAAGAGCCGTCGTGGGATGGAATTAGGAAGGACACACTGTTGTTTGTGACTAGTAGGTTATTACAGTTGAAATCAGATCACATGCTAAGTAAAAAAAGATGAAACAAGGTGGTGACTTTTAAAAGGAAATTTTGTTGGAGATTGAGAAGTTGCCAAAAAGATGATGATGAAACTTGGATTGGGTTATGAGCGGATAAATGCATGCAATAGCGACTGTCTACTGTTTCACAAAGAAAATAAGGACTTCACAAAATGTCCAGTATGTGATCATCCGAGGTATAAACCGGACAAAAGGAAAAAGAAAAACACTTCATGGAAGGTATTGGGATATTTTTCAGGTATGCTAAGGCTTCAGAGGATGTACTAATCCTCCAATGTGGGACTCACTGTGGGACATATGAGGGCTCACTGTGAGACTCATAGCAACGATGTCGATGTGGTGACATACCCTGTTGATGGAGAGGAATGGAAGAAGTTTGACCGCAGGCATCCAACCTTTGCTTAGGAGTTCGAAATGTTAGTCTTGGTTTGACGGCCGATGGGTTCAATCCTTTCGGATAGTCTAGCACGCCCTATTCTACATGGCCAGCTATTATTGTCCCATATAACCTTCCACTTGGAATGTGCATGAAGAAGCCATACATGTTTTTGTCATTACTTATTTCGGAACCGAAGAGTCCTAGTAAGGACATGGATGTGTATTTAAAGCCGTTGATTGGTGGGCTTAAATAACTATGGAATCATAGAGTTGAAGTTTATAATGCAATTCTTAAACAAAACTTTCGCTACAAGAAACTGGTCTTTTTCTATCACTAAGAGGCCTAAATCAGTCTCAAAAAGGCTTTTAACGACGGACACCTCGTTGCTCAAAGTCCATCACCTATAATTCCGTCGACAAAACTTTGGTGGCAGAATTTAAAAATTCATTGCTAAAAAATTTACTTTTACGGACTTGCTGATAAATTAAATTAGCAACGGAATTTCAATCACTAAAGACAATTTTCGTATTTTATTTTATTTTCTTTTTAAAAAATTATAAATTTCATAAATATTTAGCAACGAACAAATCCGTCGCTAAAGATATTACCAATGTAATATCTGTTGTTAAATATCTCTTGGCAAAAAATAAAGGACTTTTTAGCGACAAAATATCCATCTCTAAAAGTCCATCGGTAATATCTTTAGTGAAAGATTTTTCTGTCGCTACAGGTTTTATGTACAACTTCATTAAAGACTTTTAGCAATGGAATAAAATCCATCGCTAAAAGTCAAATTAATATTTAAATTTTTTTTAATACCTAAACCTGTAACTCAAATTCTTAATCCAATAATCAATTCTCAATCAACATTAGGGTTAAATAATTACTGATGTATCAGCAATTATTTAAGTCTAAAACAAACACAGTACATATAAATAAATTTACAAATTCTATACTCATCGAAAAAGAAGATGTATACGGAGTTCAGGAGGGCACGAGAGCAAGATACAAGTAGAGTAGGGGAGGGCAACACAAGTCCAGGAGGGCACGGAAGGGGGATAAAAACTATATGTGAATAAAGATTATATATTTAGTCAATTAGAACGTCATTTTTTCGGTCTAAATCTAATATTTTATTTAATTGTTTAGACATATGCATTTTATATTTACATTAAAGAGTGTTTTAGGGAATACAATACTCAAAATTAAATCCTAATAAGTTATTTTATTTATTAGGTTGAGTTTTAAAATGATTAGAATTAATTTTTGTATTATACAAGGCATATGAATATTATACTCATTGTTCTTGAAAAAAATTAATCAAACTTCAAAATTAGGACCCCATCAAAGTTTAAATCAATTATTAGATTTTTTTTTTTTGTAACGCTCATAAGTGGTTTAACCTCAATTGTGACATTTATATTTTTTCTAAACTCAAAATACTATCTTCATTATATATATATGTATATATATATATATATATATATATATATATATATGCGGGCTGATCAGGATCGACCGGTGGGTAATATCCACCGGACCGCAACTCCTAGTTGCGGTCCGTATCATTAATTTTTTTTTACACCCACCCACCCACCCACCCCCAGTGCGGTCCCCTGCATGTCCTTTTCCCCCACCCCATCGGTACTTTCCCGATTGACAAATTATCAATCTTGAAAATCAAAATCTCCAAATTTTTAATTCCTAAATTTTGAAATTATAAGTTCGTAATCCCATCATTCTAAACTAAAACAAAAAATTGTACTTATTGTTAAGAAAGGGTTCAAAGAATTCAACTATGTAGGAATCAAACACGAGTCTTACGCTAGACGTGGACCGGCCGGAGGAGGGAGACGATAAATGGGTGAGGGCAGAGGCGGAGAATGCGGTGTTGCAGCCATAGCCCCGAGGCAGTGTGCTCTGTCGCCTTATAAAGTGTAAACTGTGTGGTTAAATACGTTGACTTTATGTCTTTATTTAATTGGAGTTTAACTTTGCTTTTGTGTATGTGTTTATTTGTGTAAGTTTAGCATTAAAGTGGCTAAAATGACATTTCTTTTAATTATGCCTAAAAATTTATGGTATTTTAACATACCAAAGAAAATGAACAACATCAGCTTCATGGCAAGGTGAAAGTAATGAACAAGACAAAACTGACGTATGATCACAAGGTATCTAACTATAATACAATAGAGCTAAATACGCAAATTAATCCTCTTTAATAATTAATTTGACCACGTCACATTATTACTGCCAAACCCACCCCCCACCCCCGAACCGCAACTTCTTGTTGCGGTCCACTGTGCGTCCCCGCGGTTCACTGTGCGGGGGTTGTCCTTTTTTTCCTTCCTTTTTTTATTTTCTTTTCCTTGTCCTTTCCCCATTTTCTTTTCCTTTTTTGTCCTTTTTGTTTGTTTGGTCCTTTCCCCTTTTTCTTCCTTTCTTATTTTCTTTTCCCTGTACTTTCCCCATTTTCTTTTCCTTTTTGTCTTCTTTTTTGTTTCTTGTGACCCGTGAGTCTGTTGCGGTTCTGTCCTTCCTCTTTTTCTTCCTGGCCCCCCCTGCGTGTCCCTTTTTTATTTCTTTTCGTGTCCTTCTTTTGTACTTTTCTCCTTGTGCGTGGGTGGTAATGAGTTTCTTCACAGCCTTCCAATTTGTTTGGCCCACACCCGAACAACACTTTGCCCCCTCCCAGCAACAGCCCCCTTTCCAACGACACTTGGCTTCTCCCGGCAAAAGTTGCCCCCCCAAGCGCACATTTGAATTCTCCTGCTTGCTTGCCCAACAGAGAGAGAAAGAAGACCCGTGAGTTTCTTTCTTTTTTAGCCCCCCTCCAACGACACTTGGCTTCTCCCCGCAAAAGTTGCCCCTCCCCGCAAAAGTTGCCCCCCCAGCACACATTTGAATTCTCCTGCTTGCTTGCCCAACAGAGAGAGAAAGAAGACCCGTGAGTTTCTTTCTTCTCTCTCCCTCGCTTTTCTCTCTTTATAATCCGTTCTTTCCAATTTTTTCTGGACAGAACCCTCTCTTTCACTCTACACCATCTTTCTCAACTCTTTCTTCCATCTTTCTCAACTCTTTCTTCCATCTTCTCCATACTCCAAAGATTATCTGCATAATCTTAAATATTCTACGGTCAAAAATCGGTAGATAACCGCTAGAAGATTAAAATATATCAAGTTTAAAGCAAGTAAGTATTTCAAATTTTTTTATAATTCATTGTTAATTTCAAATTGTTCTTACCAGTAGATTATTTAAATTGTGTTATGCTTACATTGTTCTTACCATAATCTCAAATTCGTGTTTTTTAGAGTTTAAAATTATGGATTGAACTAGATTTTGGGTTATGTGTGTTTAATGTAAATACGAAACGTAATTGTCGCTAAAGGTGAAAACTTAATTACATAGTTTTTCACGAATTTATAAAAAGTATCTAGAGCTAGATTTTTCCAAAGTACCAAAAATAGACCCTAGTTATTTTTAAAAGATCTGTATCAAGAAAAAATTTCAAATTTTTTCAAAGACTGGAAAGGGGTTAACTGATACACGGAACCTTGTAACTTTGCAGTGTAATTTAAAATATCAAACTAGCGCGATTTCACGCCAAACTTTTATGAGAACCCTAGGATGTTGGGAAGTTCCGTTTCCCCGGAATTTGCGCCATTCCGATGTCGTTAGCTATTTTTTTCACCGAACGGGCTTTTAAACGCTCGATTCGGACACCGGTTCGGGATTTTTGGGCGAAACTTTTGTAAAATACTTTTTAGATCAAGAATGAATTCAGGAAGCTTAAAATAGCATTTCAAAGCACTTTTGAGATTTTTCGATGCCAGGGGACATTTCGGTAATTTGCCACCCCATAAGGGGTATTTTGCTAATTCTACGCTGTTAAATTTTTGCAATGTTAATTCAACAATGTTAAGTAACGACGGTGTTGCCTCCCCCCCTTTTTTTTTTGTGGCCCCCCACCCCCTGCCCTTTTTTCTTTTCTCTTTCTTACGTGGCCCCCACCCCGCGATTCCCGTGGGCCCCCACCCCCTTCCCCCGAACCGCAACAAGGGGTTGCGGTTCACTGTGGCCCCCCCACCCCCATCCCCCGGGGTTGCGGTTCACTGTGTTCACTCTGTCCTTCCCATCTTCGTGGCCCCCACCCCCTTCCTCCCCACCCCCAGAGCATGTACCTTTTCTGTGTGCCTTTAATTATTTATGTATGCTGCAGTATTTTATGGCCGCTTTTGTCGTAAAATGTCATTTTTATAGAGTAATGAAAGGGATTTAGCTGAACGATCGTATCATGATTTATTTTCGTTACAAAGTTTTAGCTACAACCTTCATACAAAGTTTATTTTTAGTGAAATATCACATATACGGGTAATTAAGTCTATAGCAGCACCTATTACTGGTAATATGAAATGTCGAAGTAAGGATTAGTAATGGCAGTTGTTTGCCACTGGATATGTAAGGTTGCAGTCATGGGCTAGCTACAATCATGGTCTGAGCGAAATATTTCTTCCATATCGGCTTATAGGTAACTCTCGTGTAATATCGAATTCCAAGATTTATACGCTAAAAATGTTGCAACATTAAATTTTGATTTGTGTTCATGAAAAGGACTTAGTTGACATTGAAAACAACGGGTTGGAGTAGACATAATTGTGGTGGTCCATTGGTTGTTTTCCAGGGTGTGATGTGATTCAGGTGAAATCAATTGTTCTATGGGTATAGACTGGTCTATGGAGATGGAACAAACAAGAAGACGTACCCTCACGATGAACTACGTTAAAGTTTATGGGTCCATTATTTATTGCTAGGCAACTGTGTCAAATTGTACTTGTTAGCGGCCATTTGACGTGGTCTTTTTTTTCCGTCACGTTCGATATATCAAATTCATTCAACTTTTCTATTTCTTCAAAACAGTATCAAAAAATTATAATCTGTGTTTGGCTGTGTGGCCCCCACCCCCCACCCCCATGGGGGTGGGGGCCACGTGGCCACCCCTCCGATCCCCCCTCCCCAAACCGCAACGCCTTGTTACTGTCCCCCCCCCCAATTTTGCGGCCCCCTGCCACGTGCCCGGTTCCCCCGACCTTTCTCTGCTTTCTTTCGTCTCTCTCCCTCATTTTTCCTTCTTTATAAACCCTTCTCCCCGAAGTGGGTGATAATGAACCCCCGGGGGCATTTCGGTTATTTGCCGCTCATCAGGGGTATTTTGGTAATTTTCCTGTCAAAAGTTTCCACACAACTGCAGGAAATAATTTTTATACATATTTTATTTAATTCTATGACTTGTTGAGAATGATATAATTTTTATTTTTTAGATTTCAGTATAAATATGGATGCAACTGGAGGAAATATTTTTTGTGAAGATTCTGATCCACCTTACTTGGGTCAAGTTTATCAAACACTAGACGAAGTTGAAGCATACTATAGAGCATATTCGAAAACTATAGGTTTCGGTATTAGAATTAAGACGACTAGAAAACGGGCGAATACAGATCAAATTTGTGGAAGACTATTTGAGTGTCATAGAGGAGCCCGCATGTACCCCCGGTTGTTCGGATCAGTGACGAAGGGTCATCAAGACAAAGAAGACGGGACACATTTCCGGGTACCGGCTGCAAGGCCCATGTGTATGCAGTACACCGGAAAAATGAAAACCATTAGGTTGTGACGGGAGTGGAGTTGAGCCATAACCATCAGTTGATGACCCCTAGTAAGATTGGTCAAATTCATCAGCACCGAGAAATAAGCGCGGCACACAGAGAACTGATATTTACAATGGCCGAGGCTAAAATTCCACCTTCTAAAATGATGGGGGTTTTCTCAAGCCAGGCTGGGGGGGTTGACAAGTTGAGCTTCAACGAAGTTGACCTTCGAAATGAACTTCGTGCTCAGAGGAGAGAGTCTTCCGGTAAGAGTGATTCTCAAGCTACACTTGATATCTTCAGGCGCCTTCAGAGTGAGAATTCTAGCTTTTTCTATAGTCTCCAACTGGATGACGAGAACCGCATTAGTACTATATTTTGGTCGGATGCCCGTTCTAGAGCTGCTTACCAAAATTTTGGCGATGTTGTGACGTTTGACACCACATACCGCACAAATAAGTACTCTATGCCTTTTGCTCCGTTCACCGGGGTGAACCACCACTATCAGTCAATCTTGTTTGGCTTTGCCCTGCTTAGGGATGAGACGGAGGAGTCATTTATGTGGTTATTTGAAACGTGGCTTGAAGCAATGTATCATATTCCTCCAAAGACCATCATCACCGACCAAGATCTGGCAATGAAAAATGCAATCGCTAAGGTCCTTCCAGATACTCACCATGGCCTGTGCACATGGCACATAAGCAACAAATATCCCGAACGGCTTCACAATGTATATGCAAACCATCCGACATTCAAGAGTGACTTTAATACATGTGTGAAGAAATCGTTGACGGTAGACGTGTTCGAGGAGAGGTGGGCCAAGTTAATGGACGACTACTATTTGCACAATCATGAATGGTTACAAGCGTTGTATGAGATCAAGACACAGTGGGTCGGTGCCTACACCAAGAAGTTTTTTGCAGCCGGAATGACTACGACCTCGAGAAGCGAAGCTATGAATTCATTCTTTGATGGGTACGTAGGCCTTCTTCAAGTATAAGAGAATTCGTACTAGAGATGCAGAAAGCCGTTGACAGGCAATTTCACCTTAAGAGAGAAGCCGACGCGGCTACAGTTTACAGAGAAAGACAAATATTAGTTTTTTCACCTTTGGAGGCTCATGCGGCTCAAGTCTATACCAAGGAAATGTTTAGACAGTTTCAAGAGGAACTACTAAAGTCGAATCAATATAGCATGAAAAAGTTGCACGAGTATTCCACCAGACTGATCAAGGTTTATGCTTTGAAAAATGTGATGAATTTCGCTAATCCGTGCTCTTCGTCGGCTCCGAGGAACAGAAGACATTTTACCGTAGCAGTTTGTAAGGAGACCGGGTTGGTTAATTGCAACTGTCAACTGTTTGAGCATAAAGGTATACTTTGTCGACACGCGTTGAGGGTTTTTAGCGCCAAGAATGCGAGTGAAATCCCTCCACAGTATATCTTGGAACGGTGGACGAAGGAAGCCAATAGAGTCCACGATCACATTCCTTACGTGCCCAATGTTTCAGTTGATTTCAAGCAATCTGAGACGCTGCGATATAATCACCTTTGTAACATCATGCACGGTTTATCAATGGATGCAGTGTCAACATTTGATGGGTACATGTATCAAGTTGAAGCAGCCGCACGGGATAAGGCTAAGCATGCACAGTTTAGGATGGCATTACCAGAAAGCCGGGACCCACGGACGACTCTAGCCGGTAGATTCAATCGAGCTTCACAGCCAGTCATTGACAGCACTAGCCTGCAAGGTGAGGAGGACGACATTTTTGATCCAATTATTTCTCAAACAAAAGGGCAAAAACGAGCAATACGCATGAAGAATCCGATTGAAGAAGCAACGGGTCAAAAAAAATTACGAAAGTGTGCGTTGTGTAATAAGATGACTGATCATGACAAGAGAAACCATTATAAAGTGTTAGGTATCGAACCTGGCAGTATGGTCGAGGAGGACGATGATGAGGAAGAGTGTTAGGATTAATGGTTCAGTTGTATAAATTGAACTTTTATAATGTTTATATTTGTGATTTGGTTTGTAAAATCTTTAATTTGTGATTTGGTTTGTGGATTATTGATACTTTTGGAAGGGCCTATTCGGGCACACTTTAGGGCCCAATGCTTAGCTTGCGCAAAAAGTTATAATTTTTTTTGTCACTTTTTTTTTCTCTCATTGCACCTCAGGCACGCTAGTTAGCCCATTTCTATGAATTTCGGCAAAAAATGAGACAAATTAGTTTTTGGGTTTTACGACGCCCCTATTCGCGCACACTTTAGGGCCCAATGCTTAGCTTGCGCAAAAAGTTATAATTTTTTTTGTCACTTTTTTTTCTCTCATTGCACCTCAGGCACGCTAGTTAGCCCATTTGTATGAATTTCGGCGAAAAAATGAGACAAATTATTTTTTGTGTTTTCCTACGACGCCCCTATTCGCGCACACTTTAGGGCCCAATTCTTAGCTTGCAAAAAAAGTTATAATTTTTTTTGTCACTTTTTTTTCTCTCATTGCACCTCATGCACGCTAGTTAGCCCATTTCTATGAATTTCGGCGAAAAGCGAGACGCGTAATTTTTTCGAATGCGTCATATGAAAGGTATATTCACGCACATTTTAGCGCCAAATTCATAGCATGCGAAAAATTATGTACATTTCTTTTTTGTACAGTTTTTTGTAACATCATTGCACCTAACCACGCTAGTCAGGATAATGGTAATGAAGGCGTCTAGCTTCATTCTTTTTCAGCTCCCAGGCTATCCTATACCTAAACGTCAAGGCATCCTTCCTAGTCCACGAGGAGTGTTTGAGCACTTCCGAGCGAGCAATGTAGTCCATGTACTTGAGGACGTAAATCCCGCAATCGTGACCGTTATATTGCTTTGGTCGGTCCTTTATCATCACGACCGTCCAAGGGTCCCCCGGTGGCCGTTCGCACGCTAGCGAGAGGATAGTAGTCTGCATCCAACAATAAAAACGAGAATCAAGCCTATGAAACAAGAAGAATATACTATGAGCCAAGGTCAAAAAATAAAAACTAACCACTAAAGTGATGTACTCGTTGTACATCTGTGCCAGCAGCTGTCCAGGCTCGTCCTCCCTTAGGCTATCGTATATGTGAACCGTTCTGAACGCTGGATGGAGAACTAATAGGAACCAGTGGTTTGCATGATGACAAGGTATCATGATAAGGTTCGCATCAGCAGCGTGACATTGATAGTCTGCGTTCATCATGCTTAACACGTTTCGACCTGGTTTCCACTTACCCCTGCCGCCCTCTCGCCTCCATTCTGTGAATTCCCTCACCGTTAATTCCACAAAATGAGTGGGATACATGTTAAGCTTCAAATATTCAGAACGGTTAAAATGTTGCTCTCTAATCCGGAGCAGATCTATGTAAGCGTTCATGACAAAATTTGAAATTTCTGTCTCCGGCGCCAACGTTCTGATATCCTCATGACCTAGGAATGTCGCAAGAGGAAAGTCTGTTGAATTGACAGGCTCATGCCGGAAGTAGTGCCGGTCGATCCAACCAATCTTGTCCGGCCTCAATGGCTTCGTCGCTTGTCCTTTGTCCGACCGGATGCTTGGGCGCGAGGCCTGGATTCCTACTTGGGGAACCTGACTCTGGTACTGAGAGTCGTATGCGTCAGGAGGCAATCGACTATACGGCTCCCAGAATTCATAGCTATGCGATGAAGACGCGTCAGAAGGCAAGTGACTAGACGGCTCCCCCAGGCCCTGACTCTGGGGCTGAGAGTTGTACGCGTCAGGCGCTGAGCGCCTAGACGGCTCCCAGAGTTCATAGCTATGCGATGAAGACTCGTCAGAAGGCAAGCGACTAGACGGCTCCCCCAGGCCCTGACTCTGGGGCTGAGAGTTGTACGCGTCAGGAGCTGAGCGCCTAGACGGCTCCCCTGGGTAACCCCGGTACGCAAGACTGAAGTTGTGAAGATCAGTCTTGTACCTCTCAATGGACCTCTTGAGACTGACGGGAGCCTGCGCGAAAAACCAGGCAAACGACTCCAGCTGCTTGAACACCTCAGTGCCCTGGTCAACCTAAAAAACATGCATAAACACGAGGGTGACTTACAATGTTCAATGCCCGATGACTGACCATAGAAATAAATATTGAAACAACACTAGCATGACTTACAATGTTCAATGCCCAGAACTGGTCATAGAATTCACGTGGCGCATACGATGTCTTTGTCGGCTGGGAAGGGCGATTCACCCTCGTGCGCGTCACCCTGAGAAACCATTGCAGGTACTCCTCAAGACTGGTGCCGTCGTGCTTCAGCGATACAAGGCTATCATACGTTTCTTGCCAAGTATTCCACTGTTGCACCTCGTCGCTCAACAAATTCAAGGCATCAGGCACCTCGAAGTTCGGCCATCGACCACTCCTGTATGGCCGCATGTCTACAGGGGGTTTTGGTATCCCTTGTAGACAGCCAGCTTGCTTCATAGCTCGATCGGGCATCTAAAACTCACATACTTCGAAGTGAATAAGTGGCACCCGAACCAAACCTGCCAGCACGTACGACACCGGAAGTTGCCAACACCACTCATCCAACCGATGCATCACCTTGCCATATGGCTGCCACGTCACCTGGGATGCATCCAACATATCTAATTCCCCCCAATAGAACTTTAGATGGTGGTGAGGGTTTACCAGTCTCTTCCGGTTGGTCGTAGCCCCCAGGCCCACACCCTAGGCCACGTCCGCATCGGAATATTCCCGCGGTTGTGGACGACCCGTGGGTAGCCTCTCGTAAGACCAAACCTGTGAATGCAAACATTATATGGAATTAGTAATTAATCACGAATACTTTGACACGTCAAAACAAGAATATAAATGCTCATACCTGTAATAGAGTCAGGCAGGCGGCAATGGACTTGGCATCCAATCTCGTAGCCTTATGCAATGCTCGATATAAGTGCGCAAGGACAGCTGAACCCCACGAATACGAGTATACCTCCTCAAGATCCTCCAAGAACACCATATACTTCGGATGCACCGTGTTTTTCGAATGCGTCGGAAGTAATATGGCTCCAATAATATACAGAAGGAATGCCTTCGTATACGTCACAAAATCATGAGGAGTGTATTCATCTGGTAGCACGCCGTACTGCTCTCTCAGCCATTTAAGTTTGATGCCGTTAGACGTAAGAGCTTCCCTCGGAATTCCCGGGAAATACTGCCCAGCCATCTTCGCTATGGATGCAGACGTTTTGCTCCAAGTAATGGGTTTGCCGTGACATGGGATTCCAAGTATAAATCCGACGTCCTCTAATGTAATAGTCATTTCACCAAACCGGAAGTGAAATGAGTTCGTCTCGCTCCTCCATCGTTCAACTAGAGCAGATATAAGGCAATCGTCGTGCCGAGACAAAATCTCGGGATCGGTGAACATGGTCAAATTTTGACGATGTAATAGTTGTATTTGTTCCTCGTTCAGTACCCACTCTTCGAGGTGAGTTGTGCTTTGAATTGTTTCCAAAACACCCCTATCGACACCGTCAAATACGTACCTCGCGACGTGGTCATCATCATCGTATAGGATTGATGTATCATGAGGTCCGGGGTTGAAATCCATATCTCTAAGAACAAAATATAATCGTAAACCAACTTAACGTCCATAATATTTACATTCCAAAAATATAACCGGATCTTAAACCTAGCTTACCAACGCGTTAGCAATAGTCATTATCTCATTATTTCAATATATTAAAACAATTCCTCACTTCCCACTACTCCGAACTTTTATAATTACTCTATTTCCCTAAAATTTAGAGCTAACGTGGCAATTTACCAATATACCCCCCGATAAAATCGCTTTAAAACCACTTTTTAAATGTATTATGTCAATTATATAGCAAACATTTCCTCAGGGTATTTTACAATGTTAAATTACCAAAATACCCCCCGCTGAGCGACAAATTACCGAGATGCCCCCGGGGCATCATTATCACCCTAACGCCCCGCAATCAGCTTCAGAACAACATTTCAGGTGTTTTACTTACATTTATGGACTAAGAAGTCCGTTAAAAACTTTACCGGGGAAATTACCAAAACACCCCTCTCGGGGTGGCAAATTACCAAAATGCCCCCTGGCTTCAGAAAATCTCAAAAGTGCTTTAAAATGCTATTGTAGGCTTCCTGAATTCATTCATGATCTAAAAAGTATTTTTTGCCCAAAAATTCAGAATCGGTGTCAGGATCGAGCGCTTAAAAGCCCGTTCGGCCTAAAAAAATAGCTAACGACATCAGAATGGCGCAAATTCCGAGGAAACAAAACTTTCCAACATCCTAGGGTTCTGATAAAAGTTTCGCACAAAATCGCGCTAGCTTGATATTTTAAATTACACTGCAAAGTTACAAGGTTCCGCGTATCAGTTAACCCCTTTCCAGTCTTTGGAAAAATCTAAAAGTTTTCCCTGATACAGATCTTTTAAAAATAACTAGGGTCTCTTTTTTACAATTTGGCAAAATCTAGCTCTAGCTATGTTTTATAAATTCGTGAAAAATTATCCAATTAAGTTTTCACCTTTAGCGACAATTACGCCCCGCAATCAGCTTCAAAATAACATTTCAGGTGTTTTACTTACATTTTTAGACTAAAAAGTCCTTTGAAAAATTGTACCGGAAAAATTACCAAAACACCCCTCTCGGGGTGGCAAATTACCAAAATGCCCCTGACTTCAAAAAATCTCAAAAGTGCTCTAAAATGCTATTTTAAGCATCCTGAAATAATTCTTGATCTAAAAAATATTTTACAAAAGTTTCGCCTAAAAATCCCGAACCGGTGTCCAGATCGAGCGCTTAAAAGCCCTTTCGACGAAAAAAAATAGCTAACGGCTTCGAAAGGACCCGTGGGGGCCACCTTTTTAAAAAAGTGGAAGGTCGCAGAGAACCGCAACTCCTTGTCGTTCGGGGGTGGAGGGCCATGCACGAGAAAGAAGGATATGCAAAAGAAAACAAGAAACCAAAAAAGGACACGCAAAAAAAAAAAAACAAGAAAAGCAAAAGAAAACAAAAAGGGAACCGGGGTGGGGCCACGAAGAAAAAAGCAAGTACAGTGAACAGCAACAAGGGGTTGCGGTTCGGGGGCCACCTTTTTAAAAAAGTGGAAGGCCGCAGAGAACCGCAACTCCTTGTCGTTCGGGGGTGGAGGGCCATGCACGAGAAAGAAGGATATGCAAAAGAAAACAAGAAACCAAACGCAAAAAAAAAAAACAAGAAAAGCAAAAGAAAACAAAAAGGGAACCGGGGTGGGGCCACGAAGAAAAAAGCAAGTACAGTGAACCGCAACAAGGGGTTGCGGTTCGGGGGTGGGGGAGGAAGGGGGTGGGGGCCCACGGGGGTGGGGGTGGGGGCCACGATACAAAGGGGGTGGGGGTGGGGGCCACGGTACAAGGGGGGAGAGGAAGGGGGTGGGGGCCACGGGAGTACAGTGAACCGCAACAAGGGGCTGTGGTTCGGGGGTGGGGGAGGAAAGGGGGTGGGGGCCACGGTACAAGGGGGAGAGGAAGGGGGTGGGGGGGGCCACGGGAGTACAGTGAACGGCAACAAGGGGTTGCGGTTCGGGGGAGGAAGGGGGTGGGGGCCCACGGGGGTGGGGTGGGGGCCATGGTTCAAGGGGGGAGAGGAAGGGGTGGGGGCCACGGACATGGTACAGTGAACCGCAACAAGGGGTTGCGGTTGCGGTTCGGGGGAGGAAGGGCGGTGGGGGCCCATGGGGGTGGGGCGTGGGGGCCACGGTACAAGGGGGAGAGGAATTTACTCTACAATTTAAAAAGTCACTTTTTAAATTGAAAAAAAAGTGGTACCAAACACTCCTATTTTTTCCAATTTTCAAAACTGAAAAAAAAGAGCAAAAAAAAACACTGTCAAACGGCCCCTTAACATTGTTGAATTAACATTGCAAAAATTTAACAGTGTAGAATTACCAAAACACCCCTATCGGGGTGGCAAATTATCGAAACGACCCCTGGCATCGGAAAATCTCAAAAGTGCTTTGAAATACTATTTTAAGCTTTCTGAATTCATTCTTGATCTAAAAAGTATTTTACAAAAGTTTCGCCCAAAAATCCGGAACCGGTGTCCGGATCAAGCGCTTAAAAGCCCGTTCGGCCAAAAAAATAGCTAACGACATCGGAATGACGCAAATTCTGGAGAAACGAAACTTCCCAACATCCTAGGGTTCTCATAAAAGTTTCGTGCGAAATCGCGCTAGTTTGATATTTTAAATTACACTGCGAAGTTACAAGGTTCCCCGTATTAGTTGACCCATTTCCAGTCTAGGGAAAAATCTGAAATTTTTCCCTGATATACATCTTTTAAAAATAACTAGGGTCTATTTTTTGTACTTTTGCAAAATCTAGCTCTAGCTAGTTTTTATAAATTTGTGAAAATTTCAAATTTTGACGCCCTAAAAAAATGACTATTTTTTGGATTTCGAATTAATATTCGCTAATAAACGCTAGTTCAATCCCTAATTTCAAGCTCTCAAAAAACAATAATTTTAGACTATGGTAAGAACAATTTAAGCTAAACACAATTTAAACAAATCATTGGTAAGAACAATTTGACGGACAAATTCTCCCCGTACGTATTTTAGTACAATAGGCCCATCCCAAAAAGCAAATAGTTCCTTTGGATATCGCCACGTGGCTTAACACCGACCCCCTTACTTGTTTTAACTTGATATATTTGTATCAAGAAAAATTCACCGATCTTCTAGCGTAAATTTTTTTCGTTTGTATTGTTGTGGAGATTATGTAAGTGAGATATGGAGTATGAAGTGTGTGTTGGTAAAGATGACGGGGAGCGGAAGAAATGGTTCGGGGAGAAGGGTTTATAAAGAGGAAAAAATGAGGGAGAGAGATGAAAGAAAGCAGAGAAACGTCAGAACGGGGAACCGGGCACGTGGCAGGGGTGCCGCAATATGGGGGGGCTGCAAAATGTTGTTACTGATTTGGGGGGGGGGGACCGGAGGGGGTGCCACGTGGCAGGGGGGCCGCAATATGGGGGGCTGCAAAATGGTGTTGAGGATTGGAGGGGGGACCGGAGGGGGGTGCCACGTGGCAGGCAGGGAAGGGGGACGGGGGACCGCTGGCTGCCACGTGGCAGGCAGGAAGGGGGACCGCATGGCGGGTGGGTGGGGGGGTGGGTGGGTGTAAAAAAAAACAAATCATGCAAACCGCACATAGGGGGTGCGGTCCGGTGTATATTATCCACCGGTAGACCCTGATCGGGGCCTTATATATATATATATATATATATATATATATATATATATATATATATATATATATATATGAGTTCTATATTCATATTAGAGAGCAATATTAAGGATAAAATAGTTGATATTAAGTCCTAAGAAGTTAGTATATTGATTAGATAGAATGATTAGAATTAATTTTTAAATTATATAGAACTTACAAAAAATTCTCATTAATTCTGCAAAATTAATAAATTTAAAAATAAGGATCCTATTAAAATTCAAATCAATTAATAAATCACATTTTTTGTTCTAAATCTCATAAGTTCTTTTTTTTTTTTTTGGGCCAATGGATTTTAATATTCATCTATAGAAAACACTATGTAAGAACATAAATGTCAAAATCAAGTCTTAATAGATTAGTATATTGATTAGGTAAGTAGAGCTTTAGAATCATTAGAATTAGGTATTTAAGTTAAATAAGGCTTACCAAGATAGAAATTAATTAATCTTAAAATAAGGAATCTGTCCAAGATAAAATTAAAGGCCATTAGTGACACCATCTTATCTGGTACATAATGTTTAGAAGTCTATTTCACATTAAAAATATAATATGATGATGTGTCACGTAAAGAAGCGATACCTCCTATGGATTCCTCCGACTCAATGAATGAAGGGAGGAGTATTCGGAATAAAAATCTATAACCAACCGCTTCTCAGCATTTCCTGCCTGAGTTGTTGGCCATCACCCGACCTGACCTCACACGGGCTCAGCTGCAGGTGTGGCTAACTTTCCCTTCAAATTCCTATATTGGCAGTGTAAACGAGAAAGAGAACCTATTTTTTTTTCCTTACGATTGAATTACGTCGATTAGGGATTTGTGATTAATGTTTTCAAAGCACCCAGTCACAACATCTAAAATAAGGGGGCTTGAAATTTAATCGGGCTATTCTCAATCCCGAATATGGATCCTGGATACATTCGTTAAGGATAGAGTGAAGTATACATGAATGGCTCCAGTGGCTACATTTATGTTAAGTCTGGTCGCTTGGGCCGTTGTACCTTTTGATTATGGTATGGTAGTACTGCTCTGCCCCCTCCCCCGTTTCCTCTTTTTGCGTAAATAAGTTATCACTTTCTTTCTTGCTTCGCTTATCATATATTATTTAGATTTCTTGTCCTTCGTGAAATAAACAAAAGGTCGTTTGATTTGTGCTAATTAACCAATGAATCATTTAAACATGACCTAATAATAAAGTGACGATCGTTCATGTTCGCAAGAATTAATATTTTACGTGCAGCATTCGAGAACTTTACTTGAACGGCTAAAAATCATAGAATTTATTCTCAAAATTTGTCTGAGCACAAAATAACATAGTTATCAATACCGTATCAGTATCAGCCGGAACGTACCGCTTTTGCCTTTTACTGGTACGGTATTCATTACATTTTGTACCGGTCAAGATACCGCTCTATACCGGTTTTACCGGCCGGTATAGGCAATACCGGCCGAGAACTACGTACCGGCCGAGACAGTGTGTTTTGTACATGTCCCTTAAAAATGTAAAAGTGACAAATTTTGTTAGAAATTTTATAAATTGATCATATAAAGACTAAATAGAAAAACACTGTAAGTTCTATAATATCAATCAAGCTTCTGTAACCTTTTACTCATAATATTAATTATAATTTGTAAAATCTTTTACTGATAAGTTTTCAATCTTTACTTAGCCTTGATGTACTTAAATATGGAAGCTTTGTTCATATACTTTTATCTACATGATATACTGCTTTACATATGCGTGCGCGCACACACCTAGAAAGACATCTTATTCTTGAATCCAAATACATTATTATTGAACAAACAGCCTATTCTAACATAAGAAATTACAAACGAGATCGTCGAAAAGGGTGAGATTAATAACTTATTTGGGAACCAATAGTTTATTTAAAAATTAAGGTAATTCAAGCACTATAGGACAAAACATTTTATTCTAGAGGTGCTATGAGTATGAAAAAAGTTTATATATATATTGTTAGTTCGTCAATGAATGAATATTACATATGTATAATATTGATAAAGATTCTGAGACGGTATCGATACGTTATTGATATCGATATATATTATTTTAAAAAAAAATAATACACACTTCGATACGATATTTATAAGTATGCAACGTAACGTCATCTTTATTTTGTTGGTCGTCATGTTTTCCTCTGTCCGGAACTTGTATGCTTGGCGCTCTATGCGGCGCCTAGATCTGCTTTGTTCTTTGGATCTGTTAAGGCCAGTTCTTTAAATCGAGCCACGTACGCAGCCATGGACAATATCGTGAAGTGGTTGGTAACAGAAAGTTGATGTGGCAGACTCTGACAGGACAGTTAAACAGTAAGTGTGTACAGCCAAGTCATTTTATGCCGAGTTTTGCTGAATTTCCTGTTTAGTCGGCATTTCTGTTTGTCCTGATTGGACTCGCAAATGCCATTTCCCTCTCTTCTCTCTTACCCCCAAATCCACTGCAATTTGTAGAATCAAGAACCCTTTTGCAGTCAGTCCATTTGGGATCTTCACCTGCATATGGTTAGCAGTTTTTCTTAATTCTTTTCTATTAGAAAAAAATGAGACAAATTCAAAAGAATGTAGTTGCGCTAAAGAGATCTTTTCAATTTGGTTATGCATATTGACTTTTTTGATGGTGTGCAATTTGGTAAGTGAGATGGCTCATATCGTTAAAGGGTCGTTTCCATGTTTTGAGTATGTTACTCGAATTTTACGATAGTTAAATGTAATTTTAACTCCTTTTTATATTTTAATCTTGTAGGTCGTAAGGGGTGTAGGGGTACGGAGCAATGGCATACAAGGTGGATCACGAGTACGATTACTTATTCAAGATTGTCTTGATTGGTGATTCGGGTGTTGGAAAATCTAACATACTTTCGCGATTCACCAGGAATGAGTTTTGTCTAGAGTCCAAATCCACCATTGGTGTTGAATTTGCGACTCGGACTCTTCAGGTTGGTTTTATCTTCTTTTTTTTTTCTCTTTCGATCTCATGGTTTTAAGTATTCCGAATTTTACTGAAGTTTTCGGTACACGCATTTTCTTTTTGGTGACACGAGACATATTTTCCAATTGCGTGTACCTTCAATACACCCCTCTTGTTTTTCCGTCACAATTTTTTGCAAGTCCCAATATAATTCTTGGATAATCAGGTTCATCACTCTTGAAGAATAGGTAGATTGTTTGAGAGACACGGTAATGGGCAAGTGTAGGTCTACATGTCGAGTATTCTAGTTTTATTCATTTCGGAAATCAAACTTGACTTTTTGCAGTTATTGGTTTTTGTGCATGTGCAAGGAAAAGATATATACTATGCAAAAGCCGTGAATTCAGTGGCCTTACCCAATACCTACTTTAATTTCTGTCTACCGGGGGTATATAGAGAGATTGGCGTCCTTATTGAGTGTCCCTCTTACATATACAACTATACAAAGTTCCCAGTTCAAGCCAAGATCACAGGCAGTGCCGCACTCACACCATATTGGAAGAAGTCAAACCAAAACTCCTTAGCAAAGAGAACGAGCCTTCAACCACAATGCTCAATATGCTTCTAAATAATGATTTAAACAGTTTTGCATCTATTAGGTTCTTTGCTCAAAATGGGTACGGTACACAGCTCTTGTATTTTCTTCTTTGGGCCATAATGCATTTGCGATTAGTATTGGTAATTTAGAGAAGGGCTGCTGATTGGACGTATCGAGCTTTTGGAGATACTTGTGTACTTTCTTGTTATTTCCTTGGAGGAGTTTGTAGGATGATCCACTCATGTTATGTCTTCACTGTTTAGTATGACTGTAGTCTTATCCTTTGCACACAACATAACAGTTGAGGGAAAGGATGTCCCTTATGGAACATCCTAATTAGCTGCATGTTTTAAGGAGTTGAAGAAAACGTTAATTGTGAGGACATTCTCATCATTCTTGTCATCGTTGTTTTTGCACTAAAAATGCTCATGTCATGGTGTCCATGAATTCAAAGAATGTTAATGCTATGATGCCCACTCCTCTATTGTGGTTTCACTGTACAGTTTGATTCTGGTCTTATCAGTAAGTAATGCTGCAACATGGGTGTCTCCCTGAGGGTCCATTTTGGAGGCGCTTTCCTTTGACGGATCACCTAATTTAACCTCGTTTTTATCGGTAGGGTTGAATGAAAAGGTTCATTGGTTTGGCATTTGATCAAATGAACCTGAGGTGACTAATTATTTTAGTAGTTTTTGGACTTCTGGCTGCTGTTAAAAGTGGACCCTTTTTGCTTTAATTATGAGATTTTAAGGTTGGTATAGATTGGCTCCCAGTATGAGAAATTTTGTTGTAAGCTATATAGGTTGTGTCATTTAGGAAGTGGACCTGCTAATAATAATCCCCATAGAGCATGTCTGTTTTTTTGTTTTGTTGTGGGGAGGGGAGGGGAGGGGGGAGGGGGGGGGGGGGGGGGGGCTCAAAGTCCTTTGTATTCCATTACTGATCAAACTTACACATCTTCCCACATTAAATCTCAGCATTATACCTCACACTTCTCCTATATACATGTAACATTTTATGCTATAAACATTGTTTCACTAATTCCCCATACTGCACAAAGTTGCTTATTCTCCACAGATGGTACCACTTCAGTCCAACTACTCACCCTCCACTTAATCCATTGCTGGATAACATGAGAGCAGCTTTGTGGTTCTCCTTGTAGTTGCTCAAAAACTCTGGTGTTTCTTTCTTTCGCTCAATCCATAGATAGTGGCAATAATATAAAGCTTACATAGTCTTGCCTTAAAGCTCTTGCCCTAATATTTTCAGCTGCCATATGGAAAAATTGCTTCCAATTTTTTAAGGGCAGCTTCATTCGCAATTTGTCAAGAATTATTCTCCATACTTCTTAAACATACTGGCACTGGATCAAGAGATGATCCATAGTTTCCTGCTGAATGTCTTCATGGATCCAATTCCACCTTTTCAGTTTAGACTTAGTTCTCAGACCCTGCTTGCAAAGCATCCACATAATCACAGAGCATATAAGGATATGACCTGTAAACCAGACAAATTTCCACCATTTCGCTAGATTGGCTTTAGTTCTTGTTTGATTCCAAGCTCAACTGATGGTGAACTTTCCACTTGAGAGAAGGTCCCAGGATAACTCATCACACTGTCCAGCCCTAGGTACATGCATATAAGTTAAAATGTTGTTCTCTAAGTGCCAAAGATCTAATTATAGGCAGTCTCCATTCATTTTTCAAAATGATCTCAGGTACTCCTGCATTCATCCCTAGGCCTGAATCAATAGCCTATCATCATCACAAATTGGTTAACGAGAATACCAATAGGTAGCCATTTGCCAAACCAAAGTCGTGTTTCCCTTCCATCACCAACTTTGTATTACATAGCTGCTAAACATGACTTCATTAGCTTGCACCAAGTCCAAGATAGAGTGACTGGGGGTTTTAATGTCCTTATGTGTTGTTGCCCTTATATTATGTAGGTGTGACACCATCTTACCCATATCCCACATATGCTTGCATATTGCAGCTTTATTCCATTCTTTTACCCTTTTGATTCCTAAACCACCTTCCTTCTTAGGTAGACATACCTCTTTCCATGAGACTTTTGCTCGGGTGCACTTCACATTCTTCCCACACCAGAGGAAGGCTCTAAGTTTGCCCGATATAAGCTTGATAATTCTTTTAGGCAAAATAAAGATAGAGCACCAATATATTTGCATGCTCAACAGGACTGATGTAGCAAGCTACAACCTTCCTACATATGATAAATGTTTAGCAGTCCAGCTTGTTATCCTTTTAGTTTGTCTTTCAATCAAAACAATACAATCCTTATAATGCAACTTTGTAGAGATCAAAGGTACTCCCAGGTATGCAACAGGAAACTGTTGAGGATTGATCCCAATGACATTCACCAATTACTCAACATATGCTTCTTCAACACAACCATATAGATTGCACTTTAACTCAAGTTTGGGGCTAGGCCTGATAGTTATTCAAATTCACTGAGGGCTTGCTTAATCAATTATAAAGTCCTTTTTTTATCTATTTTAGCCGGTATGAATAAATTATCTGCAAAACATCAAATGATTTATCTATAGGGTTTTGCATTTATGTGATATTAACATGCATTTTGGCTAGAATAGAAACCTATGAGGCATGGAAACCCCTCCATAACCAACAAAACAGGTACGGTGAGATGGGATCACCCTGCCTTAGTCCTTTGACACTTCCAAAGTAACCCTCCATATTGCCATTCAAATTGATGGAGAATCTTGTTGTAGTGACACATTTCATAACCAATCTAATAAACTTGCTTGGAAATTTCATAACTTTCATCACATTCTACAGGAAGTCCCACTCCACTGAGTCGTAAGCTTTCTGGATATCAATCTTTAATACACACCTAGGCATCCTTCCTCTTTTATGATAATTCTTGACCATATCTTGCATTAAGAGGATATCATCAACAATATTTCTATTGGCCACAAAGGCTGATTGCCTTGAGTTTATAAGCTGTGATAATATCCTCTTAGCAGCCTTGAGTTTATAAGCTATGATAGTATCCTCTTTATCTAGGCACACAAAATCTTTGAGATGAATTTAATTTATACACTAAATTACAACATGCAAAAGGCCTGAAGTCCTTGATGGTGGTAGGGCAAGGAATCTTAGGAATTAAGTTAAATGCAGTGTTATTAAATAACTGCACTCCTTTGGACTTACCAAAATTTTGAGCACAACATCATTCACATCCTTACTCACCACTTCCCAATTTTTCTGATAAAACTCTTAGGTGTAGCCATCAGCCCTGGTGCCTTGTTGATTTTCAAAGAAAACATAGCATCCTTTATTTCCTATTTACTGATAAGGGCACATAGTCGATTCTGATCCCGTATAGATACTTGCCTTTGTATTATAGCCTTCAATCTATCCTTGGTATACTACTACACAGGAACTGATACTCCAAGAAATGATTTGAAATGTTCAATAGCCACGACGTGCAACTCCTTTGGTCCACTGATAAGTTCACCACTCTCCTTCTTGATAGACAATCCATGGCTGATCACCACTCTCCTGCCACCATCCATGGCTGATCACCAATATAACTAGCATCCCTTTCTAAATTTTTCCATGATTTTCTTCTTGTCTCCTTTGTTATTTCCATATACAAAGGTTACATAGTATACATTCCCCTGATCTTTAGGAGTGACTCTGCCAATGATGTGTGTTGAGATGATTTAGTTATCACATTCACCATCACAATCCTCCCATCCCATCCAAACCACAATCTAGATATACCTTTATTATTAAGAGAATAGTTAAAGTACCCACTCTATGCTCCATTTTTTGGTAATATTCGAAATGAGTTCTTCTCTAACTCTAGTTTCCAATAGTCCAATTATCTCAACTTCATGCCATCTCAATACCTTTTTAACCTCAGCTTGCTCCACAAGGTGGTTAAATTCATTGATATTCTAGTTGGCTGTGACTATCATTTATGTTTAGGTCTGTTGCCACCCTTGACAATTGATCTAATCATAGACACAACTTTAGGTAGCGTTTGACATCTATTTCAGTTTTTCTCCAGTTTTGTAAACTAGAGAAAAAAAACGTGTTTGACACACAGTTTTGATTTTTTTTTTCTTCAGTTTTGAACACAGTTTTTAAAATAGGGCTGTTTTTGAAAATTTTTATTTTGGAGTTTTGGATTTTTAGTTTTGATTTTTTGTTTTGAGACCACCACCCCCAACTGCCACCCGCTGCTGCCGGCCACCGACACCCCCCAGCACCGCCGTCGGCTATTGCCATCGCAACCACCACCAAAGAAAAAGCTCAAAATAAAAAAAATGGGTAGTCAAACACCGAAAAGAATAAACTCAAAATAAAAACTAGGTAATCAAACACTCATTTATTTTTGTAAAAAATAAAAACTAAACTAATTTTTATTTTTGTTTTTTAAGAACAGAAAATCAAAAGTGTAAGTGTTTTTCAAACAGACCCTTACTTTTCCCAGCACTTAGCTGTATACCTTCCTCCACAGGATTAATTGCACTTCCCTGTATAGTATTCTTTGTTATTCCTATTGGTGTTTCTGGACTTAATTGTACATTGTTCCCATAATTTCCTTAAGGAATTTTATAATTATATGTTGTATTCTCCTCTATAATATTAGTCAGTGAATCATACATGTTAGAAGTTATCACTTCAGTTGACTTTTGTAAGGAAATACTCCCTGCACTGCTAGAAACTGCCTCCTTATGTTGTTCTGGTCTTACTTCATGACCACCAGTCTCCACTTGATTTGTTGTACTATCCTTCCTTTTTCCAAACCATTATAGGCCTTTTAAAACAGTTGGTCGCTTGATGCGCAAACAAATTATAATGAGAGCATTTGACAGGCATCCAATTCATACTCTACTTTTTGCTCCATGATTTGATCATCATGTCCATTTAATGGTATTGTGTCAGGTAGCTGAGCATCAACATTGACCTCAACACATACCCGAGCTAAACTCAGTTGTTCTTGTGTCGGAGTCATGCTGTCCATGAACATTAGTGTCCCAATTGAACTAACAATTCTGCTCAATATATGAGCTAACCAAAATTACAAGGATAGTTGTTACAATTTAATCCATACAGCACATTCTTCAAGTGCTCTTTCATAATGTAAGAGCACAAGAACGGGTCATTGACAAAAGACCTTTGTTTTTTTATATTTGAGTTAATTATGTGGTTGACCATCCAACTATTAGGCAAATTCTACTTTGACCACTGTACTTCAATTTGTGTCAAAGTGACCACTAGACTCGTCAATCTGTACAATGAAGCCCATTCTGTTAGCTTCCGTTAATCTCAAGTCCGTTAAGTGGCTTAATTCAGGGATAACTTCGTCACTCTCTATTCTCTTTTCTTTTTCTCTCCCATTTCTTTCTTCTTATTTCTTCTTTCTCCCGTCACCACTACAACCAAGCTGCCCCACCTCACCCAGGCCTTACCACCCATTATCACCACCATACGTTCATCCTTGCTCTCCCTAAGAAACCAATCTGCCCTATCATCAATCCCATCTTACCTACATCCAACCACCAGTAGCCATGGTCAACCACCAATAGCCACGACTGACCACCATTATGCTAAAAACAAACCACCACCACAATTCGACATCTGACCACCACCGTACCCAAGCCAACCGCCCACAGTCCTCTCTGTGCCAACAACAAGCCACCATCATCCTGACCTATTGTAACCATGACCCCATTACCCATAACTACCACCACTGTAACATCGAACCACCACAGCACCCACACCTAGCCACCATCGTCACCACATTCCACCACCAGCAATGCCGTCGCAACACCCCGCCATACTCCATCACAACACTGCCACCAATGTACCATCATTGTAAGCACAACTGTGCCACCACCATACGTTAATTGACAAAGCAAGATCTCCAGGACACCACCACGAATAGATTTGGCAACACCATGGCCGGTTACCTAGCTCTGCCACACTACCACCACAAATACCCACAATCTTCGGCACAGCGCCACCACCACTACCCAAATCGTTAACCACGGAGCCACCATCATTACCACAATCATGGATTGCAATCTAGGTAGTTGTGGTCGGCGGGGGATGATGACCATTGTAGGAGAGGGATCTTTCGATTTGTGGGGGCGGGGAGAATACAGAGGCAGTTTGCGATTCCATCTGGTGGAGAGAGAGAGATATATATATAGAGATAGAGGAGGGGGAGAAATCAAGGAATAGATATTTCTTGGGGACATTTAAGAAATAAAAAATTTGTTGGGGTTAACTGAAGAAAGTTAGACTAAAAAAAATAAACGAGAATCTTGTTTGTTATTATTTGACAATTTTACCCTTTATTTGAGTCTCATGTGCCTTGCACATGGGCTAACGGATCAAAATTAACAGAGTGACCTATTTGAAATCAATTAAAGAATTCAATGGTCACTTTGACACAAATCGAAGTACAGTGGTCAAAGTAGAATTTGCCTAATAGTTTGATGGTCAACCGCATAATTAACCCTTTATATTATAAAGCCTAAAATCATTATAAAGCATTGTACTTTATTATCATTGCCTTGTTAGCAAAAAACTAAGGTCCTTTGTCAATGACATGTTCCTGTGCTCTTACATTATCAAATTTGGCCACAAAAATCCGATGTTTCAGCATGCTTAAAGAAAATTGACCAAATTTATTCCATCTTCTTTCCAAGAAGTTCTTCATCATCAGAAATGGTTGCCTACCCCCAATCCATGCCTCGACCTCTTTATCCACATCTTCATGCGTACACTCGACACCTTTCTTGCCCATTACCTCTTGTGGTGGGATGAAATCCAGCCGATTCTCTATGACAAATTCCCGATTTGGCCTAAGAATCGCTGCATAAGATTTTTGGTTCTTTTGGTTATGTTGTTCATTTGCTTTTATTTGAACTACTTTGTTATGTACAGGTAAAGAGAGAAATTCAGAGGTCATGACCTCATTTTCAATGAACTTATGTGGCGTGGTGACGTGGCTTTGTTCTGACTCGGACATGTGCCTTACACTCGCCTTCCTCTGCTCTTCCCACCGATGAATACCAATCGCCATTTGATCTTACCACCAATCGTCATTTAATCTTTGTATTCTTCCATTCGAACATCATCAGTGCGAGCATTAATGCATTTGTTCTCCGACCCCCTCAATTCTTGCTTCTCCTCTGTTTTGTCTTTGTGACAACCCCCATTAATGCCTACAGTTTCCTTAAGATTAATGTTTTCCCGCCTAAGTTCATTAATATGAGCATTTAATTGCTCAATAATTATGTTCTTCTCCACGTCCATGTCCGAATCTGAACTAGAATCCATCTTTTTCCTCCCACCGATCAAAGGATTTTGCAATCTCAAATCGCCGACGTCTCAAAAATTCTTCGATCCCAGCGATATCAACATTTCCGTCGGAATAGGTACATTGTCATTCCTCATGCTACAACTATGTAGTGTTGTGTTTGCCAATCTTTCCTCACAAATTCTTTGGTGAAGGGAATTTTTGGTGGCCCTCTTTGTAGAGCAGATCGGCGGGTGTTTGTTGCCGGTGGCATCTTCCGTTCTAGGGCACTCTAGAGAGAAGGTAGAGCTTTTCTCTCTAAAGCATTCACCTCTCTTGTACCTTCCTCTCTCCCCATAGAGCATGTCGACAAGATAAGAATCTTATTTATCGGGAAAGAGAAAGCGAAAAACGGGAAAGAATAGCGCAACGGAGACTAGGGCTCTGTTTGACATAACATTTTTTTCTAGTTTTTTTTTTTCAGTTTTGGAAACTGGAAAAAAAAGTTGCGTTTGGTAACTATATTTCTTTTTTTTTCTTTCAGTTTAAAAACTCAGTTTTTAAATCAAGGCTGTTTTTAAAAACTCCAAAAACTGATTTTTTTAATTGTTGGTTTTTTTTAGACCACCGCCGGCAGCCACCTCCCACCTCCGGCAGCCACCGCCGGCCGCCATCAGCCACCACTGGCGACTGCCGGCGGCCACCTTCGGTAGCCACTGTCGGCGACCACCGTCGGCGACTGCCGGCGGCCGGCAGCCATCGCCGGTTATCGGAGACCACCACCGGCGACCATCGCAGGCAACTGCCGGCCGTAGAGACCACCGTTGGCCATCGCCACCGCAAACCACCATAAAAAAAAACTGGGTTATCAAACACCCAAAGAAAAACTAAAAAAAACTGAGTTATCAAACACTCATTTGTTTTTGTAAAAAAAATAAAATTAAACTGCTCTTTAATTTTATTTTTTTTGAAAATTGAAAATAAAAAAAAAATTGTCAAACGGAGCCTAAAAGTGTAAGTGTTTCGTGGTTCAAAATTGCCGAATCTTGTCCGATAGTCATTTGTCATGAGTCTCGTTTCAGTATTCTTGTTAAGAGCTTCCCAAACTGCAGATACGTCATACCGAAATAGAGGCATCTGCAAGTTAGTCCTTCAGGATGAAGTTGAAAATATGTAAATATAGAAATAAAATTTTTGAATAGAGGCATCTTTAACTAGCGTATATTATTCTAACTGAAGTTACAAATATATTGCTATAGTTCATCCCAAGTTGGTGTTTGATGCCAATTAAGCTAGTTGAGATGGATAGGTGTCTCAGCCAAGATAATTCCAAAAAAAAAATTATGGTGTGTATAGTGGAAAAATATGAAAATTTTATGGTACTCCTAGTTTGAGGACTTGGTTCAGATGTGTCGTCATACACTACGGCAGTGTTGTCAATGAGGGATTTCAACGAATGTGTCCAAAATGAGAGATGGGCATCCGTGGTTTGTTCTTTCTAGAGGCACAGTCTTTATCTCAAACAAAACTAGCATGACAGTTTTAATGCTGTATGTTATCGCCAATTAGTAACATTGATAAAGTTGTCGTGTTATTTCACCGAGTATGGCATCTTTTATCACAAATTGCATAATCCAACTCCTTTTTGTTGGTTATAGAACCAGACATGTCGTTTTTATCGCCACTACAACCTTATCCACCCCCCCCCCCCCCCCCCAAAAAAAAAAAAGATAAATGTACGTTGAACTACAAAAAGCAACTATATCCCTTGCTTTTATGATGAAATATTTGCATTTATAACTTTAGCAACATGTTGCAGGTTGAAGGCAAGACAGTGAAGGCACAAATATGGGACACTGCGGGTCAAGAGAGATACCGAGCCATTACAAGTGCGTACTATAGAGGTGCAGTTGGTGCTCTCTTGGTCTATGACATAACCAAGAAGCAAACATTTGAGAATGTACAGAGGTGGCTCCGTGAACTGAGGGACCATGCAGACTCCAACATAGTCATCATGTTGGCTGGAAACAAGTCTGACTTAAACCATCTCCGAGCTGTTTCGGAACAAGATGCTCACCACCTGGCTGAAAAAGAAGGCTTGTCGTTCCTCGAGACTTCTGCGTTGGAGGCACTCAATGTAGAAAAGGCATTCCAGACGATTTTGTTGGACATTTATCAGATCATAAGCCGAAAGGCATTGGCAGCACAGGAGGCTGCGACTTCTATTCCTGGTGAAGGCACCACAATTAAGGTTGGAGACTACACAAGTAATTTTGGGCGGAGAGCGTGTTGTTCTAACTAACGAAGTTTCACCGTGGAAGCTGTTACTCATGTGCCAAGATTTGAATCATTTCCTCCTAAAAGCTCTTTCAATAGTTTTTTGAATGTTCAAACATTGACCAGAGTCCTTTTTTTTTTGGTTTGATTGACCACAGTCTTCACTCATTTAACTTGTATAATATAAAAAGGGTTTCTGCTTGTTAGACTTATGGTTAGTACCTTTGGCAAAATATATATAATTATTCACAAAGTAAGAGGACTTAAATTTTGAGACGGACGATGTAACTTGCCAACACCAAATTTGTCTTTGAAGTACCGTGCAACTCCCTCTGTTGGACTAAGACTGATTCTGGAGAGAGCATGTGTATCATCTTAGGCAAGAAACTTAGGAAATAAGTATTGCAAGTGTGATTATGATACGCTATTGCCTGAACATTCGATTTGACCTTACACAGTTCTTTTTTTTTTTTTTTTGTTAGATCACCCGGTATGAAAAAATCAGATTGGGAGCCGACTAATCCGAGTTCGAGCCAGGCAGGACCACATGGACGGCAAATCTCTCCCTACCAAGTGCTCGAACTGAAGACCTCTGGTTAAGTTAGGATAACCCCCTACCAGCTGATCTACGTACTTTGTGGTTTCACGGTTCTTCTCTGACTAAGAGCATGTTTGAATTTAATTTTAAAGTAATCAAATCAGTTTTAGAAAGTTTAAAATATATTTAAAACTTTGGAAGTTTGACCATCGAAAGTACAATACTACCCTCACATATTTTCCAAAATTGCTCTGAATATCTTCCAAAATTGCTCGTTTAGAGCTTCATTATTCCTGTTGTGGCAACTATTTATGCACCCATTTTTCCTTCTTTTTTCCATTTTTTGCTCTTTACGCTTCCTTTCAAAGTAAATTGGTGCTTGATATAATTTTGTCACTAGTCATTCTTCTGTCTAGAGCTAGTTATAGGGGTTACGATAATACAAAATGGTAAAGAATAATCATTACATAAAGTTTGCTTATTTCAAAATTTCTTTTAACAGAAAACATTGAGAATCTTAGGGGCCGTTTGACGGAGTTTTTTTTTGCTCTTTTTTTTCAGTTTTAAAAATTGGGAAAAAATGGGGTGTTTGGTAACTCTTTTTTTTTCAATTTAAAAACTCACTTTTTAAATTGTAGTGTAAAAAAAAAAAGAGGAAAAAGCTCTTTTTTTTTCACTTAAATTTTTTTTTTTGAGATCTCCACCACAATGCACCCACCGCCGGCAGCCACCACCCACCGCTGCCCGGCAGCCACCGACAACCACCTCCGACCGTCGGCAGCCACCACCGCTAGCCGGAGGCCACCTCCGGCCACCACCGCCACCAGACAGCAACCACCTACAGCCACCTCCGGCCGGCGGCAACCACCACCGGGCGGCCACCTCCGGCAGCCACCACCACAGCCACCTTCGACCGTCGGCAGCCACCACCGGGCAGCGGTGGGCGGTGGCCACCACCGCCGGCAGCCACCTCCGGCAGCCACCGCCCACCGCCGCCAGACAGCAACCACCGACAGCCACCTCCGGCCGCCGGCAACCACCACCGGGCGGCCACCTCCGGCAGCCACCTCCGGCCACCACCGCCGGCAGCAACTGCCGCGACAACCGCCGGCCACCACCACCGTCGACCACCGCTACGCCACACCACTGCCACCGCAAACCACCACAAAAAAAAAAGTCAAACTAAAAAGGTTACCAAACACCCAAAAAAAAAATTCAAAAAAAAAAGAGTTATCAAACACCCACTTGTTTTTGTAAAAAAAAAAAATTAAGCTGCTCTTTAAAAATTGACCACTGAAAAAAAAAGCTGTGTCAAACAGACCCTTACATTCTTATTTTCACTTTTTTGATGTCTTTCTGGCTCATTGTCCCACGTGTTACAACGCTCTATTATCATTACTTACCCAAATATCTTTTGGAATCTTTAACAAGTGTTTCTAAAACTTCAGCATAACAAAAGTTTTCAGCTAAAAATAATGAAACTGTTTTTTGAAAATTATTTCTTCCTATTTGAAAAACCTTTTTTTGAGAATTATTCGATCTGAACAGGCTTGTAGTAAATTTGTCAGCCCGTTGATATGGCCACCGATCACCCTTGAGTATGTTTTGCATCTATTTTTTTTTTTTGTGTATAAAGTAGAATGTCATAGATATGAAAAAAGTTTAGCACCTCGTGGTGATTACAGACAAGGAAACATAAAGCTACACTTCCCTGATCAAAGTTACAAGGGTTAGCCAACAGAGCTAGGATTTAATGCAAAGTAAAAGACACGCGCATACAAAACGGAAAATAGAGATCTCGTTACGGCAAAAAGTCATGCACCCAGTCTTGGAAGACGGTAACACATGCATGGCAGGCAAAAGCAGCTAAAGATCTGGATTCCTTAATCTAAGCCAGTGTGGCTCTGTCAAAACTTATCTGATGGAAGTCTGATAGCATATAGCAAAAGTCATATATAATAGGAGCGGTGGTATTGGTGATCTCCGCCAAATTCGAGAGCTGGATATATAGTGGCAGTGCTAAAACCATCGAGTTTTCTCTTTTTTCCATATGGTTCCTCAAGAATATCCTTAGACTTCATGCCTTCCCGTTTGATCCTGGTTTGAAGCGTAGAATTGTCATATGCCGCTTGAAGTGCTGGAACTTCATAAGTGTCCAACTCTCCGTCAGATATGTCATCGAAATCAGGAACGGTGAAAATAGTGCCTCCTTTTTTCCTTCTGGTGTGATGGTGGGTTGAACAGTGTCACCGTTTGATTGGCGGTGACAGGAGGACGGCCTTTATATTCCATTGTCGCTTCATAGTTCTGGGAAGAAGAGGCAGCTTGATGTATGTTGAGAGTAATGTCTTGCTTGAGTTTTAGAAGAAGATAATGTTCATGGTGCTGAGATAACTCTAGAGCAAGTGGTTCCTGGGGAACGTGGAGAGGGGCTGCAGCCTGGAGAGGGTAATTACTAGAATTGGTTGTTGATGAATTAAGAAAGCTGAGACTTATGCACCCGTTTAGGCTCGAGCTAGAGCTTGGGCCGGCGACTATTGGGCTGGAGAAGTGTTGGTGGGCCAAGTCTGGGGAGATATTAAAGTAGTTAGCGGGCTGTGGAATTCCTTCTTGGCCCAAAGTTTCGGTGGGAGTATATTGATAAGATATAAGATGATTTGTGCCAAAACAAATGCTATGGGCCAAGAGATTAAGTCCCGATTCGGACAGGCCCAATATAAACTGGGCCAGCTTGCATTAGAGAGAAGGCTGGCTTGACAAGGGGAGAGGAGGGCCCGAATTAGAGGATAGGAGAGCAGGTCAAGAGTCAGAGAAAAAATCTCTAGATTGCTCTCAAGTGTGCAAATCTGATCAAGTGTGGTTATCCCTACTGCGGCTCGACAGAATCTCATCTGAAGATTTAGGTAGAAGAATTGGATATCTAGAGATTTCGCCCCCTTGCATGATTGGAGACGTGGCAGGTATAGGGCTCTGTAGTTGTTGACATGTCGTCATGGTAATCACCAACTCCACATTTGTCAGAGACAAGATGTCAGCTATAGGCTGTGTTACTGGTGCGTAGATCTCTTCTTCCTGCCCGATTGCTACAATTGAAAATTTCGATGTGAAAATGACATCAACATCCTCTGGTTCATCTTGCGGTGGTATGTCACTGTTTTGGCTATCAATTATGCTAATTTCCTTGGGTTCTGTATCTTCACCGAAATCGTCGATAATCTCATGTTCATCTTCCCAAATATTGTCAAAGAAATATTACATAATTATTAGTCTTTACCATAAAAAATCATTAGATACGAATGTCCAATGTTACTCACATAAGGACAAGGATGCAAGGAGTAGCAAGAATTGCTAAACACATCATATACAAAGATTACTGATGATCGAGAACCACATCATATTTTTTACTAAATTTGCAAAAACTGTAAAGCCTTTGTGCGACCAAAAAAAAAAAGTAAAGCCTTTGTGCGACACTGTTCGCTTCCATTATGATCCTCCAACATTATTCACCGAGCTTACATATGTCAGGGTGACGAGACGAGAGGTCTTGTCGTCCATTGTTATGGATGTGCCGGGAACTGGACCCTCCTGCTACTGTAGTTAGGAAAGAACCTTCCAGTATCTTCAAAGTAGGGTGACAAGACCTTTCTAGCATCCCCTTCGTAAAGGATTAGGAAAAGGTTATGACTAAGGTCACTCTAGTCCCATCCCATTAGTGCTTACAGCCAAAACAAAAAAAAAATGGTTTATTACGTCAGCGACCAAGAAAAACTCCCATTTGTCCCGCTTTTTCCGGATATTATGAAAGAAAGGGAAATAATGTCCGAATAATGTCATTCACTTAGAATGATACACCAAATTTCCATACCAGACAATTGCCACGGTGTTAGCATTACACTGGTATAATCTAATTGTGCCATATCCTATGCAGGTACAAAGAAAAAAGAAAAGTACACCTCTGCTGACATCAAAACTGTCACATAATTCATGGAGAAGTGAGAAGTAATAACTACCCACATTACCACTATTCCATTTATCCATTATAGCCGTAACTTCCCATTAAATAACATTAAGTGCCCACTAATAAGAGTAACCTCTCACTAATCTGATCTCCATAATCCCTAATTGAAGGAAATAACTAACCACTAAGGGAGGGCTCTATAAAAGGAAAATTAAAATGCAGAAATACAGAGTGGTGAGTAACTCAATCTGAGATTATACTAAATTCACTTTATACATCTTCTAACTTTAGCATCGGATATTTTTCATCGAAAATCCTTCTGGCGAGTCAACAGTGTTGTTTGTGCTGTGCAAGTCTATTCACGATATGAGTTTCGGATTTCATCTACAACATTTTGGCGTCATCCATTGGACCGAAATTAGTGAATAGATCATGGCTGAAAATCCCAATCCGCAACCCAATCAAGATGGGGCAATATCATGTCGAGATCATCATCAACGCTGCTTCGTGATCTTGCTCGTGGTGGAGCCACCTCTCAACTTCCTAATCACGGGAAAAGAGTTGCAGATGCCCCAGCAGCCATTACGGCAGCACCACTTTTACAAATCTCTCCTCAACTCTGCTCCAACTTGTTGGTCCTTCCGAACCTCCTACTGTCGGGATAACAACAGTTGCTACAGCCAATGTCACTCCGCCAACCATCGATAACCAGGCTAACCTGTTGGCTATTATTCAGACAATGCATCGATCTATCGAGAAGTTGCAAGCCGCCATTAAAAACCCACCTTCACGGTCGGAGCCCCCCAGGCCCCCTAAGGGAAAACACATAACCAATTAGCAAAGGCAATCAGTTCATCAACGTTTGGCTTTCCCTGAGGGACCTGATGACTCTAAAATGCCTAACAGAGCAAATCGCCACCAACAGTTGATACAAGTTAAAGATGAGCATTCCGATGATGAATAATGCAATCGACGGTGCAAGAGGCACAAAGAGAGCTACTATGAAGCTCATTCCACCAGAAACACTTACATCTATTCTGGTGAAAACCGAACAGAACGATACTCCAACGCTTCAGTCGTTGTCATGCGGCCATTCAAGAAGGAAGTTGATCTCTTCCCAACTCCTCCAAATTTCAAAATGCCTCCGTGTGAATCGTATGATGCCACAGGAGACCTAATGGAACATCTGGCCTGCTTTGCTTCAAGCATGACCCTACATTTGGTCCCCGATCAGATAATGTGCCGAGCGTTTCCTGTGACGCTAAAAGGAGCTGCACATGTATGGTTCCAACACCTTACGCCTCGCTATATTTCTTGTTGGGCTCAGTTGGTCAAGTCCTTCCAAAGTAATTTCCTAACTAGTCGTGTGCAAAGGAAGAATTCCTCAGCCTTTTCCATATAGTGCAAGGATAGAAGGAATCATTGAAGTCATACTATGCTCGTTTTAACTCCGAGAAGCTTTTCATTTATCATTTAGATCTAGGAATGATGTTCGCAGTAATGGCCAGAGGAATAAGGCTAGGAATGCCCTTACGCTTCTCATTAAACAAACGTCCACCAGAGAACATGACTGATCTCCTTGATAGGGTGAAGAAGTATCTTTGGGCTGAAGAAGATTCAACGACCTCGCAGGAAGAAGCACATGCAGGACAGAAGAGACGAGATCCTCTAGAGGGAGGGAGATGAAACCAAGCGTTCGGGAGCAACCCTTCCCAAATCATTCACTCATCCCAATACTTCTCGTGAACACATCCTTAACAAAATCAAGAGTCAAAATATCCTCAAGTGCCCCAAGCCCATGAGGGGACCGGCCGAGAAAAGAGACATTCACTTTGTACTGTCACTTTCATAAGGATTATGGTCACACAACAATGGAGTGCAAGGTACTTTAATGACAAATAAAAAATCTCATAATCAAGTGGCATCTTAAGCAATTTTTCAAGATGAACGATCAACAACAGAATGGAAGAAGAGGAAATCAATGGAGGACGAAAGAAGCACCTCTAAAAAAATCCACTAGTAATAAACACCATTTCTGGAGGGCCAAGTGCAGGAGGGCTATCCAGCTCCTCCCGAAAGCCTATGCTCGACAAGTTAACTTGACGCAAGGTCATGCCAAGAGAACGAAAGCATCTGCGACTTTGGAATTTGACGATTTTGATCTTGATGGAGTAATCTTGTCGCACGATGATGCTCTCGTCATCACCCTTCATATAGATGCCTTTCAAATCAAACACATCCTGGTTGATATTGGGAGCTCGGCCGACATTATTTTCAAAGACGCATTCCTTCAAATGGGAATTTTACAGGATCGAGTGAAACTAATATCCTCGCCATTATATGGCTTTACGGGCGCTTCCTCACCAATAAAGGGAATTACTTCACTCACAGTCATTGCAGGAGAGACACCCCATCAGGCCACTCAAACACTCGACTTTCTTATAGTCAAAGTCATCATAAAATGGGATATTGGGATGAACCGGCCTTAATAAGGTGCAAGTTGTGGCCTCAACTTACCACCTCTTCATGAAGTTCCCTACACCAAGATGATTGGTTTTGTAAGAGAAGATCAGACGTTGGCTCAAAAATGCTATGTAGCTTCTTGCAAATCTAAAGAAATGCTCTCCATCGACGATCAGCATGATGAGCAGGCGATAAGACGTGTCAAGCCTGTGGAGGCACTTATATCTGTTCCGTTGATAAAAGGTGATGAAGAACGCCAGTTGCGGATTGGCTCCTCTTTAGAGCCAAGTCTTCGTGATCAACTGTTCTCTTTCCTCCGATCCAATATAGATGTCTTCACATGGAGTGTGACAGATATGCCTGGGATAGAACCATCTGTGATTGTTCATCAACTCTTAGTCGACGCCAAGTATAAACCAATTAAACAAAAGAAGCAGACTTTTGCATTGGAGCGACAAACGATCATCAAAAGAGAAGTCGACAAGCTCTTGGAAGCTGACTTCATCAAAGAAATTGACTACCCTAAGTGGGCAGCCAATGTGGTCATGGTTCCAAAAGGCCAGGACAGGCAAATGGAGGATATGTATCGACTACACAGATCTGAACAAGGGTGTCTCAAAGATAGTTATCCTTTACCACACATTGATACCTTGATCGATGCCACATCGGGACACGAATTGCTCAGTTTCATGGATGCTTTCTCCATCCGGCTACAACCAGATCCGAATGCATGATCATGATGTATCCAAGACAGCCTTCATAATAAATCAAGGCCTTTTTGCTATAAGATCATGCCTTTTGGACCCAAGAATGCCGGCGCTACCTACCAGAGACTAGTCGAAAAGATTTTCAAACCTCTCATAGGGAAAAACATGGAGATTTATGCTGACGACATGCTCGTCAAAAGCCTTTGCGCAAAAAAGCATATTGCCAACCTTCGAGAATGTTTTGATCTTCTTCATGAATACCGCATGCGCCTTAACCTGACCAAGTGTGCTTTCAGAGTGTCCTCTAGTAAATTCTTAGGATTTATGGTTTCACAGAGGGGAATCGAATCTAACCCCGGAAAGATCAGAGCCATCCAAGAAATGGTCGCACCAAGGGGAGTTACACTACAAGAACACTGCCTATTAGCGACGGAATTTAGCGATGGACTGTATTATGTCGCTAAAAGCCACATTTTTTTGACCGAATCAGGCGATGGAATTAGGTTCCGTCGCAATTATGACTCTAAAAATGCTGGAGAGAAAAAATGTGTGGGAAGAAAAAATGGGCGATGAAAGTTATGATTTAGCGACGGAAGTTGGTGACGGATTTCACGGACAAAATTATTTCCATCGGTAATAATATTATTCTAATTTTTAATAATAGAAAAATTGTTTCTACTAATTATTGAAAATAGAAGAATATACATATAATAAGCATAAAAAACATAATCACTCTCCCATCTGAAGGTTTGTGCGAAGGAACAATCGGCCAAAAGAACAGAACAGGAGAATTTGGCACCACCATCCCTCCCACCCCCGTCGTCAGTGTGGAGCAACCATTTGCACGCGCCACCATCATTCACACTCTGAAGGTTTGTGCGAAGCCCCCTTACAGTTGATAGAATTTTCTGTAAGGCTGAACCGTCTTCTCATTAACTGTTACGGCTTTGATTTTTGATATAATCAAATTAGGGTTCTTATTTCAATACGTTTGGGTCTTCAATCCTCCGATTTTCATCTAAGTCTCATCTTCTTGCCAGGTAATTTCTTCCTCTCACTCTCACATCTCAACTCTTTTTCTAGCTCTACTTCTAGATCTTGTGATAATCCCTTTTGATGTTTTGAAAAAAAAACATGTTATTAATGCAAGAAATGTTAACAGCAGGTTATCAATGCAAATTTTTTCTGCTGCTAGTATTACTAGCTTTCATGTGGGATGAAATAACAGATATGTTCGAGTCTTGTATGTGTGTATGTGGGTGATATTTTCCTGCCCATGTAATGTTCTCCAGAAAGTGGCTTCTATAGCGTTATCTTGTGATATTTTCCTGCCCATGTGTGAACGTGGATTTCAACATGCTCAAATGCTTGATCATATCTCAGTTTGTTGCGAAAAAGTGAATTAGTGATAAAAATATTGGCCGTCTCACCACAAATCATGAAGAGGACAAGCATTTGAGGTCTGGAAGCTGACTTGCCTACACTTGTTCATGTCTGCCACTTTCAAGAACAGTCCTGAGTGATATTCCTCGATTTACTTTGCTCATTTTGGATAAAAATTGGCTACAAGTGGAAAGTTAAAAATACTTACAAGCCCTGCTCCATCTTTGTAGGCTTTAAATGCTTCGTCGTAATAATGAATTCCAATTTCCACTGCATTATTGACCTGCAAAAGTTTTGGTTTGCAGAAATTACACGAAATTATGTTTTGCTTACTAGTCGAGAAACATAAATGCATCTAAAGTATTCAATTCAAAACTTTGCTTTCCTTCTCACCAGAATCTCAAGTTTTTTGAAGTTGGTTTCTATAAAGTTGCCAATGATGCAATGCTGGCAGGATCTTTTACATCAAGCTGATGAAAAACTACATTTGAGAGCCAGAGACCTTCAGATTTTCAGTAGCTTCAAGTCCTTTCTTCTCATCCCTCGCAGTTAAAATGACTAGAATCCCTTTACACGCTAGTTGGTGACATATTTCAAGTCCAATTCCTTTGTTGGCCCCTGTATCAACAGCACACTTGAATAACAGTGAAAGTGTCGTAGTTAGATGAAGCACCTAAAAGAAGTGATATCTTAAGGATGGAGCAAGTGATCAAAGAATGATACCTTTTTTCTTTTGGATTGCTGGTGGGTTTTTCCATTTCTGATGAAGGCAAAGCAGGCTGTATCAATGCAAGAAATGTTAATAGCAGGTGATCAATGCAAATTTCTACTGCTAGTATTAATATCTTTCATGTGAGATGAAATAACATGTCCCAGTTTCTGTTGGCATGTGGGAAAAACATGTACCAGTTAATGAATTACTATGCACCAGGGAAATAAATAGAATTAGCAGACACATATAATGTTTTGTTTTACATGTTGTAGCCTCCAAATCCCTCTGGATTGATTCAGATACAGATATGTTCAAGTCTTGTATGTGTGTATGTGGGTGCATGTCCGTGTGTGGGTGCGTGACATGAATCTTGAGGAGGTTCGACGTCAACTTCGAGAAAAGCATGTACAATTAGTTACTGACTTGCTGTTGGTATGTTGATTCCTTTGGTGGGAATTTTTTGGTAAATAAACAGAAGTAGCAAAATCTTGCAATTTGAAAACTGAAGTTTTGTTTAATTTGATGTTTTGAGATGGATATAGGAATTTTTTTCATTTTTCATAGCTGGTATGCGTCAGGCAGCATAATGCTTGTGAAGAGGTGAAGTCATAATGGCTCTGTTTAGGTGTCACTGTGGCACAAGAAGCTTGCTGTGAAGAGCAGTATTAGCTACTCAAATTAATTCTTTTGCTGTTTCTTGGTTATAGCATGCCCAAGAAAAAACAAACTTGAATTACTGATGCCTAGAAGTGCACGTAGTTTCACCATTGATGAGTTCACCTAAGGCAAAGATGTGAAGGATGCTGAGTTTTAAGTGTTATTTACAAGGGCATCTTGGCCTTAAGTGAATCCATCAGACTAGCCACGCTGTATGGAGTACTTTGCCAAATTAGAAAAATGTTATCTTCTGATTTTTGTTTTTTGATTTTTTTTTCTGTGGCTCTGTGTATGCTATTGGTACAGTGCTTGATACCCCTTGTATTGTATATTTTTTCTAATCTCTAACTTGCACTCTTGGACCAACCCCGAGAGTTTTGAGAATGTCGGTTGATCGTAGTTGGATGGAAAAAAGATTGGATGATCGTAGGAGGCTAAGTGATGAGTTTCGAGACGGAGTAAGAGTATTTATTAAATATGCTTTTAAGAATGAAGCATTTGTAGATAATCAAAGGATAAAGTGCCCGTGTAGAGACTGTAACTTATTGCGCTGGGGAGAGGCTGATGAGGTAAAATTGCATCTTTTTCGCAAAGGATTTATGCGTAACTACACAATATGGACTCAACATGGGGAGTCAATTGATTTGTCATCCTCCGTGATTGGGCAAGATAATGCTTCACAATACCGTAATAGTAATAGATGCTAGGCATGCAGAGTTTGACATGGATGATTACCGTGACGATCCTGACGTTGATCTTCCAGAAGAGCCTAACTTGAAAGTTCAAAAGTTTTATGAGCTGTTAAGGGATGCCGACGAGCTGCTATGGGATGGCGCAAAGAAGCACCCTAGGTTGTCTGCCATGACACGAATGTTACACTTGAAGTTGGAACATGGGGTAACCGATAAAGGATTTGATGGTTTTTTAACGCTTATTAAAGAGTTATTACCAGATAGTGAGAAGTTGCCAGGTTTGTACTATGATACAAAGAAAATGGTGATGAAACTCGGGTTGGGTTAAGAGAAGATAGATGTGTGTAACAATGACTGCGTGTTATTTTGGAAGGAAAATACTGATAACTTGAAGTTTTCGATTTGTGATCATTCGAGGTGCAAACCAAGAAAGGGGAGTAAGAAGAAGGTGGCTTGGAAGACATTGAGATACTTTTCGATAACACCGAGGCTTCAGAGACTATATTACTTAACAAAGACAGCCGAATATATGACATATTATAACACTCGTTCCAAAGAAGATGGTATGATAAGACACCCCTCTGACGGAGAGGCATGGAAGCACTTTGATCTTAAACACCCAGAATTTGCTCAAGAAGTTTGAAATGTTAGATTAGGGTTGGTGACTGATGGTTTCAATCAATTTGGTCACTACAGCACCCCCTTCTCCACATGGCTCGTTATTGTTGTTCCCTATAATCTCCCTCCTAACATGTGCATGAAATAACTTTATATGTTTATGTCACTTCTTATTCCTGGTCCAAAAAGCCCTGGAGGAACATAAATGTGTATTTAAGGCCATTGATTGACGAGCTCAAAATGCTTTGGGATACTGGTGTTTCCACTTTTTATGTGCTCAAAAGACAGAATTTTCAAATGTGGGCTACGGTGATGTGGACTGTCAATGACTTTCCTGCATACAGAATATTTGTAGGGTGTAGCACACATGGTAAGCTAGCATGCCCTTGTTGTATGCACATGAACCAGGGTTTCACATTGAAATATGGAGGTAAGGCCTCATTTTTTGGATGTCAGAGAAAAATGTTGCCAGAGGATCATTCCTTTCAAAATCAGAAGGAAAAGTTTGACAAAACGGTTGAGCGCAGTGTGATAAAGCAAGATAGGTTGTCTAGCGATGAAGTGTGGGAGAACATGAATAAGCATGATGCTATACCTTTTGGTAAAGGTTTTGCTAATCAAAAGATTCCTGGGTTCGGAAAGACACACAATTGGACGAAACAAAGTATCTTTTGGGAATTATCTTATTGGAAGACACTCCTAGTTCACCATACTTTAGATGTAATGCACATTGCGAAAAACGTGTTTGAAAATATATTCAACACGGTGATGAATGTAAAGGGTAAATCCAAAGATCATTTAAAGGCAAGGAAGGATCTACAGAAAATGGGTATACGACCTGAATTACATCCAAAACTGATCAACAGTAAGACGATATTGCCAAAAACATCCTACACCTTGGACAAGAAGCAAATACAACAAGTATGTGAGTGGGTTAAAAAGTTGAAGCTCCTAGATGGTTATACATTAAACATATCCCGTTGTTGTAACCTTTCAGAGTGCAAGTTTTATGGGATGAAAAGTCATGACTGCCATGTGTTTATGCAAAGGCTCATTCCTATTGCCTTTCGCGACTTTTTGCCTAAGGCAGTAATGGATGCCTTGACTGAACTTTGTCATTTCTTTCAGGATCTTTGTTCAGTAGCACTTCGGGAGACTGACATGAAGATTCTTGAGAAAAGTATCATAAAAACAATATGTAAGCTCGAGAAGATCTTTCCTCCGTCCTTTTTTTGTTCGATGGAACATTTACCCTTTCACTTGGCCTACGAAGCTAGGGTTAGTAGACCAATGCAGTATCGATAGATGTATCCATTCGAGAGGTGATATTTATTGGATCTAGTCTCGTGTACCTTATAATTTTTTGAATATACTTTGATTCTAAAACTCATTCGATATCTTTTAGGTTTATGTTTGGACTAAAGAAAAAAGTTTGCAATAAAGCTCGAGTAGAAGGTTCAATAGTAGAGGCCTACATAATAGAAGAACTTGTGAACTTTTCTTCCTTTTATTTTTAGTCTGAAGTCGAAACGAGGATAAATTGATTATATAAAAGCGAGGATGTTGTTGACACAGATTTGGAAGGGCGTTTATCCATATTCACACATTTTGGTCGTCCTTTTGGATCTTACATTACTCGGTGGTTAAGTGACGAGGAATATGATGCCGCATCATTATACGTCCTTCTCAATTATAAAGAGATCATCCCTTTTATCGAGTAAGTAGTTATGCATAATGCCTTGTTTTTATATGTTGCTTAATAAAATAACTTAGCTTATCTATAGTGAATTCAATAATGAAGCACGAGTTGCCAATTCTGCAATCTCTGATAAAGAACTTGAAGAATTGCGTAACAATGAGTTCGTTACGTGGTTCGAGCAACGTGCAAGTTTGAAAAGTAGATCATAGTTGTGTAATTACTACTGTTACATTACTAACATAATATTGCTTTACTGGACGTTGTTGCGATAGTTTGACAAGGTTGATCAAGCGGTGGATATTCATTTCAAAGAACTTGCTTGTGGCCCTAGTAGATTGGTTAGATGCTACAAAGGTTACATCATCAATGGCTTTAGGTTTAATACGGTAGATATTGATTCGACTAAGCAAACTCAAAATAGCAGAGTTTTGGTCAATGGCGATTGTTATAAAGACAATTGTCTTGATTTCTACGAGCAATTGGATAAGATTGTTGAGTTAGATTATATGGGTGGTAAAAATCAATTGGCAATGTTCAAATGTCATTGGTTTGATATCACATCTAGAGCTGGAGTCCGTGTTAGTCAACATGGGATAGTAGACGTTAATCTCAAGTTAAGACTCGGATCAAATGAACCTTTTGTGTTTGCTAACCAGGCTTCACAGGTATTTTATGCAGAAAGTGTATCGAAAAAGAATTCTAATTGGTGTACAGTTATCAAGACCAAAAGATTAGCAGTTGGCAACTACCAAGAAGATGTGCCTGAGACTTATCAAGAGGAAGCTACTCATGTCGTGGTACCTATTCTAGTTGACAACGACACGGATGACATACCTCTTCATGCAGTAGGTATGCCCGATGAAGTAATGGGAGAGGAAGTTGATGACAATGACCTTCGAGCTGTAGCAATTATAGACAATCATCAAAATGCCAAAAATGTGAAATTATACGAAGATCAAGACGAGGACAAGGACGACGATGCTGCTGATGATAATGATGAAGAAGAAGAAGACGATGATGAAGAAGTAGACGTGTCCAGTAGTGATAATGATTAATAACTCATAATTCTTCTTTTAGTTTAATTTATCTTAGAGTTTATATAACATGATTTGGTGTTTGGATTTGGCATTAACTTGTTGAGTGAAAGTCTCTTTTTTTTTAACTTGTGTTTATCATAAGCTGATTCTTGGCATCCAATTCTAGGTGTTGACTGTGTATGGTTGATAATCCTTCATTTGGTCTTGAAAGATGTATCATTTCTAGCAACTACTGTGGTGAAAATATTATGTGTTTCCATATTTAGTTTTCGTTGCATAAACAATTTTTGCTATATAGTATCTTTTGTAGTTATGCAACACTCCCAGGCGACTCGAGGTCATAGTCGTGTTGTAACTGCTCTTGTAAGTGGAGGTCACAGTGGATGTAACTCATTTTTGGAGCGGTCTGTGCAAGTGGAATCGTCAATAGCTTCAGTTGATGGTACTTTAGGGAATAATGGATGATAGTTGTTTTTTGTTTGAAATATTATAGTACTTTGCAATTTCATGTGTTATTCCTGATGTATTTTTTTGCAGCTTCTCTTCGTACCAAAGGTACGACACAAGGAATCATAAGAAAGCTTCCACCAGGCTCCAAAAAGAGAATCCATGTTTATAAGAAAGTGTAATCTATAGTGATTATAATATCATTGTTTTCCATTCTACTTTAGTGTAACACTTAATTTTTATGCATTGAGGACGAGGCACGGAGTACAATAGGAGCTGTCTTTAGGGCAAATATAGATTTTCCTTTCGTGGTGTGGTCAAGCTGGAAGAATTACCCTAAAAGGAAAGAAATGCTTTGGCAAAAAATTTTGGTAAGGTTATTACTGCTTTGCTTTGAATATTGACAGTGATAGATACATATTCAGTACGGCTTCTGTTATAGCTAATGCTACATCTTCGTCTGGAGAGTGTGGTTGCTTCTTCATTGCTATCCATGTATGTGTTTGACAGCCGTTAATCCATTTTCCTACTTTAGCCCTTTTTGTGTTTTTGTGTCCCAAGCTACAAATTTGTTTTGAAATCAGCTGAATTGCAGCTGGTTTCAAGAATTTATTCACCATAGTTTGAACCAGGCAGCTGGTTTTAAATTTTTTTAAAACAAGCCTTTTTAAGACCAATGCTGAATTGTAGCTTGGTTTGACTCTTAGTAGGCTAGCATACCATATATGCCTAGCATATATGGTATGCTAGCCTACTAAGATGGTTGCACAGTATTCTGAAGTCGTTGACATATTATGCAAGCTTTATCCTTCTTACAAACTTCCAGACAAGTAAGTTTGCTTAAAAATTCTGAATTCTGTTATGACCTTGCTCCACCTATTTTATCGTTTAAACAGCGCTTATAGATGTCAGTGAGGTCTTGCTACTTGTTGTAATCTTCTATGAGCTGTGTTTGACCTCATTGACACAATTTGGGGTGGTGGGAGTAAACATAATGGATGTTTGATCAACATGGCATGCTGAAGTGCTAATTGATCCGAATGTAACCTTCTATGTGTTTGATCCGTATGTAACAAATATGGGGTGGTGGGAGTAAACATAATGCTGAAGTGCTGATTCATGGCATGGCTAGCATGAAAAGGATTGTGTTCAAGAAGACGACGTGACAAGTTACAAGAGAATACATGTGATATATACATATTAGCATCAATTAATACAATGAAAGGGCTTTGATGATAGTTAATTTGCAATGAACATAACTTGGGCAAATGTGAGTTGAGAATCACAGTGAGAGTTGGTATTGAAATTAGATGCAATGTTGGGATCTGTAATTGTTGTATATCGGAAGTAAAACCACGTACCCTTTATGCATATCATGCCCACATTGAATGGATGAATTAGTGCACGAAACACTTGCTGTCATATCATTGTTCTGGGCCTACGCATGCTCTTGCTGTAATAATTTTCTTTTTCTTGTCTTGAAACATATTCAATTGTACTTTTCAGCTTAAGGGATCTCATCTTTTGATTCCCCAGTGGGTTTGTGTCTTAGTTAAGTGTGTTCATGTGTTTTCATTTTTTCTCTAACTTGCAATTGGTTAGGCTGTTCTTTTTCAGTTTATATATAATAATGTCATCGACGTCAGTGGGAGTTGGAGTCTTTGGTGTAATAGGTTTGCTGTCCCAAAGTCCTTCTTAGCAGGGTGCGGGGTCGTCAATTTTAGGAGAAGTTTGTTTAGGGAGGGCTTTCTGTTCTTGGGGTGGGGGTGGGGGTGGGGGAGGGAAATTAAGGGTAATCAATGTGATCCTACGTTAGTGCCAGGGTTGGTATATTAGTGTGTTTGTCCCTTAGTTGCTCACGAGCTCTCTTTTCGACATTAGTATGTTTAATGTGGCAGGGATACTTTGACTTTGAGTATCCTGAGCATGAAGCAGTGGGAAGAGTTGCTTTTTTCCATCACATTTCTACTAATTATACAAAGTGGATGGAAGGAGCGAGGAAATTTGCAATTAGCAAGCTGGAGAAGATGCACATCCAAAATTATGGAGGAATCACCCCCCGAATGGATCCGCAATGATATTTGGCAGAAGATGGTGGATGTATGGGCAACCACTAAATGGTAGGAAAAATCCAAATGTTCCAAAGACAAATCGATCTGCAGATAATGAGCCATCTCACACAGGTGATTCCGTGCCGCGTGCTGTTATTGGAGTTGAATTGAAAGAGAAGATGTCATATATTAGCGACGCGAAGCTGAACCTAGAGGTTTAGGAATTAACACATAAACTTAAACATGATTCTAATGGTCAGCCATTGGAAAAGCAAGACCGCCCATATGTCTCAAAGAAGGCAAAGGCTATGCGCGTAAGTTTGCTTTTGCAGCTAATATTTCATCTATTTTGTCTAATGAATCTCTAACTCGACTTGCATTTTGCATGAGTTACAGGATGCATATGCTGTGAGATTTGATGAAATTAGTTCTCAGGAGCCCAACTCTTCCTTGCTAGATTATGATGCAGCAGATTTGTGGCGACAAGCGCCTGGGGTTCACGATAAGAAAAGACGTACACGTGGTACTTGCGAAACCGCACGAGATGTGAGGGCATCAATGCGTATTTCACTGGACCAGCCTCCAGCCTCTGAAAATTGAAAAGACGAAATTGCTAAGATTGTGCAGCTTGAGGTGCAGAAAATGAAAGAGATTGAAATTGCTAAGCTTGTAGAGATTGAAGTGGAAAACGAATGAAAGAGAAGGACTTGCAATAGGTATCAAACCTCATGCTTCATTCATGTTTAAGGCCATCTGGTAGAGTATTGTTTGGATTAGTTCTGCAAGGAAATGACAGGAATATCATTAGAGGTTGGTTAAGTTGAATAACTGTCTTGCAACAGGAATATCATTAGAGGTTGACTAGCTGATGCTTAAAGCATAAAACCAAGCTTTGAGTCCAAGTTTGGTATAGGCAGTAGAGTTGGAGTTTAAGTTGCTGGTACTGTGCCTTAGTGGTTTGACCCCAAGGAGTTTTAAAACTTTTGCTGGTTCTGTGTCTTAGTGGTTTGAGCTGTTGGCACTATGTGTTAGTGGTTTGACCCCAAGGGCAAGACTTGAAATTTTTACTTGATACATATTTTTGGTGCTAACAGGCCCATGATTATGGCAGCGAGGGAGGTCGTTGTGAAGGTCAAAGTTCACGTGTTGATTTCATGGTTGCACTGGTTGGGGCCTAAAATGATTTCATGGTCATTGTGAAGGTCCTTTTCTTGGTGGAGTTTGGGGTGTAGTTCTGCCTATTCAAGATAGATGAAAACACAGTTTGCTAGTTTATTCCCTATTTGCAGCTTGTTATTTGCTGCAAATAACAAGCTTGTTATTCCCCCATTTGCTTCCCATTAACAAGCTTGTTATTTGCTAGGTTATTCCCTATTTGCAGTTTAGGTACTCATGCAAAAAAATGTTGTTAGCTTTCAAGTATGCTTAACCATTTTGTATAGAACTTATCATTTTTAATTAATCTAGATGGTTCCAACTAGGAGTAGCTTCTGATGGCTAATTTGGTTTAGCGAGTAGCTATCACTCTGCTGTAGCTACTATGTTGGATTCATGGTTGGGCTTGGTTATGCAAGTACATTGATACAACATTTAACATGCCTTTAATTGCTTTGTTACACGCCGAAGTTACCGCAACTGATGTTACTGAGGATGGCAATGATGAAACATTCGACGAGCTTGGTGGATGATTGCCTTATGTGACCAGATTTGACGTTACATTTGTTGGGATATTAGTTCATTTTGGTAACCAAGCAACTGGTTGATTTAGATGCATTAACTCAGTTGTTAACTTTTTGTGGTATTCAACAAATGCTGAATATTGGTTATCTTCAATTCATTATCGGATATTGGATTATTATTGTCACAAGTTGTTGCATTAATCCAGATTAGTATAATCTATTATGCATATTTAATGATTTTTATTTTCAAAAATTTTAACTCCTAAATATGATTTTTGCGACGGAATTACCAACGGAAAAAATTATTTAGCACATATAAATATGATTTTTACTACGGAATTAGTGCCGAAAAAATTCCCCTTCTTTGTGACGGAAAAAATACTAGCTCTAATATATGGTTTTTACGACGGAATTAGCGACAGAAAAAATTATTTAGCTCATAAATATGATTTTGCAACGGAATTAGCAACGGAATTTTCGTCGCCAACGGGTAATTTTTTTTAAAATGCATAAAAATATATTTATTTTTTGTTTATTTATTTTTAAAAAAGTTAATTTTCTGAAAACTAGAAAATATTTTTAGCGACAGAATTTTTCGTCCCTAAAGGATGACCAATTCCGTTGCTAATGACAAGGCATCACTGATGGAACACCAATTATGTCGGTAAAACCTTTAATGACGAGGGTTTAGACGACGAAACTTTAGCGACGGAAATTTCGTCGCTAAAGGCTTTACTAGAGGTGTCAGGGCTCGGCCCGGACTGGCCCTAACCCTTAGGGCTTGGGTCAGGGCCAGGCCTAATTTTTTTAGAAACAGGTCCGGGCCCGGCCCGACCCTAAAACGGCCCGGATTTGGCCCGGCCCGTCCCTCTTTTGGCCCAAAAAATGGCATTTTTAGTTTTTTAAACTAAGGTGTATTTGATTGCCTTCTATGACTAAAATGTAGAAGAAATCTATTACTTTTAGATCATTAGTGAGAAAACAAACAAATATTCGTGGCCACAAAAGCAACATAACATTTTCAGAAGGCACAAACATACCTTGCTTTGTAAGAAGTGTAAAGAGAAGGAAGAGTCAACTTCCAGTTGATGAGTAACTCGCGGAACATGCCAACAAGTGGGAGGCTATGGTCATGTAGGTTGAATCTTTACTATCAGCTTCAAGGGTCAGGGAAGATGGTAAAATCATTTGTTTAAAATTGTACATAATTTTAGATTTTGACTTCCCCTGATCAGTTGGCCCAAGTTCTGAGTGATTGGGGAAGCAAGCGCTGAGTTGTAAAAAAGTTTGTACTAATTGATAATTAACCGAACTTATTTGTCAATAAATACCAAACCGACTAATTTCACTCTCTTACATATAAATTAGTATTAGTACCGTGCATAAAAAAATACCTGTTAAAATACATATAAAAAGCTAGTATTTATATTATTAAATAATAATAACAAAATAGATAGTAAAATAATAATATTATTTTGAATAACAAAAAAAATTGGGCCCGGGCCCGGCCCTAGATGTTGGGCCTAGGGCCTGGGCTTGGACTGGGCCCAGATTTCCCTCATTCTGGCCCGGCCCGGCCCGGCCTGGCCCGTTTAACAGCGACCCTGGCCAGGTTTGCTGGAGGCCCGATGGGCTTGGGCTGGGCCGGCCCAAGCCCAACCCATTTGACACCTCTAGGCTTTACCGACATAATTTTCATCTTTAGCGACGGAGTTTTTCCGTCGCTAATTGTTATTTTTCTTGTAGTGTTAAGGAGATACAAGTGTTGATAGGGTGACTACCCGTTCTTTCCCTATTCCTTTCCAAATCAGCTGAACATTGCCTTCCATTCTTTGAGGCTCTAAAGAATATCAAGAACTTTGAATGGACAGCTGAGTGTCAAACCTCTTTTGATGCATTGAAAGATTATCTGGCATCACCTCCGCTCTTCTCCAAACCTATCGCGAGAAGAGAACTCTTTCTTTACCTGGCCATAACAGAATCTACTGTTCGTGCAGTTCTCATTAGAGGATAGGACGGTCGATAACTTCCCATCTATTATCTGAGCAAGGTCCTTCAAGGAGCAGAACTGCGATACCCAAATGCAGAAAAACTCACATTTGCTCTTTTGATTGCCATGAGGAAGCTTCGGCCGTACTTCCAATCTCAGACGATTATGGTGCTTACCGACAAGCCACTTAGACAGATATTGCACAAACCTGATTTATCTGCCCGTCTTGTGCCCTGGTCTATAAAATTGGGAGAGTTTGACATCCAATACAAACCTTGCCCTTCAATCAAAGGACAAGCATTATCGGATTTCATTGTTGAGTGTACACGGCCAATTGAAGACGAGGAGCCTTTCCTTCCCGACCAAGCCGAGGCATTTACTTGGACGCTTTTTGTGGATGGATCGTCAATTGCAAATAAAATTGGAGCTTGATTGATTCTTAATGGGCTAGACAGTCTCATCATAGAATATGCCCTTTTCTTCGACTTTCCTGCTTCAAACAATGAAGATGAGTATGAAGCCCTGATAAGCATGCATCTAGCGAACGCCATGCGCGGAGAATCCCTCCATACTTACAACGACTTTCTACTCATTGTAAAGAAAATCTTAGGAGAATATGAAGCACGGGACCTGAAAATGGCTGACTACCTCTGCGAGGCAAAGGAGCTTACAAACACTTTTGCCCTCTTCAAAATTACACAGGTCAGTAGGGAAGAAAATACCTCCGCAAATGCGCTGTCAAGATTAGCTTTCTTTGACCCATCAGAATTTGGCCGCACAATCCACTTGGAGATTCTAAACAAACTGAGCATTACTAAGCGTGAAGTAATGGACGTCGAGCATGAGTCATCATGGATCGATCCCATCAAGGCCTACCTTCAGGATGGCACATTACATGCCTACTAGAAGCAAGTCAGGAGCATCATTTTGCGCTCGGCTCGATATGCCATAGTGGAGGATGTATTATACAAGTGCTCCTTTACACCTCCTTACCTTCGTTGCCTCACCCTATCCGAATATGGCATAATTATCTTCGTCTGAAGTTCCTTTCATCATAAGAAATAAGATAACATGATGTAATATTGGTCAACATATAAATGATGACATCAAGCAAATGGCCAAAAGAGTAACTAAATGCATGAAAATCATCCATAATTTGAACATAATTTTTTGTAGAATGTAAGCAACCTAAGAGCTTGTTAGAATAATAATCACGAAGACGCAAAGGAAATGCAAGATTGACATCAAATCATCTAAGGCTACGTAATTATGTCAGGTAAGAAGTATAATATGATGGATTAAACATTATTTTTCTTTAAACGTTATAATATATACTGATTTAATCTAATACTAAAAAAAGTAGGAAGAAAAAAGTCAAAAGTTTGTGTGCAGAAAAAAAAATCTATGTCTGGTATGGGTTATACCAAAGCAAATTACGCTCTCCGAGAGGTCCATGAGGGTATTTGTGGCCAACACTTGGGAAGACGGGTATTAACGCACAAAATCCTCCGCCAAGGATATTATTGGCCGACTATACATCGTGATGCTTTGGACTACACAAAGAAGTGTTATGCATGCCAACGCTTCTCCTCAATCCTTAAATAGTCACCGAGCACTTTGGCAGTGTTAAACAATCCCATACCTTTTACAATGTAGGGAATGGACATCTTAGGCCCTTTCCGTTTGGCCACTGCTCAACACAAATTAGTAATCGTAGCCATCGATTACTTCATTAAATAGTTAGAGTTAGAAGCTCTGGCTACTATCATCGAGAAGAAAAGTGAAGACTTCTTCTGGCATGTTGTTGTCTGTCATTTTGGAATCCCATGTATATTCGTCACTGATAATGGGAAACAGTTCGACAACACCATCTTTCGAACATTTTGTGCCAACTTATCCATTGAGCAATGTTTCACTTCCGTGGCGCACCCACAAACAAACGGGCAGACTGAGGTCACAAATCGCACTCTACTTCAAGGAATCAAGAAAAAGCTCGAAGGGGCAAAAGGCCTTTGGGTGGACGAACTACCCAAGATCATTTAGGCCTACAATACAACGATGAGAAACCCCACAAGCGAAACTCCTTTTAGTTTGGCATTTGGGACAGAGGCACTTATTCCTGTTGAAGTTGGCTTACTTTCTCTTCGGCCGACAACATGCGACCCCATCCAAAATGAGGAAGCCCTCAGAGCAAACTTGGATCGTCTTGAAGAACGACAAGAGCAAGAAGCGCTGCATCTCGTCGCTTACCAACATCAAGTATCCAGATTTTATGACCAGAGAGTTCGGCGTTGTGCGTTCTGAATTGGCAACCTAGTTCTTCACCGCCTAAAAACTTCAGCCCCAAGAGAAGCAGTTGAAAAGTTAGCACCTAATTAGGAAGTCCCTTACAGAGTAGTCAAGCTAGGAGGCCCGGAGGATATTATTTGGAACAAATGGATAGCAAGGCAATTCCTCGGACGTGGAATGCAACTAATTTAAGACACTACTATTCATGAGTAAGTCCGAGGTTGGGGGCCATCCCCTCCACATTTGCGTCTTGTTCTATCTCTTACTCATGCCCGCAGTCTAAGTTAGTTTGTCTTAATTTGCTCGTCATTTTATTGACTCCATGGCTTTGCACAGCCTTAGTTGACTTATTTATCTCCTCGGCCTTACATGGCCGATGTAAATGTCTTTGTTATGAATGGAAACTTCTTTGGAAAATAAAAGCCTTGTTCGCATTAACGATGTGAATTACACACTACGCTTCAAGGCCATACAAGAGGAAATCCTAAAAGCTTGACTAGTCAACTGGGCCTAAAAAAGAAATCATAATCAACTGATTATTCTACTCGGCTTCATCTCCTAGTACCCCCATCTCATGAGAGACTCCAGTCTCCGTCACTGTTGGTTGCTGCCCTGTAACTACCCCAGATCCAGAAGCTCCCAAACTACGACTGATGGAGGGACTAGTGAGCATTCAAGAGCTAGCGGCTACCTTATGGTCAGCTTCCTCACGCTGAATTGCATCATCTGCAGCAATCTCACGGGCAAACTTGTGCTCATAAATGCTCAAATCGAGTTCAGGATAATCTTTTAAAATGTCATCCTTGCCTTGTTGTAACCATGGACAAGTGCCATCTTTGAATCACGATAGCGTTGATCTATAAAACTCTGACTTCTTAAAGAGTTGCGCAGCTTGGAGAGTGAATGTTGGTTTCTCAGCCTCCAAGTGATCAACACGAACTGTCAATTCAACATTTGTTTGCTCCAACCTCTCTACCTTCTTGCTCAAGTCTTCCACCTTCTTTTCAGCCTCTCTATGAAAGTTGTTTTCAATCATAACATTCTTCTTCTCCTTGTCTAACACTTTGTCCGCAACAATCAGCTTCTCAACCTCGATCTGCACATGTGCCATGGCCTAGACAAAACAAATAACTTAGAGAACCAAACAAATTAATGTGAGGCCCAAAAGTTTCCAAAAACTTTACTTGTGACATTAAGTGAACCATCCCATTTTGGTTGGAAACAAATTTATTTTTTAGAAGTAGGTATCCCTTTACTTGTTAACACTACGAGCAAACAAATTTATTTGTTTGGTTCTCTAAGTGTTGGGGTAGAGCCATTTTGGTTGGAAACAAACTTTACTTGTTAACACTACGAGCATCACTACTAAGCTCAGAAACATGTTCACTATTTTGGTTGGACATAATTTTAGATCGAAAAAAGAGATTTCAAAGAAAGTTAAAAAGAATTTGAAGCTTACTTGAAAAAGGAAGATGATCTTCAAATTCTTAAACTTAGAAACCTTCTTTGAACAAGCCCCCAAATCACTCTCCCTCTCAACTCTCACTTGAAGATAAACAAATTAGGAGAAAATGAAAAGGTCTCCCCTTATATAAAAATGACAAATCTATCCATTAGACGTGATCTTTTGACTGTTGGAATACCATAGACACCTGGCAAGCATCCAACAATATGACTAGGGGCAAATTTACCCGTATACCCCTTAAAAAAACTTTGACAAAGCCGAACGGGGGTAATACGATGGTCCTAGCCTTTGCCGAGCAGACAAGCGCATTGGATCGATTGCCTCTACTCTAGCTGGGTAAACGAGCTATTTTGATCCTAGCCTCTGCCAAGCAAACGATCGCATTGGATCACATGCCTCTACTCTAGCCAAGTAGACGAGCTACTTTGATCATAGCCTCTGCCGAGCAAAAGAGCATATTGGATCACGTGCCTCTATTCTAGCAGAGTAGACGAGCTACTTTGATCCTAACCTCGATCTGCCAAGCAGGCAAGCGCATTGGATCACACGCCTCTACTCTGACCGAGTAGAGGAACTTTTTTGATCCTAGCCTCTACCGAACAGACGAGCGCATTGGATCACATGCCTCTACTCTAGCCGAGAAGACGAGCTACTTTGATCATAGCCTCTGTCGAGCAGACGAGTGCATTGGAGCCCCAAAAGGGCCCTTACTCAGCCAAGCCGAGTGGACGAGCCCAAAAAGGGCCCCTATTCTGCCAGGCCAAGTAGACGAGCCCAAAAAGGGCCCCTACTCGGCCAGGGAGAGCAGACGTGTCCTAAAAGAGCCTCCACTCGGCCAAGCTGAGTAGACGAGCCTAAAAAGGCCCCCACTGGGCCAGGCCGAGTGGACGAGCCCTAAAAGCGCCTCTACTCGGCCAAGCCAAGTAGACGAGCCCAGAAAGCATCTTTACTCAGCCAAGCTGAGTAGACGAGCCCAAAAGGGCCTCTACTCGGCCAAGCTGAGTAGACGAGCCCAACGAACGTCTAGTACACCCAATAAAGGTCTCTGGCTAAAAAGATATGTCATGCAGAAAATTGCTGGCTACAAATACAGTACAACGATGCTAAAATACATATTGCATATTCTTCAAAAAAGAACATGAAATTGGGGGCTAATGATATGGGTAAAAAAAACCTCTTATAGGATTGTGACAAGTGTCACCTTCTGGTGGCATCAAAATTGCCACATAATTCATGGAGAAGTGAGAAGTGGTAACTACCCACCTTCCCACTATCCCATCACTAATCAACCCAAACAGAGTTGGTCCACAAGAAACATGTTCTCAAAAGTTGTATAGCTAAATGAACCAGTTCTTAATGGCCCAATTCGTCATCTTCCAAGTAATAGGTAATTAAATTGAGGCTCAATGCAACTAAGAAGATGGTTACAGATGTGTATTTGTTAGTGTTATAAAAAGCGTGCCTAGGCGCAAGGTGCGCTAAGGCTCACTACTTGCGCCTCGCATAGGCCTAGGTGCACGCCTGGCACGCCCAGGCTCAAAGGCACAAGACGCATAGCGGGGCAGGAGGCGCGAAGCTAGGCACATGAGCTCTAGCCGTTGGATATGCCATCATGTTTTATGTGGGCTGTTGGATATGCTTTCAGATTTTTAACATTTTCAAAGACACTAACACAGTAAAATCAAAATCCCTAAGTCTTTTTCATCAGTCACTCTCACAGTCTCAATTTTCACTCACAGAACGGTCGCCACTTGCTTGCCTTTCCCATCACCACCACCGACAGCCTTGCTCTGATCATCGCATCGCCTTTCCCTGTCACTACTGACAGTTTGTTGCTCCAGCCACTGCTTCAGAGTCCAGCCGACACCGCCGCTATTTACTTGTAAGTTGTAACTGGTTAGCATTTGCCGTCACCAACAATTTTCTCTTTTTCTTGTTGCTGAATGGAATTTGAGACTTGAGTAATACTAGTTTTCTTGGTGCTAAACTCAGCTGGTTAGCATGTGACTTGTTCATCTCCATTTTTGGTCCAGTGTGGTTTTGCACGTTACATGTTTGACATATTGCCTCAATGACTATTCTTCGCTCTATTTTTGCAATTATGCTATGGTAAAGAAATTGTTAGTAGAAGGGATGAACCCTTTAACAAAATTAGCTGTTTCCATTTGCTTAAGGACTACACAAAAACTAATAACATGGAAGTTAGGGCGCTTGACTACACAAATAGAGCTCTCTTTTTTCTGCTAATAACCACACACAGAGAGTGTTTCACCCAAATTTATTTTCTGAAGTTAGTGCACGTTTGCAGTGGACAAAAGATAATGAAAGCACATTCTGTAATTTGTGATGGGTGCCATAGTCCTGGGCGCCTGGCATGAAGGAATTGCAACTGAAATTCCTTCAGTGGATTTATGACTTTTCTCATGTTAAAAGCTTTTACTATTTATTTTTAAATTGCTCCTCGCTTCGAAAAGGATCGCGCCTGCGCCTTGCGCCTAGGCTCCAAGGACCTTTTGCGCCTGCACCTTTAATAACACTGGTGTTTGTGTGTATGTGCGTGTGCGCACGCGCATGTCTTTGGGTGCACATTGGTTGTGGTGGTGGTTTCATGGAATTAGGGTGGTGCCACGATTATGCTTGGTAATGCTAAGGTGATGCATGTTAATGTCGTGTCGGTGTTGAGGTGGTTGGAATTGAAGTGGAAAAAGAAAGACGTTTGGGGAAATAGAGATATAAAAATAGAATATTTTGGCTGCTAATAGGTACAAACCCCATCTAGTAACAATTAATAGCGTTAAATTTTTTAGTAGTTAAAAAAGAATGTGTAAGAATTATCGCTAAAAGAGTTAACAAAAATTTCACTAACTATAGTTATCTTTCATAATGAGGGTAGCAACACAAATTTAACCATAAAAGTTAGTGATATTCCATGTGAATGCCATGTGGATGCCACATAGACACCATGTAAATGCCATGTGGATGCCATCTTGGACATAGTAAATGAATTGACTAGCTTACCATTAAAAAACTAACAGATGTGTAGTCAAACTGCCTTTGACCAATATTTTGTTCTGATGACCAAGATTTATAAATGCAAGGTGCTGAAAGCCAAACTGAAGCATGGAGTACTGAGTGCAATTGATCCCTAATTAAGTATGAGATACTGGGTGAATCTTTTCCTCATTTTGTTGACTATGAGTGGTAATTTTGGAAGCATAGGTATATACTACACCTTTTGAACTTCATGTCACTCGTCTAGAATATTACAGGGAAGCAAAGTTAATATTGATAAAAATAAACTCTCAATCATAGGATGACATCCAATTTTCTAGGTCAAACTTAGTCAATTACGAGATTGATAGTTACTTTTTGGATGAATTAGGGTTTTGAAAGGTTGATCCTCCCCAATGATCAAGTCCAAGGCTAATCCCTTACCTCTAATTCTGTTGGAGGTCTGCACTTATCCTTATATAAAGGAGTCTTTTCTAGGTACGTAGACAACCATTCACAAACAACCTCCATCTTGTTTCTAACTTATTTTTGGGTTGCTCCAATTGGTGTAAACACGTTGTATTTTTGGGTTTTGCGACACCTAGTTATCTTTTATTAAGCTCCACTTGCGACATGCAATGCAACATACCCTTAATTTCTGATGACAAGGTACTAATGGGGCCACAGATTATGACCTTTGCTCTTAGTCATGTACTAAAAACATAGTCTCACTATCTCCTCTTATATTTCATTGCTATAATGATTAATTTTCACATGTTTTTTCTTATTGTAATTGGCTTTAATTGCGCCTACGAAGTTCAATAATGCCATACGAATGGCTTCATAAGCAAAAAAAAGTTACGTCCCCTTTGACTTTAGTTATGCCTAGAGCCTCTACTGCAGCATCCTGCCTGTTTGGCGTTACATGTTGACTTGTGATACTGCTTGGTCATACGCTAACCTCTATCAGTTATGAGACATGCACACCTTTGTAAATTAATGAGCTAATCATATTCTAATGGAGGCACGCATGCTGCAAACGCATCTAGTAAATTAAAGCACATTGCTAGCCTATGCTTATATAGCATTGCTAGTACGTCCGGAAAATCTGAGAGCTCATGCCTATGCAACCGAAAAATCAAAGCCAATTCTCGCTTGTAAGAGATTCTAACACGCCATTGCACAACATATCAATAAAATGCTACAACATCTTTGTTGCTCATTCATAAATAACTTATTCAGATAAACTTCGTGTCCTCTAGATTATATGCTCATCTAGCAGAGCATACAGATTATGGTCCTCAACATTTTTTTCTCATGCGGGACTTTTGCAACCTTGCCCTACACAATGACTGAAGAGCCATGTTGAGGGTCTTCTCGATCAGGGGCGTTTCATACATATTACAGTGGCCATGTTGAGGGTTCAATGCCTTGCACCCTCTCGCTTAGTGTCAACATAACAAATACTTGTTACTTCGACCACAAATTGCAAAGTCACCGAAGAGTGTGACAAAATTCTCAAGAGTATTTTACATGAACTCTATGTTCCATTTTTCCTCAAGGGCATTTTACATGAACTCTATGTTCCATTCTCCCTCATGGGCATTTACACACTATATCATGTTCCATTAACGGCCAAGGCCATTTACATGAGCTCTATATTCCATTTTTCCTCAAAGGTTGATCTCATAAGTCCAAATTCTGATAAGGCTTCGCCTGGCCCCAACATTGTCACTCTTTTTCTGTATAACAGGCCAATATACCCGATTGTAACTCCCGATTAATATTTTAATTCGGCAACAAAAATCATACAGAAAAATTTTCTGACTATTGACTTTATAAACAGCATAGATAGATAAATTATTCATCTCCACAAAATGTTTGTCCTGTCTACTATAGTTAATCCACTGGCAAACGTATAATATTGGTGAACGGTACATCTCAACGACCCAAATTTGAATGGTCTCTAGTTAAGCACTACCAAAAACATGTGAGCTTTGGTTGGTCATGATCATCAGATATTGACTCCAGACTATTGTGAGTGGATTTGAGGGTGCGTGTGACATAATTCGAATCATAATATAGCAGCATGAGTTAAATTTGTTACAAAATCGCTCTAGATAAATATATATAGAACACGATAACCAAATAAGAAAACACAAGAAATATGAGAGAACTTAAATCCACTTTGCACAAGTCAGATTTACAACGCTCCCTCACGTGTATCTCTCAACTGTTTTCCTACTCAAAGAAGGACTCTTCTTTCTTTCTTTCCTACTCAAAGAAAGACTCTCTTCTCTTGCCCTTAAACACAATACAAGACACATTACTTGTACTTAGAGAAAGCAGTGATCTTCTCTCTCCAAGCAATGTGGGACAAGATGTCTTATATACTAAGGGCCAAGTTACAACCTTCTTTGAGTAACCAATGTGGAACATAAATACAAGACATATATCAACAATCTCCACCTTGGCTTGTATTAACAAACCACTCCATGAGAAAAGTGTAATATGTCTTCAATACCATCTTCAGGTACTCCACCTTCCATCCCGTTTAAAGGTAGGGATGCACTCCACCTTGAACTCAGCAAGAAATAAGATGAATCACGCTCAAGCAATGCTTGAACTTAACTGCCGTGACTATCTTCGTGAGCATATCAGCTGCGCTATCATCGGCCTCATCTTTCGCTCACCTTAGCATAGCATCGATTCCTTGTCCAGCTGTAACACAGTAATCCCCTTACCTGCGTCAGCCCCATCCTTGGACACCAACAGGATTATCCATTCTGGTTGGCCTTCTTTACCTGCCATCATCATCACCCTGCAATATGGATTGAGCATTGCGCTCGACGTCTCCATGAAGTCCATCCCAAGCACCACCCCAAGCTCATCCAACTCGATGATGTTGAAGTCGGCCTTCCCTGTCAATATGTCGATCCTCAAATTGACGTTCTTGATGACTCCCTTCGTCGGTCGCTCATCGGCATTCATGGCCTTGAACTAACTCCCATCCTTAGTTGGTTTTAGCCTAAGCCACTCGCCAACCCTTGGACTCATGAAGTTATGGGTAGCCCTGGTATCCACAAGCACTTCTTGAGTCTTCTCGGCAATATCCACCATTGGGTAGAGCAAGCCACATCTCTTCTTACTCTTCTTCTCATTGGCAGTTTCTTCCTTCAACTTCTGCACGAATGCATTGACCATTTGCAATGTCCCCATGCGTGCCTCCCCGTCACTGCTGGAAGAATCCCCCTTACTGACTTTGTGCTTCTCGAGGAACGTAATCATCTTTCCATTGTACGGGCAATACCTCCAGCAATGCGGACCTGCACTGTAGAAGCATCCTCTTCTAGGCCCCCCATGAGCCTTGTAGTCACAAGAGTCACACTGCTTGCAACTTCCCTCATGCTTCTTCTCCTCCTTGTGATGGCGGCAACATCCCTCGTCCCCATTCCACTCATCATCGGTTGGCTTGGGTGAGCCACTCTTCGACCTACCGTCTCCCCCACCTTTGGCATGCTCGTGCCTCAGAGATCTCGGCCTCTCACATTGCTCGAAGTCTTCCAACCTCTTGACAATCGCCATGGCGGAAGCCAAGTCGTGAGGTTTATTTCGCCGCAACTCTGTGGCAATCCACTGCTGCAACCCATCAACGAAAAAGCATAGTCGTTGCCTCTCGAACATCTCCGGTATTTTGAGCATCTACTCCTTCACGTACTCGCGGATGCTCCCTTCTGCCTCAACCGTTGAAGGTTTATCATCGACGCTATCTGGATAGAACTGCCTTTGTAGTTCACGCTTGAACTTCTCCCACGTTTTGACGTTGCACCCATCCATATAGCGACGTCTCTACCAAAAGACAGCCCTATCCATAAGGTACATGGCTGTTATCTGCACCTTCTCCTCATCGTCGATGTCGAGGGCTTCAAAGTACCGCTTCAAGTGCCAAAAGAATTTATCCACCTGCCTCGCCTCTCTCGTTCCATCGTTTGATCTCGGCTCTAGCATTTTCTTTTGCCTTGGCTGCACTGCGATACACCCTTGCCTTGTAGCTCTTGTAAGTTCCTTCTTACAAGTAGCTAGTTATTCTTGGAGCTCTGTGACTTGTCCCTGGAGGTCCTTGCACTGTTACACCTACCACTTGGTGAAATGGGTGACCATCTCCTCGATCAAGTCATCTAGCTCCTCCGCGAACACATCGACTTTCCGTTCCAACATAGTTAATCGACTGTCTACCTCCAAGTCATCTAATATATTGAAGATTAGCTCCACCTGACTTGTGACAGTCCGCTGCACCTGTTCTTCCTTGGCATCGATGTCAAGGGCTTCAAAGTACCGCTCCAAGCACCAAAAGAAGTTATCCACCTGCCTCGCCTCTCTCGCCCTATCGTACGATCTCGGCTTCGGCATTTTTTTTGCCTTGGCTACACCGCGATACACCCCTGCCTCTTAACTCTTGTAAGCTCCCTCTTACAAGCAACTAGTTCTTCTTAGAGCTATGTGAATTGTCCCTTGAGGTCCTTGTGCCATTGCACCTCCCACTTCATGAAATGGGCAACCCTCTCCTCGATCAAATCATCTAGCTCTTCCGCGAACACATCGACTTTCCTCTCTAGCATGGCTAATCGACTGTCTACCTCCAAGTCATCTAATCTATTAAAGATTAGCTCCACCTGACTTGCGACAGTCTGCTGGAAGTGCTCTATAAATGCCTCGAGCTTGCTCCTCATGCGTGTTTTGGCATCCCCTATCTCACCGCTCAATTCCTTCACTGTGCTCTGCCATATGCCAAAATTTGTCCTCCAATCAAATTGTCACAGGCTTACTTCATGGTCGTGTTGTTCTATATTTATTCTCTCAAATCGATTTCAATTTTTGCCTAAAAATAAACCTGGAAGCTCTGATACCACTTGTTACGAAATCGCTCTAGATAAATATGTATAGAACACGATAACCAAATAAAAAAATGCAAGAAATATGAGAGAACTCAAATCAATTTTGCACAAGTCAGATTTACAATGTTCCCTCACGTGTATCTCTCTTAACTGTTTTTCTACTCAAAGAAGGACTCTTCTTTCTTTCTTTCTTTCCTACTCAAAAAAAGACTCTCTTCTTTTGTCCTTAAACACAATACAAGACACCTTACTTATACTTGGAGAAAGCAGTGATCTTCTCTCTCCAAGCAATGTGGGACAAGATTTATTATATACTAAAAGCCAAGTTACAACCTTCTTTGAGTAACCAATGTGGGACATAAATACAAGACATATATCAACAAAAATAATTTAGGTTGCATAGAATAATTACTAGACGAGGAACCAACGTTAAGAATATGGTGTGTTGTTATTATGAGCAGTGGGTAAATTTTGTGAATGTAGCACGAGGGTTTACTACCGTTGTTTACTTTTTCTTGACGAGTTGGATTCAACAAATTTTGGTGTACCTAAAGGTTTGAAAGCGACTCTTGCCTGCACGAGAGGGGGGGATTTTAAAAAGCAGAAATGACTATCTTTGTTGTGTGGCACAGGCTCAAGAAGTCTCCGCAAATCATTACGTGATTGCTAACAATAAGCGGAAGCAACAAGGTTTCCGACATAGGTTTGCGATGGGAAAACATTCGGGATAGAGGTTACATTATTGAGACTTTCTTTCCAATCACTTGATTAGAGGGATAGACAAAATGTTGTATTACAACTATATTTTGTTTTTGTATTTAAATCTCCTTCCTTAGCATCGCAGAAATGGGAAATGGCGTCGCACATCAGTTCTTATCCGCAAATATTGTGCAGATAATTGTGCAGTGAAACGAAGAGACATGAAAAAGGATATATTTTTCAACTTCCAATTGCATCCTTAACTCAAAGTAGGGAAGAATTATGGCACAAATGTGTCAAAGGATCACAATGAAAGCTGAGAAGGTAAAGCTCACTTGACCTACTCCACTTGGAAGCTAAAGATCACCTACAACGAATTTGGAAATGTGGTCCTCTGTAGGTTCTTGGCATAGTGTCCAATCTCAAGATTTTCACTAAGGGTTGGGTTACCCTCCATTGCAATGTCTTTTTCATGCAGGGGCATGTTCATATTTCACTTCATACCTCAACACCGAAATCATGAAAAGGGAACTAAAAGCCTCCCAAATCCCCATAAGAAAATAGAGAAAATTTAGAAAAGGACCATACATGGAACCAAATGAGACCTATAACAGTTAAGTACAGAACGAAAGGTACAAGCAACTAAAAGGGTCTCTCGTTGAAATGGGGCTGTGTCGTACAATGGGGCCATATAGCAATTGATAGCACAGCAAAAGGGATTAAGAATTCACCCCGAGAGAAGATGGATGGTCCCTTTGCTGACAGCTTCAGCCACTGGCCTCAAAGGGATAACAAGAAAGATATGCCCCTATATCAACTTGATGTTCAAGACTTGGGAATTTTATCCCCCAGAAAATCGACATCTTTGAGATTCTAAAGCTGATCACTTCAACCAAATCAATTCTCCACTAAAGATGGTCCTAGTTGCATGTCTTTACGACAAAACAAATGAGCAAATAACATGTACATGTTTAGAATAACTAGCTCGTGTTGCGCCTCGTTTGTTACTATGACAAAGCAAAAAAGTTGTCCCTTAAGGGATGCTAATGTTCTTTTGTTTCCTCAATCTTTCTAGTACATTCAGCGACTTTTAGTTTTTTCGTTTCTTTTCTTTTAGTAATATTTAAGAAATTCATTGAAAATTGAATAGTTTCACAACAAGAAAACTAACTTTATCCTGCATCCCGAGATGCTTCTTTAAGCAGAGAACGATAATCGCAGCGTATATCCTCACATCTTTTCGAAACTCTTAAGCAAAAAAAGAATAGTGAAGGATTTGCAAGGAAAAGAATAAATCTCTGATTTACTAACAGTAGCTACTCGCACCTAACTCTAGACCCCAATAAATAAAAAGGCAATACATACTCTAAAAAGGCAATACATACTCTAAAAATACAAAAGATTAACAGCATCTAGAAGAAGCTGCTTCGTTATCCAATTGCTTAAACCTCTCTACTTGGTTGAAATTTTTTCTCTACACTTTCCTTCTTATTGAGTTCTTTCACTCTTCTTATACACTCTGAATAATTGGTACGCTTCATCACTGAAGCAATACATTTCCAAAGCCATACAACTATGCGTGTGCATATCTCTATCTCTATATTATATCATATCATATCATATAAATATATAATAGACTAAGCATTGTGCGTTGTGAAGCCAAAATAATTTACAAAGGTGTAGAAAATAAGTTTTTTACTCATATAAGGTAAACTAAATTGTGGTAACAATAGCTACGAATTTTTTACTAATAAATCAAAGTATAGAATCATGATACAAGTGTAATTTTAATAATTATGAATGAAAAAAGAAAAGGACTTGAAAACAAACATGATGATGTGTCACAAAATTGAACTCAAATTCTAAATTGGGAATCATATACACCAAATTATGTATGAAATCAATGATAAATAATTCACAAACTAAGATCTTTCAAAAATAAATTACAAAGTGATATGGCTTATTTTCTAATTATGTTTTACCTTTTTATATTTTTGAGTGTTTATTTTTGTTGTCTTAAAGTATTTTTTGAGGTATTAATAGTGAAAATTAAGTCCTAATTTGTTAATACATTGATTAGTTGGAGTTTTAGAAGATGTAAAATTGATTTTCTACTCATATAAGGTAAACTAAAATTATGATGCATGTGTAATTTTAGTAAATATGGGTAAAGAAGGAATCGAAAACGAACATGATTGTGTGCCGCAAAATTGACCTCAGATTCTAAATTGAGAATCATATACACTAATACATAGAAATAAAAAAGAATCAAAGTGAATATGACTCACAAATAAAGATCTTTCTTTTCTATTTACGGAAATAATATACAAAGTGAATATGAATTATTTTTAAAAATATTTAAAATACCAACATGGTTTACTTAGGAAGTTAATTTTAATTGTATGACCTCAACTTCTAAATTGGGAATTATATATACCAATAGGTGCAAATTAAAAAAGAATCAAATTGAATATGAGTTAACTCTTAAAATTAGTTAAAATACAGAAATAACAATTTAACTTCACAAATAGTTTTTAAGGTTAATGAATTAGAAATAAACAAACATGAATGTTCATGGCGCTATTTACGCGACATGTCACCCCTTCTAATTATGCAATACATTGTCCGATTTGTTTTTGTGTTTTTTACCCGAACTTACTAACACTCTAATATAATTTATTAATAAAAAATTTCTTATAATTTGTTACACCTTTTAAAACTCTACCTAGTCAATATACTCATATACTTTAAAATAATAAAATAGAATCTTTGAAGGTAAAATACCGAAATCATCCTCTGCATATTAACTTTATACTACAATTTATTATTTAAAAATCCATTAGTATAATTGTCCCAATATTTGTAAATCTTATAAAACTAGAAAATCAAGTGTACAACTTTTAAAACTATATGCTATATACATATATTTAAGTATTAAGCCTGATTTTGACTATTAAGACCTCAAAAGTCCTTTAAAAAAATTCAATCAAACTACGACGATCATGTATAAAACTAAAGTGTATACTCACAAATTAAAAGCTTTTTTCCTTCATTTTATGAAAGCAATATACAAACCAAAAATGACTTACTTTTTCAAAATATATCAAAATACCATAATTGATGTTTATTTAAGAAATTAGTTTTACCTAAATGCCTCAAACTTTGAAATAAAAATCATATACACCTAACAAATGCAAAGAAAAAGAATCACACCTCATTTGACTTACTGTTCAAAAAACTTTGAAATGCCAAAATAGGAATTCATTGTCATAAATTAATTTTTAGTTAACTGAAATTATATACTCCTTTTAATGAAAAAAAAGAAAAAATATAAGTATCAAGTCATAAGCACTATGCGTCATCAATAAAATAACTTATAAGATCTAATTAGATTACTCGCGCTTTCAAAAAACTCTAACCAAGAAATAATGTAAAAACATGAGAGATAAAAATATGTATTGAAATAGATTTTGTATCTCATAAGTTGGAGATTTTTTTTTACTATACTGAATTAACAAACTATACGATATTGTTTATTTACCAATAATTTAGTTCATTGGTAAACTAGACATAAAAAAATGTGTTTATCCATTTGACATATCTTTTACTTAGTCACATAGCAGTATAATAACTACTAAAAAAAGAACCATATCATCGTTCTTTTAAAATTATCTTCAAGTATCATGTGTAATCATATGGTATTTCACGAACATAATAAATGTGTAATCAGTCCAATATATATTTACTATTTTTAAACATTTTCAATTTCATGCTTCTCTTGAGTTTCATTTGAGTTAGATGATACTTATATGTGAAATGCATGAATATGACATATTTTGAATTTGATAGTTTGCTTCACGAGAATATAAATAAAGCTTAGTTCAAAACCATCGACACAATACCTAAATACCCAACATTAACTCTACCAAAATATACTGATAATCAAATGTACAGATACATAAGTCATCAAATATAACAAATTTGGGCCTTGCCCGAGTTACCGGACTAGTATATCATATCATATCATATAAATATATAATAAACAAAGCGTTGTGCGCTGTGAAGGCACAACACATAAACTTTTCTAAGTGTTCTTTTTCCTTTTTATCCATTTTAATTTTGTGACACGTAATCTCCTTTTACTTAAGCAACACGTCATTATGTTTATTTCGGTATTACATTCCTTTTTGACATCTACTTATTAAAGTCACACATGTATCGTGATTCTTTATTATAATTTATTATTCAAAAAATTCGTAGGTATTATTAGTATAATTTTACTAAATATTATAGGAGTAGAAAACCCAGTTTTGAACCTTTTAAAATTCTACCTATTCATTGTACTAATATATTAGGTCTTAATTTCCACTACTAACGCCTCAAAAGTGCTATAAAAATAAAATGTCACAAATGTAATATATAAAAATCATGTACGAATCAAAGATAAATAATTCACAAATAAAGATCTTTGGAACATAACTTACAACGTGATATGATTTAATTTTTAAAAATATTTTACATTTTTTATATTTTTTAATGTTTATTTTGTTATCTTAAAGTATTTTTGAGGCGTTAATAGTTAAAATTAAATCATAATATGTTGATAAACCGATTAGGTAGAGTTTTAGAAGGTGTAAAATTATTTTTCTACTCATATAAGGTAAACTAAAATTATGGTAAAAATAGTTACGAATTCTTTATTAATAAATCAAAGTAAAGAGCCATGATGCACGTATAATTGTAATAAATATGGATAGAAAAGAAAAAAGGTAAAAAAATAAATTTGATGATGTGTCGTAAAATTGACCACAATTCTAAATTGGGAATCATATATACACCAATACATGCGAACAAAAAAAATCAAAGCAAATATGACTTACAAATAAATATCTTTTTTTCTATTTATGAAAATAATGTACTAAGTGAATATGACTTAATTTCTAAACTATTTTAAAATACTAACATAGCAATTTACTTAAGAAATTAATTTTAATTATGTGACATCAGCTTCTAAATTAGGGATCATATACACCATAATTACAAACTAAAAAAGAATCAAACTGAATATGACTTAACTCTTAAAAGTGGTTAAAATACACAAATAACAGTTTAATTGCATAACTAAGTTTTAAGATTAATGAATTAGAAATTACACAAACATGAATGTTCATGGCGCTATTTAGGCTACATGTCACCGTTTCTAGTTATATGACACATCATCCTATTTGTTTTCGTGTCTTTTTTTTCTTTTTCACCCCAACTTACTAATACTTTAATATGATTTAAAATTAAAAAAATCCTAGGTCTAGTTTTCCCAATTTTTGTATACCTTGTAACACTAGAAAATAAATTTTACAGCTTCTAAAACTCTATCTAATTAATATACTTATATATTAGGCCTTAATTTTGACTTATAACACTTCAAAAGTATTTTAAAATAACAAAATAAAAATTTCAAAGGTAAAATACTAAAATCATCACCTATTTATTGACTCTTTACTACGATTTATTATTGAAAAATACGTTGGTATACTGGTCTTGATATTATAAATCTTATAAAACTAGAAAATCAATTGTACAACTATTAAAACTCTATGCTATAAACATATATTAGACTTTGACTTTGACTATTAATACCCCAAAAGCAATTTTTAAAAAAAAATTAAGTAAAACTACAACAACTATGTATGAAACTAAATATTATACTCACAAATTAAAAGTTTTTTTTTTCATTTTACAGAAGTAATATACAAACCAAAAATGACTTATTTTTTAGAGTATGTCAAAGTATCAAAATAGATGTTTATTTAAGAAATTAGTTTTACCTAAATAGTTCAAAGCTCAAAAATGAAAATCATATATACACCTAACAAATGTAAAGAAATTGTCCTTTTTTTCATTATTTTTTCTTATTGTCCTTTTCTCCCTCTACTATCACCACCCAAACCCTAGCCACCCAATCACCATCATTCATACCATTATCATCTCATCACCACCGGCCCGCCTTACCCAACTAATTGATTCTAACAATACCAACACCACATATTGCACCACGCACCACCACCGCACATCAGTTACACACTTTCGATGTTACAATGCAAGCACAAGAACCCTACACTACAAGTTTAGAGCCACTTTTCTTTCCTTTCCGTTCATTTCTCTCCTAAAGAAAAGTCAAAACGTGGTGTTAGAGTGTCACTCTCTTTGCTGACATCGCTTCTTCTCCGATGGTGTCTCTTTGCTACAAATTGGAGATAGATTTGTCAAAAAAAAGGTTGTTGTAACATCGGTTATTAATTTAATACCTTAACACGGGGAGATTGAACAATAGTATGCATCTCATCTCAAAGCTTATGTTGTATAGGTCGATTTTGTGGTTCTTTGGTGATGGGATGGTAGCACATTGGGGATGACCGAATATGTGGTGGTGGGTGTGGTGGCCGGGAGGGGTGGCGGCATGGTTGTGTTGGTGGTGGTATGAATAGTCGAGTTAATAAATCAAAAAAAAAAGAGAAAGGGTTTTTAGCAAGTCTAGGAGGAAAGAGATGGTTTTGCCCCTCAGTTGATCCCCATATGAAGGTCACGTGATTACTTGACGAAACATACTTTGGAGTTACTAACAAAAATGATTTGATTGGTCAAAAATAGAGATTCCAAGGCCACAAATCTTAGCCTAGTGGTTTACTTGAAATTTGGCCTATGAACATATCACCATTATTTTCGTTCTCTCAAACTTATGGTGGGTAAGAGAAAAAATTTGAATCCCTCCTTGCTCTTTCTTGACGAGAGATTTGTTCTTTTAGGGTTTGTTGTCATTAGTGTGCGTCACTCCATATGAGAATGCAGAGCAGATCTGCAATGTTGTTATGCTAAATTAGGGTGCACCAGATGGCTTTGTTTAGTGACGCCGTGGGGTGATCCAATGCAAATGTATGGATCTAACCATACTCTCCAATGGGGTTGGCTTAGTGGCCTCATTTTCGTTTTGACTTTGTAAGGATCATCTCAACCTTTATGTGCTAACTCACGTGCTATAGTGTTGGGTTTTATTTGCAGCCTTAAATTGTCTCGTGTTCTGACGCTTGTTGTTATAGGTAACACTTGGTATGGCTCTGAAAGATCTTGACTGTTTTTGGTTTGCTTCTGTCAATGATTTATCGCCAAGGGCTTTTTATGTGAACTCGATGTTTCATTCTTCTTCAAGGGCATTTACATGAACTCTATAAATGCAAAAAAAAAGTATTGTATTCTACAAATTCATATGTTCAATTGATCAATATATAGAATTGGTAGGACTTAATTTTAACTCAAATATAATTAAAAGCACTCAACCAAGGACATAAAATTCTACAATAAAAAAAAGTTGAAAATAAGATACTGTAAATATATAATTTTCTATTTTATAAGTAAAAATAGTATAATATTTGATGAACTGAAAGGGTGAGAAATATTCGACATCTTATGTTCTTCTCATCATGAGATAAACATAGACAAGTATTTTATTCTTGATAATGCACATATAAAGTAACAAATTATTCTTGCTAACTAATGATTCCTATAATCATGCTCTACTGCAATCATTGGATTATTGCCTCCTATAATGATCCCTATAATCATGCTATACCATAAAATGACAATCAACTTCAACAGGTTTAGTGCGATCATGTTGTATCGGATTTTGTGCTATTTCAATTGCAGATTAGTTATCAGAAAACAAACTTATAGGCTTGAACACTTAATTCCAAGGTCCTTTAGAACTTTTTTAATCCATAACAGCTCACATAAACCATATGCCATGCTACGGAACTCTGCTTCCACACTTGACCAAGCGACAGCCTTCTATTTCTTGTTCCTCCAGGTTATAAGATTGCCTTCTACAAATGTGAGATAATTTGAGGTAGATTTCCTCTTTGATTGATCTCCTGCCCAATCAGCGTCAGTGTATCCTTTGATGGTGGATGCTTCATTCTTTGACTACAATAGCCTTTTTCCTGGAGCACCCTTCAAATACTTCAAGATTCCATAGACTGCATACATGTGTAATCCCATCGTGGTTCTAACACTGGCTATAATTAGTCCTAATTAGTCCCGATTAACCTTAATGAACCCAATTAACCCTAATTAGCTCTAATGAGCCTAATTAGTTTTAATTCACCCTAAGAACCCAATAAAAATCAAATTAGCTGTAATTACCTCAAATTGATCCTAATTAACACCAATCAGTCCAAATTAAGCCCTAATTACTCATATCTTGTAAACCCGTGATTAGATTAATTAAACTCTAAAACCTAACTAAACTCTGATTACGTGCCTAATTAGTCATAATTAAGCCTAACAACCCAATTAAGCCTATTAGCGCTAATTCGGACTAATCAACACTACTCCGCACAATTAAACCCTAATAAGCTCAAAATAATGCTAATTAGTCCTAATCAACCCTAATTAGCTATAATTAGCCTAAGATAATCCTCATTAACATGAATTAGTCCTAACATAACCCAATTAAGCCTACTTAGCCCTGATTAGAACTAATCAACTCTACTCTGCACAATTAAACCCTAATTAGCATAAATAACCCTAATTACCCCTAATCAACCCTAAGTAGCTATAATTAGCCCAAGGTAATCCTCATTAACACTAATTAGCCCTAACATAACCTAATTAAGCCTAATTAGCCCTAATTAGGATTAATCAACACGACTCCGCATAATAAAACCTCTGCTATTAGCTCAAATTAACCTTAAGTACTCCCAATCAACCCTAAGTAGCTATAATTAGCCCAAGGTAATCCTTATTAACACTAATTAGCCTAGAGATGTTTCAATTACTCATTGTTTATAAACCCTGCATTCCTTATATTCGTTGTTGTTTTGTGAAGTCCATTGGCAACGAGATGGTTCAACTCGTTGCCAATGAATTCTATTTAAAGTAGAATTGGTAACATACACAACGATCTTTCTGCAATTTTGATATTTCGAAAAGATTCTTGCATATATTATCAATTTCTGAACGCATGCATGCATAAAAACCCTTAGTTCCCGTTCAGAGGTACTCATTACAGAGTAATGCTTTGTAATGAGCCTTTGGATGTCCAGTTTGGACAAATTAGAAAAGTTACGTGTTTATAAAACAGTGTTTCAACTCATGCTCTGTGTTCTATGTCGTGAATATTTGGTACACGTTCTCATGTGTTTCTCTGGGTGTATACAGATCTGGTGTTCTGACATCCGTCAAACCTTACAAGACAAGGTTAGATGAATGTTAGAACACCTAATCGATGTCGTGTACTTGGAGAAATGCAGGAAGGTGCTGCTGAATTTTTCGCAGCACTTGGACTAAGCATGAGTTATTCAATGTTTTATAAACATGTGCTTTTCTGAATGGGATAGGACCACTACCTATTAGAGAATGGAGGGGAATTATATAGACATGTTGTCACATTCATGCATTTATATTTACATCGACCCTGCCTAATGATTGGTCATAATTGAAGGTGGTATACAGTACGATAATTCAGTCGTCATGTAGGTTGATCGAAGTTGGATGAAAAGGAAGAATGCTAACGATTTTGAGGATCACGTTGACGAATTTCTCGACTTTACTTACGCGAATCCTGCACATGTTGACTTTGATAAGATAAGGTGTCCATGCGGTAGATGTGAGTTGTTGCATTGGAGAAAAAGAATTGAAGTAAAATGATATCTTCGTCGGTACAGTTTTATGGGTGGATACACAAGGTAGACGCAGCATGGGATAATGATAGTATTGTCGTCCAACCCGGCTAGTCAAACTGAAGTTAGGGAGGAGGCATAGAATGATTACTGAGATATGATTATGGATGCTGGGCATGCTAATGTTGACTGGGGTAACGACGGTAGTGACGACAGTCCCCAACCTCCGAACGAGGGGGCTCATCAGTTTTATGAGTTGTTGAGAGCTGCGGAAGAGCAGCTGTGGGATGGAGCTCCAAAACACACACGATTGTCTGCGGTTAGTAGGTTATTACAGTTGAAATTAGACCACAGGCTGAGTGAGAAAGGTTTTAACGAGTTTGTTACCTTAATCAAAGAAATTCTGCCCGAAAGTGAAAAGCTACCGTCGTCGTACTATGACGCAAAGAAGATGATGAGGAAACTTGGGTTGAGCTATGAGCAGATAGATGCGTGCAATAACGATTGTGTATTGTTCTAGAAAGAGAATAAGGATTAGTCACGGTGTCCAGTATGTGATCATTCGAGGTACAAACCGGACAAAGGGAAGAAGAAAAACATTGCATGGAAGATATTGCAATATTTCCCAGTCACACCATGGCTTCAGAGAATGTACTACTCCTCCAATAGGGCTGAACATATGAGGGCTCATCGTAAGACTCGTAGCAATGATGCAGATGTGCTGACACACCCAGCTGATGGAGAGGCGTGGAAGGAGTTTGACCGCAGGCATCCAGTCTTTGCTCAGGAAGTTCAGAATGTTAGACTTGGTCTGGCAACCGATGGGTTCAACCCTTTCGGTCAGTCTACCATGCCTTACTCATGTTGGCCTATTATTATTGTTCTGTACAACCTTCCACCAGGCATGTGCATGAAGAAGCCGTACATGTTCTTGTCGTTGCTTATTTCGGGGCCGAAAAGTCCCGACAAGGACATAGATGTGTATTTAAGGTCGTTGATTGATGAGTTAAAATAGTTATGGAATCATGGAGTCAAAACATATGATGCATCCCTTAAACAGAATTTTCAGATGAGGGCTGCTTTGATGTGGACTATACATGATTTCCCCGCATTGGGAATGACGTGTGGCTGGAGCACACATGGGAAGCTAGCATGCCCTGCTTGTATGGGCGTGAACCCCGGTCATACGTTAAAGCACGGCGGAAAGACCTCGTGGTTCGGATGTCACCATAAGCTTTTGCCACCGGGCCATCAGTTTCGTAGGCAGAAGGATAAATTTGACGGGACAATCGAGCGTGAGGTTGTCACACTGGACTACCCATCTGGTGAAGAAGTGCTCTCACACCTGGAGGCACTTGATACTGACATACCACACGGCAAGGGTGTGCCAGATCAGAAGATTCCAGGGTACGGGAAAGAGCACAACTGGAGAAAATTTTGTATCTTCTGGGAGTTAGCCTACTGGAGGACGCTCGTTATCTGAAACAACATGGATGTGATGCATATTGAGAAGAACATTTTTGATAATGTGTTCAACACAGTGATGAATGTCAAGGGCAAATCGAAAGATCACCTTAAAGCGAGAAGGGATCTACAACAGTTGGGTGTACCCCGTGAATTGCATCCTCGGACAGTCAGCGGGAGGACGATACTTCCGAAAGCACCTTACTTACTGTCTAGACAAGAAACAAGTGGAGAAGGTCTGTCAGTGGGTTAAGAATTTGAAGCTTCCGGATGGGTTTGCGTCCAACATATCTCGTTGTTGCAATGTATCGGAATGCAAGTTCCAAGGGATGAAGAGTCACGACTGCCACGTATTCATGGAGAGATTCATCCTATTGCCTTCCGGGGACTGTTGCCACGGGTTGTTTGCGAGACTTTGACTGAATTATCTCATTTCTTTCGAGATATATGTTCTTCTACGATCCGGGTGAGTAACATGGAAGTGCTTGAGAAGAACATTGTGGTGACGATTTGCAAGCTGGAGAAAATCTTCCCACCTTCGTTCTTTGATTCAATGGAGCATCTGCCTGTTCACTTGGCATATGAAGCTAAGATGGGTGGACCCGTGCAATATCGGTGGATGTATCCCTTCGAGAGGTAATCTTTAAATTGTTATAGTTGTTCATTTACATTAATGCGACACCTGTTATCATTGATATTCCACCTAACTCGATTTGCTAAACTTCTAGGTTCATGTTCCATTTAAAGAAAAAAGTCCGTAATAAGGCTCAATTGCGGAGGCTTACGTAATGGAAGAGCTTGTAAACTTTTGTAGTCAATATTTCGGGCCTGATGTTGATACAAGGTTAAATCAACTAGGCCAAAATGAGCCCGGATCGAACACAAATTTGGAAGGGCAATTGTCAATATTCAAGCAGTCAGGTAGTCCGTTCGGCCGAACGTATACTCGATGGCTAACGGATGAAGAGTACAGTGCTGCAACAATATATGCCCTTCTAAATTGCGATGAAGTTTCAGCATTCGTTGAGTAAGTTAATGTCTTAATTCACTTACATTGTTGTACATAATTGAAAGTGTGTGATAAGCGAGTCAACTATATTGGTTTGCAGTGAGTTCGATGTGGAATCTTTAATCACTGATCCCGCTGGACTTGAATCTCATCAGAAATCACAATTTGTACAGTGGTTCAAAAGGCGTGTAAGTCTTTAACGAAATTATATTATGTGTTATATACAGTTCTGTGGCCAATTAGTATACTGATTTATCCTTAATTTTTACCGTCATCTACAATAGGTTCAGTCAATGGATAGACCAGTGGCCTCTTGCTTGAAATTACTAGCTGAAGGCCCTAACAAACAAGCATCCTGTCATGGAGGCTATATCATCAACGGGTTTAGGTTTAACGTAAAAGATGATGACCAAACAAAACAAACCCAAAACAGTGGAGTCTTGGTCAACAGCGACTGTTATGCCGAGAATTGCATGGACTTTTACGGAGAGCTAGATGAGATTGTTGAGCTAACATATCTGGGTTCCCAAAACTGCCTGGTAATGTTCAAGTGTACGTGGTTCGATGTCACATGCAGTAGAGGAATCCGTGTTAGCTCTCAAGGGATTGTAGATGTCAATGTCAAGTCAAGACTTGCATCAGACGAGCCCTTTGTGTTTGCTAGTCAAGCTGTACAAGTCTTTTACGCGAAGGACGTCGCCAATCCCAAATCTCATTGGTATACAATTATCAAGTCCAAGAAATTGCCCGTGACATATGACAGTGAGCTAGACTCCTTTCAAGCCGACCAACCACCTGTCTTGTTACCTGTTGAGGTCAACAACGAGGAGGACGATCTTCCTCTTCCAACAACACTTCATGTAGGAGAAGAAGTCGTAGATGATGACGCGGAAGACGTGGAAAGTGTTGGAGATGATGTGACTGAGTCTACTGATGAAGATGATAAGATGAAGAGGACGACGAGTCTAGTGAGGAAGAAGATGATGATTCCCAAACTGAAAATGATTGACTTGTAATGTTGTAACATCACGGAAAAAATGTAGTAACATTTTAGAACTTGGTCATATTGATGTGTTTTTGCACCTCCTTTCATATATATAGTGTTGATGATGATTTCTGCCAAATTATTATTTTTAATGTGTTAATGTCTTTGCAATTTATCTATACGAAGTCAGATATGGATAGGATACTGGCTATTCGTGGCCGGGTTGGACGCCGAGCTGCTTCCTCCCCGGTGGGTCCCACCTCGTCATTGCCCACTGATGACGAGGCACAGAGTGCTCGCGTATAGCAGATGGGGCCCCAGACCCAGCCATCGCCCCAGCCTGACGCAAATTCATCCCACACGCGCGTTGATTCTCCTTCTTCCGTGGGTTCTACCTCAGGTATAGTTGATAACGGTGTTTAGTACATTTTCGCTAATTTATATTTAAAGTATATTTGAACTGTATTAATGTCTGTGTTTTGTAGGATCTCGACGAGGCCGTGGCCCGACACGCGGGGTACGCATCGACCCCCAGCGTAAACAGAGAGTTACGCTCAGCCAGGAGGGCCTGTAAGTAAAAAAAATCACATCATGCCTTATTTTTAAAATTTGGGGTGTTAATTTATATTTGAACTGTATTAATTTATTTATTTACTTCTTTGGCAGGATCCTGGAGAATCAGGCGAGGACGAAGATCGGCGTTCTTGTGAAGGGCCGATTCTTCGAGCCACGCCTGTACTGGAAGGACTGGGATGCCGCTGCGAGGGAGTCCCTATGGGAGGAGTGGCTGGTACGGTGAAGTATTTTTTTGCGATAGTATTTGTTTAATTAGAGTTTGTTTTCTAAATTAATTTGTGTTATTGAATGCCTTGCAGGAGGGGTTCACGTTTGACTCGCCTGATCAGCAGGCACTGGGGCGGCAGGCCTTCTTTGCTTACATTGCCAAGAATTACCGCCGATGGCTCCACGACGCACGGGACCGGGCAAAGAAGATGCTGCCCGAGGGTGCCCCGATGACGGAGATGAAGACATATCCCCCACATTGGATATCTCCGACTGTATGGGGGGAGATGATAGATCGGTGGGCTGCGGATCCAGGCTGGGACGCCAAGAGTAAGAGCGGGGCCGAGAACAGACAGAACAGAGATCCGATGCACACGCGGGGGGTCGGTGCCACACGACATCGTCCGACACATGAATGCGGTCCAGCACCCGGATCTGGAGGAGGATGAGGTCATAGCTCTGACGTATAATCAGACGCACGTGCGGAAGAAGGACAAGGACGAGGTGCACCGGGCCAGCGACTATTTTCGATATTGCCCGGAGGATCGATGTAAGTCAATTTGTTTAAGTTGTTAATTTTTTCTTTTTATCCTCAATGTCTGTTGCGTTAATTAATGCCCTAACATATCTTTAAATCACTGTTTTTGCAGGCCTCGTATGAACAGCTTAGGGGGTCCAAGCAGCAGTCCGGACAGCCATCAGCGTCCACTAGTACGGGTGCGAGTACTGGGGCATTGAAGCGATGGCTGGATACACCGGAGGTCGTCAATCGGCCAAAAGGCCGCATACGCGGCCTGCCTAGCACGACTGCTCGTGCCGTGATACCCGTGTCCTCAACCCCCACTGCCCCTCCACAGACACCGGCTCCTCGGTATCTGTTGGACGAAAAGGAGATCCAGCGCATTGCTACGGTGGTGTTGAGGATGATCAGGGAGCATGATCAGCAGGGTACCCCTGCTAGACATGCCGAGCCGGCCCCAGATCAGCAGGATCCAGATTCGGGACTCGACAACCCCTGATGAGCCCCTTCTCGTGCCCAATCCCAGCTTGTCCCCCCGCTCAGCTTGTACTCGATCTTCTCTCATCCCCTAACCGGCTGTATCCGGTTCCCAGCTTGTACATTACGAGTTTTTTTTATAATGCACATTTTTTAAAGTTGATTATATGTAGTTGTTTGTGTCTTCGAGATTATGAATTGTTGTTCATGATTGAATTTTTTATTACAGGTTTGTGCATCAAAAAAATAAAAAAATTGACTTTTAGCAACGGATTAGTTCCGTAGCTAAAAGTGTACTTATTCTAAAATTTTAGCGACGGAATATTCCGTTGCTAAATTTATATTCCGTCTCTAATTTCACAAAACAGAAAAAATACGTAAAACAGAATTAGCGACGGAAACTCTGTATCTAATTCATAAATAAATCCGTATAAAAAATCAATATTAAACGACGGATTTTAAAATTCCATCACAAAACTTTTAGCGACAGGCTTTTATACAAGGGACTTTTAGCGATGGTGTATCCGTCACTAAAACCTTCAACCACGGATTTTGGGCTTTTAGCTACGAATTTACCCTAGCTAAAAGCCTTATATCTTGTAGTGGAAGCCACAGGAGACGCTCGTTAGGAAGTTGATTTAAGTTCCTTGAGAAATTGTAGAACTACTGGTTTATTTCTAGAACTGTTTGTAGTTTAAATCCATGAGGTTTCTTTTAAATAAATTGTATTAGTCATTATGGAGGAATTCAGTAGAGATAATTTTGAAAAGGTCTGTAAGGACCTCTTTAGAAGTCATATTATGGTGTTAGTTAATGCATGACTCTAGAATTGTGTACATGTTTAAATAAGGCCTGGTAGAACCCAAAATAGTTGTCTGAATGGGTCTGCGGCCGGTCACAGATCTAGCTCACGGGTCTACTCGTGAGTTTGGGACTTGACAGCTACTTTACCAATAATGTTTGTTCTCAGCTTCTTTGAGAAATCCTACCACTCCGAATATCCGATAATCTCATAACATTTTTATTTCAAGTGCCCTGTTTCATCATAATAGCTACAAATAAAGTTATAGTGCTGTTACTGGATCCTTGTGGGTTTCGGTGAACCACTGGGTTGAGCTTTCAGGGACTGGTCGAGAACTTCCCCTGATGTATCTCTGTTGTGCTTCTCTTCTTACGCATGCAAATCCAGCTTTGGATCATTTCATAGAATTTCGCTACAAACTTGATCGAATTCACTTAGGAATAAATGGACTATTAGCCTCGCCATTATGGAATGCATATGTACATTTCGTTCAACCGATCCCTCCTGCACAATTGTCTGATAATTAATTTTTTGAAAAATATCAGACATGTCATTATAGTAGGTTGACAAAGGTCAACCATTATGTGTGGTGGTGAAAGACTTTTGATTTAGTTTAAACAAACAGGTCTCGTCCGATTCATTGTAGAAGGTTTTGCAACAACCTCCCATATTTCCTTGGTTATGGCCAACCGGATAAATTGCTCCATCAGACAGGGGCTCATGGAAACAATGAGCCAACTATAACTTTATGGTTGTCGGTAATCCATGTAGCGCAGTTGGGATCGTTGGTTGCCGATTTTACCATTTCGCCAATAAGATATCCAACTTTGTTTCTCGCTCCAATGCGCATCTCCATTAATTGCGACCGTAATGGAAAATTTGTTTCATCAAAAACAATACCATTGGGAAAAGCTAAATTATCCTATTGGACTATGATTTGTGGTGGTTTGCTATACGATGCCACTGGAATGATACGCTTTTTGGGGTTAGTGGAGTTCATACCTGCCCATTAAGAAAAAATAAGCTTCTCTACAGGTTTTCATTCACTTCTGGATCAGACATTCTCTGATACCATAATGAACTAAAAGGCTGAAAAATATTCGACATGTTATATTCTTCTCATCACGAGGTAAATATATACAAATATTCTATTTTGGTAATCTGTAGTACCTATAAAAGTATGAATCTTGTAAATCATTTTATTCTGTTTTTGCCCTTCGTTAATCACTACATAACAATTCTACCCTTTCATAAATACTATGATTAATTACTAATTTTGTAATCGTTTCCGGTTTTGCCGTCCATTACTTATTTCAAGAACATCCATACCCTTCCCTAATTAGTTTTTTATAATGTGTTTAATGAACATTAGATCATAAATTTAATCTAAACCTACATTTATACACTGAGAAACAAAATGTGTGGTTACAATATATATATATATATATATATATATATATATATATATATATATATATATATATATATATATATATTTTTGTGTGTGTTTACACACACACACACACGCGCGCGCACACACACACAAACACACACACACACACACACACACACACACACATATATATATATATATATATATATATATATATATATATGTGTGTGTGTGTGTGTGTGTGTGTGTTGTGTGTGTGTGTGTGTGTACTACCTATAAAATTATAAATATTGTAAATCATTTTTAAACGATTATGTCCTTCGTTAATTGCGTCAATTACATTCTTACCCTTCTTTTATTACTCCCTTTTAAATTTTGATAAAATTAAAAGAACATTAGGTAATGAATCTATTCTATATATTGAAAAATAAAAGTGTGATGAGAAAAAAAAAGCAGAACAAAGAAATTCATTTATTATTCTCCTTTTAATTTGGTTAAAAATGAAATAAGCATTAGATATTGAACTGGTTAATGAGAACTATGATTTTTTTTCTTACATTTTTTGGTTAACAAACAAATAATAAATTAAAAAATAAAAAAAAAGAAATTGAAATACGTGAAAAATCAATTAAGAAACAAAAAAAGTGTTAGAAAAATAAAAACAGAAGAAAAAAAATGGTTAGATATGCATAAAAAAAACAATGCTTAAATGTGTTGCCAATTTGAACTGAAAATATGTTCGGTTATTGTAGTTGAAGACCAAGTGTTTTGTAATTCTTATTGATGAAATGCAAAGCACGTGCTCTTAAAAATTATAAATTTTAATCATAAATCAATTTAATAGATTACGAAAACAAAGATGTAGACTTATTCTTTTAATTTCTCTATTTACTTTTATTTTCAGCAATACCATCAAACATTTTTTCAATTCAGAAGTCTACAAAGAATATTTTTAAAAATCGAACTGATTATATATGCGAATATCAAATATGCATTTCTTCTAAAACAAGTCACAAAAGAAATAGAACATGATTCAATTACATTATTTTGATCCCAAAAAAGATAATAATATTACCTCAAACATTACTCTCGACTATATTCACGTACGACACATGTGCTCTATATTAGTACACACATATAAGGTAACAAACTATTCTTGTTATCTAATGATTCCTATAAGCTATCATGGGTTTGTTGTAGAGATGTCAAAGGGCCGGGCCGCCGGCAGGCCGGCCCGGCCCTAAGCATGAATAGTGTTGGCCCTAACCTGTAGGGCCTTGGGCCTGGGCTAGGGCCAGGCCTAATATTTTCCAAAAATGGCCCCGGCCCGGGTCAGGCCCAGCCCTTGGCCCGTTTCTGGCCCTCTTTTAGGCCCTATTTTGGCCCAACTCTTTGGCCCTAAATCAAGCCCTAAACCATTTTGAGTCATTTTTTTTTTCCTTTCCCCCTTCTTTCTCACACATCATTCTCTCTACACCTCATATTTTACTTTTTTATTTTAACTTTTTGGACATGCACATTTCTTTATATTTACTCATGTGAAAAGATTGTCTTTCTGCGAACAAAATTACTCTTTGTTGCTAATCAATATTCTCAAATAGAGTAAACGTAAAGCTCTAAGGCACTTCATTAGTCACAAGAACGATATTGAATGGTTTAGGGCCTACCAATTGTATTTATTTTGTGAATAAGTATTTTTTTCAACACAAAAAAGAAAAACAAAAAGGGGCCTGGGCCGGCCCTAGGCCCGGCCTTAAAGTTAGGGCCTAGGGCTTGGGCCTGGATAGGACCTCCATTTCCAAGATTTGGGCCCGGCCCGGTTTACAAGGCCCGAAGCCAAAATGGCCCGGCCCTTTTTCTAGCCTGCTGGGCCAGCCCAAGCCCGACCCTTTGACACCTCTAGTTTGTTGCTTCCTATAATCATGACTTACCGTAATCTTGGATTTGATGAAATCCCTCATTCCAACAATTTTAAAATTAAAATATTCGCTTACTACTAATAGTTCAAAACTAGAGTTGTCAAAAGGACTGGGCGGCCCGCAGGCTGGCCTAACCCGACCTGTTTTTGGCTCAGATTGGCCCTACCCATAGGGCCTTGGGCAAAGGGCTAAGGCCAGGCCACATTTTTCCCCAGAAATATCCAGGCCCTGGCCCGATTTTTTCAACTGACCTAGCCCGGCCCTCTTTTGGCCCAAAAACTGGCCTCCTTTTGGCCCTAAGGTTGGTCCTATTTCTGGCCCTTTTTTTGCCCTACACACAGGCCCTCCTTTAGCCCTATTTCTGGTCCTTTTTTGGCCCTACACACAAGCCCTCTTTTGGCCCAGTATTATTGTATACACACATTATTATATATATATATAAGTGTGCGTGTCCAACGATGATCGAATGAGCAATGAATCTGAACATGAATTATGATGATCGTTCTTCCTTGGTGTAATAATCAAAGATATGTTTGACGTAAAATAAGAATTAGATTACAATCGAACCGTGAAAAATCATGGGCCTCCTTGAAGATGTCTTAGCGCTCTTGGATGGCCCGAACTTATTTATCAATAAATAACAAACCGACTAATTCATGTATAATAATATTATTTTCACCTTTTTATGAGTTTTCAAAAATAATTGTTATTCTTTCAGCAACGAAAGAAGAAGTAAAATATCAAATAGTAGAAATAGTCTCTTTCAAATAGTAATAATTGTTATGTGTTAGTATTTTATTAATAAAGCTCACCAAGAAGAGTATAAAAAGATATAACATATAATAAAAAATAAAATTAGAGACAAATATATATATATATATATATATATATCTGTGTGTGTGTGTGTATATGACTTATAACGAAATAAAAGGACAAATATTAGGTTTATTAAATTGTGAATATTGGACATGCTTATAGTATATGAAAGAAGAAATTTAAAATTGAGAGATGTAAATGAGAGAGAGAGCGAGCAATTTGCTTACATAATAACAATAATCCATTCATAGTACTATATTACAATTTACTTACATAATAACAAGAAATTATCGCAATTCAAGTCTTTACTTAAAATAACAAGAAATTGCAAAAAAGAAAAAAAGGCCCGGGCCCGGCCTTAGATATTGGGCTTAGGAACAGGGCTTGGACTGGGCCCAAATTTCCCCTTCATCTGGCCCAGCCCGGCCCGGTTTGCAGCCCCACTGGCCTGGCCCCGGCCCGATTTCACGGCAGGCCTGATGGGGCTGGGCTGGGCCGGCCCATTGACATCTCTATTCAAAACACTTAAACAGCTATATAAATTAGAAATCTATAACATAAAACAAAAAATTATACCCATAAGTAATCTAGTATGAATTCATAAATTTAAATATTCACCTAGTAATATGCTCGTCTTTACTTGGGCATTAAATTGAGACACATGTGTACTACAAAGTGGGCCACCTTAATAGCTTAGAATTATTGCATCCTCTAGACGCCTCGGAATTCTCCTTAATCTATTTATTATATTTCGCTGGTGCAATAGACGAATATGTAGCTTTAAATTGCAATTGCAATACTTGATATACTCTAGATTGTGTTGCCTTTACACTTCACTATTTTACTTATTCCATTTAACAAAATTTTTAGGTATAATAAGGTCATAATTTGTAGTCCCTGTAAAACATAAAAAAGAAATCCAAAAATTTTAAAACTCTGCTTTATCAATATCCTAAGACATTATGTGTGTGTTTTAACAATTAACGCCTTCAAAACACACTAAGCAAAGATATAAACTCCTACAATATAATTATAAAAGAATAAAAATGAAAACCATAATTATAGGAATATTAAACTAAGATAATGCTTATGGGATGTGTGATAATATGAAATTAATCTTGCAAAGATCATGTCAAAGAACTCAATAGTGCCTATAATCGCTAATAATACATTTGGAGGGGGAAAATGCAAATTCACCCTGACCAAGCATTGGGACTAGAGTTGTCAAACGGGCCGGGCGGCCCGCGGGCTGGCCCGGCCCGTCCATGAACAGTAGCGGCCCAGCACAAGCGGGCTTGGGGCCTGGGCCTGGACCAGGCCTTCAGATTCTGCGAAAAAGCCCGGCCCGGCCCGTAAACGGCCCGGGTTTGGCCCGGCCCGAAGTCGGCCCGGTCTGCGGCCCGGGTCTGGCCCGGGTCTGGCCCCACCACTTGTTTGAATTTTTTGCTTTTCCCCCCCTTTCTTCCACCCCTTTTCCAAAATTCCACTTTTACCCCCCCCAACAGCAATATAACGGCTAGTTTGGGGGGTATTTTAGTCTAACCTATATTTTTCAACTCCTTTACACTCTTACCCTCCCCAACAACTATAAACGGATAGTTTGTAGGGGTATTTTGGTCTTTTGTGAAGTTTCTAAAATCTATAAATTCACACCATTTCTCTCTAATTTTTCACACCAATCTTCTTACTCTCTCTTACCTAAACATTCTATATTTCTACAAGCTTTACTACTATTTTCCTCTCCAATTACTACTCTTGCTAATTACTACTAGTATTTACTAATTAGTACTCTTGTTTATTAATTACTAGTCTTGCTAAATTCTTTTTAATTACTAACTCTCTAATATTTGTTACTCGTTCATTCTTTTAATTGTTATTTCTTATTACTACTCTTATACTTGTGTATTTAGTTACTCTTACAAAGTTTAGCGTGAAATATGGCTGGATTATTGAAGAAAATGAGGCGTGCATCGTCATCACGAAAAACATCATCATCATCGCAAGCACCACCACCAGCACAAGCGCCAGCGCCACGGCCATCACAAACACCAATCCAAGCACCAACACAACCATTCGTTCCTGGACGAATGAGTACAGGCTGTATGATAGATACCCAAGCCAATTGGGAGTTCAATCAAAACATTCCAGATTTTGAATACACGCCTGATGAAGACCCCCCGCATTATAGTCAAGGACGCAGCTCGGTTGGCGAAGCTACTACTCCGTGGCATAATCTTAACCCTATGCCTGGTCATGATGAAGAAGGGCCGAGCAATGCCTCCGGTAATGAGCCAGAAGTCCAAAAGGGGAAAAAAAAAAAGCCGAGTGTTGGAATCATTTCGATGTAGTTACGGTGGACGGCATCCGAAAAGCTCGATGTAAGTACTGCGCTAAATTATTTTCGTCTGGTAGTGGTAATGGACATCTTAACAGGCATTACCCTCTGTGTGCACCTCGACAAGGCCACGTCGAACCTACCCAAACGCAGTTATCTTTTGACGGTAAGTTATTTGTTTATAATCAGCGAGAGCAAAGAGACGGTCTCGCTGAATTTGTTATTCATGATGAACAAGCCTTTTCTTTTGCCGATAATCCTAAGCACTCTAGATATATGAACACATACGTTCAACCTTTGTACAAAAAGGTTCATAGAAACACAACTAGATCCGATGCACTCCGACAGTACAATGCTGCTAAAGCACGCCTTATCGATTATTTCGATAAATTTGACGGTAAAGTTAGTCTTACTTCTGATATTTGGCAATCTCCTTATACTTTTGTTAGTTATTCTTGTGTGACCGCTCATTGGATTGATGCAGATTGGGTTATGCACAAGAGAATCATCGCTTTCGAGCACTTCCCTTATCCGCACGATGGAATGAACATTGCTATTCTTATATTAAAAGCATGCACCACATTTAAAATTAAGGATAAGATTATGAGTGTTAGTTTTGATAATGCTTCTAATAATAAAGTTGCTGTTGCAGCTTTAAAGGAGACGCTTCAACCTGTACTTAATGGTGAATTATTTCATGTTCGCTGTGTTTGTCACATTATTAATTTAATTGTTCAAGATGGTTTAGCTGCTGCAGGAGATATTCTTCTCAAAATGAGGGGTATGACAGCGTATGTTAATAGCTCGAGTCCGAGAACACAACAATTTAAAACGTTGTGTGTTCAATATAATATGCCTCGCAGGAGAGCAGTTACAGATGTGGTCCACAGGTGGAACTCTACATACCACATGCTTTTACACATTCTGGCATACCGAGAAGTCTATACGCATTTTCTACTAACCCAGTTCCCAGCCGGCTTGCCAACTCAAGAGGAATGGCAGATGGCCACATACCTAGCTGAATTTTTGGAGGTATTCTACACGTCTACCAATTTATTGTCTGGTACGTACTATCCCACCTCTCCTCTCGCTGTAATAGAAATTCTGAAGATGGCTACAATGTTAACAAAATGGAGATATATAGGACCCTTTAAGGAAATAGTAAAAGTGATGGATCAAAAATTTAATAAATATTGGAGTAAACTGCCTGCTATTTTTACTGTGGCTACTTGTTTAGATCCTAGGTTAAAGTTGCATGGCGTGAACGCCTCGATACAAGAGATATCGAAATTAATGTGCTACACAGCAGAGGAGACAACCGCATTCACAGCAAAAGTGAGCAAGAGGTTTGAGGACTTGTTCAACGTCTATCGTAATTCTGCTGACGTGCGCGGGCGAGCTACATCATCATCCACTGTTGAGAGGTATTATGCGCCATACCTTCAGGGCTTTGAACATCTAGTAGCAAGACAACTACCAGGTGAAGGTACTTCTAATTCGGCAGGTTCGTATACTTTTTCCTCTTTTAATGAGATTGGTGTATATGCAAATACTGATCATTATTCTGATTTATCAAGGCAAGAACAGGTTAATTTTAATTTGTTAAATTTTTGGAAACAAAATCAAAACATGTATAAAACTTTATCCCAAATTGCACGGGATGTACTGCCAGTGCAAGCCTCCACGGTTGCTTCAGAGTCGGCATTTTCAGCCAGCGGGAGGGTTTTGGATGACAGGAGGAGTCGTCTTAACCCCGAGTCGCTCGAGCTATGTGTATGTTGGAAGGATTATCTTGATGCGAAATACCGCGAGCAAGATAAACCGATTGATGATAGGAAGAGCAGTGACTCGGATATTGAAGTACTTCTGGATGATTAGGTAATTTGTTTTTATTTTCCTCTTTTGATCCTTTTGGTTGACGTTGCAGATTTCTTGATCTTTGATTGCTGATATTTTGGATAGACATGCATTATTATTTTGATTGTTAGAATTTTAAGAATAAATTTTTTCACAAAATATACTTTTTTTCATATATATAAAATAAATTTTTACAAGCAAGATATATATTTTTTCGTATATATAAAAAAATAGGTAACTTCGCCTGTTTGTTTACAAGCAGCCGGTCCCAAGCCCGGATAAAAGGAGGAGGGCCTATGAACACATTTATTATTTTTCTATATAAATTGTTATGTGTTAAGATTTTATTAATAAAGCTCACCAAGAAGAGTATGAAAATGTTTAACATATAATAAAAAATATAATGGCTAACAAATAAATATGTATATACATACATACATATATATGTATATTACTTATAATGAAATAAAAGGATAAAGATTAAGTTCGTTAAATTGTGAATATTGCCTAGAGATGAAATTTAAAATTGAATAACAAGAAGAAAAAAAAAAAAAGGGCCCGGGCCCGGCCCTAGATATTGGGCCTAGGGCCAGGGCCTGGACTGGGCCTAGGTTTGCCTTCGGCAGGCCCGGCCCGGCCCGGCCCGGTTGGCAGCCCCACCGGCCCGGCCCCACAGCAGGCCCGATGGGCTTGGGCTGGGCCGGCCCGGCCCAAGCCCGGCCCTTTGACAACTCTAATTGGGACAACTAAAAAAAGCATTTTGGAATCTTATTAGTAAAAACGTCAACATGTACTGGAAAACATTAATTTTATAAATTAACATTGTGCATACATGTTTCTTATAACGAAACCAATTTGGTAATTTTTTGAAATAGCAATACTTGTCGGCCCAGTATCTCAATTTTGCACACCCGAAAATGAGAGAGATAGTGGGGTGAATTCATTGATTTGGAAAGAGAATTTGACATGTCCTTTCCCCATATTAGTCAATTTTCTTATCATCCACTCAAATTTCTGTGGCTTAGCCTATATAAATTAAAAAGCATAGAGGTGCTTAGTGTAATTACTCCACGATCACATCATTGTGGACTTGAACTTTAGGATTATATTCTTCAAAATTCGGATCCCCAAAACTTTTTTGCACTAAGCATAATTTTCAAGTCACTAAAACATATTAGGATGACAAGGCATCATTTATGAGGAGCGGAGATATACTTAAGGTTATAAGGGGGACCAAAAGCTCCTTGAATTATTGTTTTCCTTGCCTATTAATGTATTTAAACCATGTTTTGGGGACCATTCAAATGATACCAAGACTCTTGAGATCTAGGAAAATGATCAAAACACATGAAATTTCAAAAACAATAGCAACACTTATTCAAAATAAGGTTGGTATAATGGTATTAAAGTGCTAGTAGCCTCTCTGGTGTCTTTGCAAGTAACTTATTATGACTCTTTTCTCGATGAACAAACTTTGGCTCCTATCCGAAGTGTAGAAATCTTCCTCCAATCCCAAGTATAGTAAAAATTAATAATCGTTAAATGTTTCTAGTAGCGTTTCTTCTAAGATTTTTAACAACAATTATTAACAGTATTTTTTTTAGTGTCACTAAATAGAAGTCACTATAAACATTTAGAGATGATTAATTGTCACTACGTGAGGCGTAGGAAGAAAATTCCTCCAAACTAGATTATATTTTTTTTCCTTTCTCATTGGAACACTTCCTTCGCATAATACCTCGCAACCACGTTGGCACTGAAACCTTTTAAGAAGGTTAATTAATGTCGAACCGAATAAATTATTTCTGATAACCATTGGGAATAACCTCGTGAATAGTAAGATGAAAGTCATTAGATGAATCCAAAGAAAAAGAGATAGTAAAAATCAGTTGCCAATCATAAGTTTCAAACTCCAAACATAAGGATATCAGAAAGTGATTCGCTTATAACATTTTATTGCATGATTTGCTTATGGAATTAGTGCTACTTTTTTAGTTAATACAAATGATGTATTGAGACTCGTTATTTAAAAAAACAAAAACTTGGAAAAAGATGTGCACCTTCGTTGAAATTCACTATTTAGGATAAAATTTTGAGTGACTGGCATAAATCTTTCTTAACTTATCCCTTGTCTTTTGTCATCACTTGTAATCTCTTTCTTCGAAAGAAAAAAAAAAGGAAGAAAAAAAAAGACCCCCACAGCACGTGGTCTTCAAGCAAAATCTGCCTTCATACATCACTTTGAACAGATGCTAAAAAAATGAAACCTTAAAAAATGGTAAAAGAATAAATGGCACCAGAGCTTTCTCCAATAGCTATGAAGCATAATGCTCCAATACTTGAGATCCATCATGACCAAACTGAGCATTTGACTACAATCACATGGCTTCTCTGATCTCTTTTACTTCTAGACCGTTCGTTCAATAATGTATTGATTCCTTACACCTTTTGGTGCATTGAACAACTTCAGCCCATTGATATGATCAAAGTGCTTAATTATGAAGTAAGTTAATCATAATCCACAAACCCTATTAGTCCATCTGTTTTGGTACTTATACATTTATGTGATAAAAATTGCTTGATACTTGAATTGACAAGTAACACGGAAAACATGTGTAAAGCTTTGCTTATTGCTGGGATGCAGTGTTGGTGACCAAGTCACAATGCTGAAATCACCCACGGAAAGTGAAAAAACAGCTGGGATTTGTTTGTTGTGTTATGACGTATCATCAGAGAAAAAGGTAAAAGTAAAAAACTAATATTAAAGAAATCTTCACTTCTGTGTTACTGGCTCGAGGTTAGAAGCACGAAAAACAGGCTCCTTTTCAAATATCAAATAAAAAAGTGAGATACACGATTAATTTGACTTGCCAAAATACTTTTCTTTTTTTATTTTCAGAGAAAAGTTCGAGTTAAAGACTGTATCTCTACGATTATTATCTTGTATATGGACAGGAAGACCATGGGTTCCGTCCGTGTTCGCAATTAAAACTTGGTTATGCTGCATTCATGTCGTTTAGTTAAAATATTAAAGTAAAAGGTTGAAAATTTTTAATAAATTGTAAGGAAAATTGGTAAATTTTCTTGAAACTTGGACTCTGTCGCTCTACTTTTTGTCATAAACTAAAGGTTGAAGTTGTCTAATAGTTGGCATGTACCCAAGGTATCTCTTTATTCATCACTAGTATGGTTGCCAAGAACAATATAGGAAAGGCAGGCAAGATATTACACCATTATACTTCCAACCTTTAGTTCCAAATACATTTTCTACGGAGACAAGCTTTGACTTGAGTCCCTTTCGAGTTTGTGGTATTACACTGCGTACCAGCCACCACCTTTTAGGAGTCTACCCAGAAGGTGTATGTCCCCAATTATTCATGTGTGTACACGTATAAAGTAAATGAACGTGTCTGCGAATTAACAAAGATCCACGTTGTATACATGCTTCAAAGGCATGTCCAAAATGGCCTGCTACATCATATGCCTAAACCGGCCTGCTCTTTGGTTTGGTTAGATTAATGATATAAAGTGTGATGACATAAAGGTAACACAATATTTTCTTGGCGTCATCTCGAGTTCTAAGAACGAAATCTTGTGAAGATTGCTTGTTAACCACCCAGTTTTATATTTTGTGGTGATCATAAGCTTGAAGCCAACACCAAATAATTCTTTGGAGATTTCCCTAAAAGGGCAAAACAAAGGTGTGACATCTGTCCGAATTGGAGGTTTAAATACACTAATGATTCGTGTGACTATTCATTTTTGGAGTTGGGGAATAATTCGAATTCATCAGGAAATTGGAAGGCTATTCCCCCACCCCCACACCCACACACACAAAGGACGTGAAGAAAAAGCAATCTTACTTGGACCAACTTGCAAAGTTAGGTTGGCTTCTACCATCCTTCGAACCAAAGTGGCGGCAGTACCCAAAGAAGAAAATCAAATGTTACGAGTAGCAGTTGTAGCTGAATAATTGGTGGCAGTACGCAAAGATGGAAATCAAATGTTACAAGTAGTAGTTGTAGTTGAATAATTCTGCTCCTTTTCTTTTTACAATGATACTTTCGAGATTATTCGTGTGATCATTGATCTTAGCCTCATATAATCAATCACTGGACTAATAAAGTTAGAATCTTTAGCTTTTAATTAACCAGTGACGTTACCCCGTATCGGAATACTTTGGACTCAAAATTACTCAAAGAATTTTGTCATAATTTGGTGGGGGCAAGAGGAACAAATTTCGGCTTCTATCCGTATTGTACGAATGTTTCTCCAACTCAGTGTATAGTGACAATTAATTATCACTAAATATTTTTAATGACTTTTTTTCCTAACACTTTTTTGTAATAATTATTAGCAGCAAATTTTAGCGTCACTAAATAAAAGTCACGAGAAATATTTAGAGACGATTGATTGTCTTATATAGACGGTAGGAAGAAGATTCTTTCAACCAGAGTAACAGCCAAATTTTGTCTGACAGGGAGATAGGGGGAGTGGTTCAGAGTCGAAGTCATCAGAGCTATGAGAGGAAGACGTCGTGTAATTGATCATCAAATTTATGAGAGAGATATACTCGATAACTTACTCGAGAAGAAAAAATTTGGATGCAACTTTTGTAGAAAGAAGCCACACATAGCAACAGTAATGGTTGCTAAACATGATTAGTGACTTTTTGTAACCACTTTCCCCAATATCTCTTATTAGCATTTCTTTAGGGTTACTAACAAAACGTCACTAAATATATTTGTGATCAATAATTGTTGTTACATCGAAGGGCTATTTTTCATCGGAAAGAAGCAAATTAACGCATTTTCAATTTTTTCTCTGGCTAACAAAGTGAAAAAGAACTAGCAACTGATGATATTTTATGCATAACCTTGAAAACAAAACCCTATTTTCAAAGAGAACACTAGCTAGATCAAGATTTTATTCGAGACGAAAGTGACAGTGAATTGTAAGTATCTCTCAATTGAATGTCAATAAAAAACATGGAGCATTTTTTTTTTCCTTCTTTTGATGATGCAACTAGAACAAGCATCATCGTTAAACATCAACTAGACAAGCAACACTAATCATACGCAAAAGCAAAAAGAATTACGTTTTCATCATTAAGTCAAAAGGAAGAGCAGACTACAACCACTAAAAAGAGAAGAATACGCATACGGAGATTATAAAAGGGGGTGACAAGCTTTCCTCTTGACCTAAAAATCCACACCCTCCTCCTTCTTTTTTCCTTTTTGTCTATGTCAGAAAGCCCTAACCCCCAAGAGAGACAGGCGTCCAAAATTCCAGAGAATCAGCCAAAAGTATGAGAATGTGTTTGTGTATGTAGGCGGGGATGATTATATGTATTCGACGACCTTGTATGGGAGAACCTTTCAACTTATAAAATTTTATACTACCAAATTATTTACAAGAAAAGTTTTGGCTGTTAGCATGATTGTAAAAAGATAGTTATGACTATGTATATATCGACAATCAATAACAGAATTCTTAATAGAATTTTACGGTAAGTTATATCAGTCTTCTTATTATATATAATGCATGTTGTAGGCAAGATTTATCTGTATTTATATTGCCACTAAAGACTTACACGAATGAGTGGTGAGTGGAGTCTTTTCTGGGATGTGGGGCATGCATGTGAAAGACCAAGTACAACTTTTTTTGAGAACACTGTGACAAGGTCTACCTTTATCACAATTGAAAATTAGTCTACGCCTATTTTCTAGGTGCCTCGTGCTGTTTTTAGAGGCTGAAATCAGAGCAAATAAAAAATTTATAGCTTTTGGTCAATTACGATAAACGCATAAAAGCAAGGCGGTACCTTAGGTTTAGGTTAAGTCCCCTCATTCCTAGCTGCATATACAAGTAATCTATTTAGGTCTCCGTCAAGACTGGATCACCCAAAATCAATTCACATACTGCCCATGACAGACAAGATCATCAGAACTCTAATATAAAAATGCCCTGAAGATTATCGTATCTATATACAGTACGAGAGAGCGCTAAACAGAATTTATACTACACAATCATTATAATCTTGCGGTACAAAGAAACGATTCTGCAGCCATTTGAAACTTCTTAGTTTCTTGATGTTTTAGTTTAATCAATAGTAGGTTCTCCGTGATTTGGGTATCTATGAATGGAAATGCATCCTCCCTTTGAAGACTTATAATACAAGAAGTAAATATTATAACGGGGAACAGCATAAAGAATAATACTGTAGAAGTAAATGTTTATATTGGAAAGTTGCTGATAATGTCATCTTTTATGACTTTATTAAGTAAAAAAGCCTCCAAGTTGCATTTGAAAGTTGAAACTCAACTTTGCATCACTAACCAACGCATTAACAGACTTAATGGCCCATTACAGAAGCTATTACCTTAACAGTATTACGTATTTTTGTAATTGTAAAGCAGGGGGTTCTTTTTTACTTTGGCCATTAACCCTCTCACATACATTGCTACACTCATGGGCCATATGGCATAGTGCTGTTCCCATGTACGCCTAATCTGTAGTCTCTCGTTTAGCAGGGAGATCTGAATAATATCATGCCTAATAATTTCACTAATGTCACCCTAGCTATTGTAAGAGTGCACTTTTGAGGTGTCTGTCCCTTTGAGTATGACTAGGGTCAATGTACACTTTCAACCCCAAAGCTAGATCCTCACACTATAAAAGCAGCACAAGGCAAGGCCACAACTCACCCCAAATCCACTTACTACCATCTTGTTTAGTACTCTCTTGTGGACTCTCTGAGATTTTTAGTTTACTTAGTATTTTTTGCCCTAGTACTACTACAAATGGAGCAAGAAATAGTGAGGAAGAGAGGGGGAGTAACGAGAGAGGGTGACCAAGAGAAATGGGTGCACGATGGATCTATTGATAACAAAGGGAGAATTCCCCTTCGAGCTTCAACCGGTGTGTGGAAAGCAGCTCTCTTCATTATAAGTAAGGGTTCATTAAACTCTTAATATACCGATTATGCTTTAACCAAGTTGCTCCCCTTCCGTTCTTTTCTTCGCGCTTCAGTTCCAACTGTTTGATCATCACTCAGTTTTCAGTTTGTTTGATACTTACGTCGGTTGCTTGATTCCGTGTTCAGCTAAGTTAGGAGAAGGCGACAGTTTGGCTTCATCACAACATTAGTAGACAATTTACCATGGCTTTATACTTTGCTTGCTGCTTATGTTCAGTCTTTGATTCAATATCAGCTGCATTAGATGATATAGCCACACGTAGATACATGTGCCTGCATCATGATGAGAAGCTGGTTAAAGTAACTAGAATGCATACTCCGGAGAGTCCAGAGGAGGCTAGCATTTCTATCCACATCCAAGCTACACAAGGTCAACTCAACAGTACCCTCATTATATGAGAAGAGCTGGTTCAAGTGTCACAAAAAAGTGAAGGAAGAGAGAAAGAAGAAGAGAAATCTCTCCTCGCTTTTCCAAAGCCACTTTTTAACTCATTATCTGCCAACACCGCGTATAATCCTTTTGTTGCTTATCCAAATCCAAAAAGAAGTAAACGGAACAGACATATTATTGTTGCAATCAGAGATTGCACATGCTAATTAAATACCGGATCAAGATAGTAACCACGCAAGGCAGAAGGGCTGGTTGTTCAAAAGCCGGAAAGTGCACTACTTGACGAGGAAAGTGCTCTAAAGTTACGAGGGTTTTTTTAATCAAAGACATTAGCATCATAAGCCAACTCCCAACTCATGGTAATAACAACTATAGCCCCTTTAGTGGCCATTTACGAACTTTTCTTACCCTTAAAGGAGGCAGGTTTTCCTAAATTTAGTTTGCACTTCTAATGTTTTTAACTCTCTCTTTTCTGTTCTATCAATTTTAGCATCAACTGGCAATCAATATTGATAAACTCCCTGGTTTATTTTAATATGAAAAAAGCTTCTGATCGGCACTCATATTTGGTTTGCCATCTGAGCATTTCTTTTGCACATGCTACTTTTTTCACATGCTACTTTTTCATTGAAAGTGTGCTCTGTAAAGAAAGAACCTGTATAAAGTTATTCCTTCAACATATCGTTCTAGGGAACTGAGCAAGTCTTGAGAAGCCCGCTTATGAGTGAATATATAGACGCAAACTCGTGAGATTCCATTTTCAACTTATACTTGATACCCGAGAAAGAACAAATTTTAACTCCTACTCGTGTTTGTAGGAATCTTTCTCCAACTCTATATATAGTGACAATTAACAGTCACTATATATTTTTAGTGACTTTTCTTCTAACACTATCAGCGACAATCATTAGCATCACTTTTTTAGCGTCATTAAATAAAAATCACTAAAAATATTTAGAGACAATTGATTGTGGCTATATAGGGGGTAGGAAGAAGATTCCTCAAACTCAGGTAACAGCCAAATTTTTTTCCCGAAAAATACTAAAAAAACCCAAAAGAAATCACAGCCCCTAATTCTCACCGTCAGAGAATAAAGAGGTCTTATTAGTACAGATTTTTAACTTGTCTCTCTCTTTTTTAGCAGCAAAGATCTTCTCCGAATACCTATTGTCCTATTGGCCTCTTTTGCCTAGCTAACCGTTGATTTTCTGGCAAAGAACCAGAGTTTAAACAGAAATATGTCTCCAACAGGAGTACCATGCAGATCTGACAAATCACATCTTGGCCAGGAGTCTACTAGTTGGGAACCATAAAAAATGTGCTTCACTGCTTCCTGATAGACATGCTACTTTGCTTGAGACTTTGCTTACAACCCTATATCTTGTAGTCTATTGCCAACTAACTTAACTTCCTGTTCTTTTTCATACAGCTATCGAGTTTAGCGAGAGGTTATGCTTCTTTGGACTGTCGACAAACCTCATCACATACCTCACAAAAGTAATTAAGCAGGACCTTAAAACAGCAGCAAAGAATGTGAACTACTGGGCAGGAGTGACAACAATGTTGCCTTTACTTGGAGGGTTTCTAGCCGACTCTTATACCGGCCGATTTGCTATGATCATGATTTCATCTGCCATCTATCTAACGGTAATATACCGAATTCCATAATCCAACAAAACAATCATCTCAAAAGTCATATTTGTATAGCAAGAAAAATGAATGTAATCGATACATTGTATTGCAGGGCTTGGGCCTCTTGACATTGGCTCAATTCATCCCAAGATTAAAGCCGTGCAAGACAGGCAAGTGCAGTCATCCCAGCAAGGTTCACGAAGTGGCGTTCTTCATTGCAATGTACTTCATTTCTCTAGGAACAGGAGGATACAAGCCCTGCTTAGAAAGCTTTGGAGCGGATCAGTTTGACGATGATCACGCAGAAGAAAGGAAGAAGAAGATGTCCTTTTTCAACTGGTGGAACTTTGCTCTCTGCTGTGGACTTGTGTTTGGGGTAACTTTTATTGTCTATATGCAAGACTATGTGAGCTGGGGAGTTGCACATCTTACTCTAACAGTTGCTATGACGGTTACAATTATAATCTTCTTTCTCGGAAAGCCAATTTACCGATACAGAGTGTCATTGGGCAGCCCCTTAGTACCAATGCTACAGGTTTTTGTCGCTGCAGTTGCCAAGAGAAGTCTACCTTATCCTTCCAGCGCTGACTTGTTATATGAAATCCCCAGGTCACAAAAATCTCAAGCAAGGCTCATAGGTCACACAAATAAGCTGAGGTAAGGAAATAGAACTGAAAATCTTTCTTCACGTTGTTGAGTGCATAATGTCTTTCCAAACTGCTAAAATAAATCAACTAATCACATGTTTAAGTTCAGGTTTATTCATGTTAGTACATTAGCTATGGCAATAAGGAGGTCCCCTGCTCTTTCTTCTGTCTTCTTTCTTTCTTTTGGCAGAATTCTAGTTTAAACATCTGTCAAGAGGATGAGTGTCAGTGATTTAAGCATCTGTGCTTCCATATGCAGGTTTTTCGACAAGGCTGCAATAATTGAAGGGAATGAGACTCTATCAGCTGAAAAGGGACCAAGTCCATGGAGACTAGCAACAGTAACACAGGTCGAGGAACTGAAACTTCTACTCAATATGATCCCTGTATGGTTAACTTCCTTGGCATTTGGAACGTGTGTGGCACAAGTTGCAACGTTCTTCATCAAACAAAGCACCGCAATGGACAGAAAAATAGGAAATTTTGAAATCCCACCTGCCACCATATATACCATAACTGCTATTGGAATGACCATCTCGGTCATCCTCTACGATAGAGTCCTAGTTCCAACACTGAGAAGAATCACAGGCAACGAAAGGGGTATCAGTATCCTCCAAAGGATTGGTTTCGGCATGATCTTTTCAGTTCTGTCCATGACTATGGCAGCTCTGGTTGAAAGGAAGAGGCTAGGAATTGCACATAAGGAGATCGTACAAGGGGCTAATTCAGGGCCAGTTTCTATGAGTGTGTTCTGGTTAGCACCCCAGTTCATGTTCCTGGGAATAGGAGATGCCTTCACTCTTGTGGGCTTGCAAGAGTATTTCTACGACCAAGTCCCTGACTCAATGAGGAGCCTGGGTATAGCTTTCTATCTCAGCGTAACAGGCGTTGGGAATTTCTTGAGCGGCTTTCTGATAACTGCTGTGAATCATGTCACTGGGACGGCCAATGGGTCTGGTTGGTTCGGCAAGGACATGAACAGTAGCCGTATTGACTACTTTTACTGGCTATTGGCTGTACTGAACGGGTTGAACCTCTGCGTCTTTGTGTTCATAGCAAGAAGGTACTCATACAAGAATGTGCAGAGACATGTCGCAGTGGCCGATTGCCATGTTGGTAACGCGGCAGAGTCGATGGCTTGAGGTACCTTCACCTCATATTACAACTCAAAAGAGGTGTGGGTGCGCGTTGGATGTATATGGGAGCATCGTCTAAATGCGAGTCAAATGCAGCGAATGGTTCGACATAAGTATTTGCCACTGTAATCTTTTTGATCATATAAGTCTAAGAAACCAGCTTAGACATGTAGGAAATCTGTAAAGAAGGGAAACTATAAACCTCTAGTTTCCATTAAAAGGAGCTACTATTTATATTGGCTTCTTTTCTCATACTGTATATCATGAGCTCTCGTTGAGGGTTTCCCATAGTTATCTATTTCAATCAGTCTCCCAGATGGTCGTATCAAAGGTAATTCTGATCAACGACTGCCCTGCAATTTGATTCCACACATGCTATTGCATGTGATGCATGCAACCTTTGGCATTTAAAGGATAATAATAAATCGTGGATACAAAACATATCAGATAATATTAAAGTCTCCCTTGCATTTCTTTTTTTTTTTTTGATCAAAGGTCCTTTGTATTCATGTAAAATCAAACAACATTTACAAGCTTAGTCTCTTATGTACAGTTTCTCAAGGTCCCTTGCATTTCATTCCATTCCATCATTATAAGAACCTTGCAATCTGCGTAGTGATGCTTGCTAAGTGACAAAAGAATTGCACAGTTCACAATTCTGAAACGGTTCACGTGATACGCTACATATTGAGACAGAAGAAGGAAATTAAAAAACGTATTCCTTTTCTTCACAGCCAACTAGCTTGTTTTCATCTAAAGCTTCATACTGCTGCAAAAATATTCCCTCAGGCTCCTATAATACCTGCATATAAACAGAGTACCCAAGACATTACCAATCTTTAGATTTATTATTTGGATCTTTTGCTACTATCCGCATATGAAGTTTTGTAAATACAACTCACATATGTGTCTTATTCTATCTTAGGTTAAGGTCAGAAGAGAAATCTGACTACCGTTAAAAGAAAATATTTTAAATGATATCTTAATTAGCTGATCCTTTGATAAAGCTTATGCATGTTTGTTGCCAAGAGTATAATTTCAAATATTATATATATTAACCCAGTAATCTGAGTTAAGATCGGACCGATTTATAAAATACAGTATACCATAAAGTTTTAAAAAGTGTATTAATGCGTGCCACATATATATCTTGAGACAAAAAAGATATTAACAGTATAAAAAATATCTTATTTGGTTATAAAGAATAACCTTAATACTTATATTAATCGCGACTAACTTATTAAGTAAAGTATCAAAAAATGAACTCACATATGCATTACTCCTAACTTTCGATTATTAAAAAGTATTGTTTATTTGATTAGGATGCATGCATTTGTTATGAGATATTTGCACATGAAATTAAGTTAAAAGGTAAAGAATAGATAACAGACATAGTAGAAACGCTAAATACTTGCTTTCTTTAAACTTTTATTTTAAATTGTCAAGTAATATTTCAATTGAATATTGACTTAGCACCTAAAGTATAGAATAGTTAATAGTCATGTCGGTGTCATATAGGGCTAAATAATGAATACAATTATTAAAAAGCGTTATTCATTTGATTAGGATACATGCATTTATTATAAGATATTTTCATATGCATGTGTGTTTACCTATAATTTCCTTATATTGTAATTAAGTTAAAAGGTAAAGAATAGATAACAGATATAGTAGAACCGCTAAATACTTGTCTTCTTTAAATTTTTATTTTAAGTTGTCAAGTAATATTTCAATTGAATACTGACTTAGCATCTAAAGTATAGAATAGTCATGTCAGTGTCATATATAACTAAATAACAAATACGATTGTAGTTGTAATTAAAAATGCTGACGTTATTACGTATTGCTTTTGAATTATAAATGTTTCACATGAATTTAACATCAGAGGAATTTTAAGATGTTACATATGTTCTTGAGGTTATTATAATAATTAAGCAGAAATTTAAAAGGAATAAAGTTACATTTTAAATTTAACAGGACTTATGTATATATCTTATCACTTTCAAATAAATTATCACTTTTTTCAACAACAACAAAAATTTAACAGAAAGATCACATAGTATTCGATATTTTCATATATATTTTTTTATTTAATTCTTATAAGATGCTAGTAATGAAAAAATTCAATTGATGAAGATGATGTACATGTGTCCTTATTTTGGTGTGTTGAAATTATTTTTCAGCCAGTTCTAGTTTCTATATCTACTTTATGCATTTAATGATATTTTTCATGAATTACACTTGTTTTATTAAAACATAACATAACTATTATATACCAATATATGTCAGGTTATACCTATAACTATAATGATCTTGCAATTAAAGAATTATATTAGGCTAATATTATAGGACGAGCATTAATTAACCATTTGCTATAGAATTCATACAATAATCAGCACTCAGAGTTGTAATCAATACCATTGTAATCATTCTTAAATTTTAATGCTTATAACTTGTCTAAAATTTACTGATTAGTCTTATTTTTCATGAAAATTTAATTAAGTATAAACAAAAAAGTAATTTTATTGATCGTAAGGTCCTATGTAAAAACAAACTGGTAAATCATTAGTTTTGTAGAATTACATGGATTTATTTTTACATCTTAAAGGTTTTAAATACTCTCATGTATAGTAATTAAGAATTATTGATTTAAATGTACCTTTTTCTAATACATATGCGATTTCTTTTCAAATTTTCATATATATGCAATCTAGCCACTTTGTTGAACGTGCGGTCTTATCAAATCAAAAAAATATCCTATAATTTCTTATTGATCTTATATTTTACATAGATAATTTTTACAAAGATTATGTTATGCGTAAAATATACATTTATGTTTGCAATGATAATAAACTTAAATTGACTGTAGCATATTTTTTTCCTTCTAAATCGCATATCTTATATTTGTTTGCTAGATACATGACTTTTTATTTTTGTATGAAAGAGTTAGTTTTAAGGACAGAATAGTCAAAATTAAATCCATATAAATTAGTATATTTAGATTTTTGTAACACCCCAAAATTTTATGCTAGTTTTACGGTAAAAAAAATTTCAATTAGTTATTTATTTGACCTTTAGCGACGATTTGTTGAGTAATATTTTTTTTTGTGAACTTTAGCGACATTTTTTTTTAAACGAAATGTTATAGATTAGAGGAGCTGAGCATTATAGTTTATGATCACACTTATTGACATTATTATTTTAGGAACAATAGTTAATAATTAATGTTAACTGTTATAAGAAATATTGATTGAAGTATTTAGTGACGATTAGCGTGACCGAATTTTTTTATTGATGACCTTTAGCCACAATTAAAATTTCTTTTGGTATCGATATATTTATTACGACTATATCTTTATATATACCTAAAGTCAACGTGTGTTTTTAGCGGCGAATTATCTATCTTAGCATTCGATATACGTTTACCGAGAACAACAAAAAAAATTCCTTTAATAGAGGTAAACTTAATAGGAACATTTTGTTTAACGAGATAGCGTAATAACCGTTAATAATTTTCATAACGCTTAATTTATCATAAAAGTTTGTCTTTAGACCATGTCGCATTTATAAGTTGGATAAGACGATTTAGTGACGATTTAGTGAGTAGGGTTTTCATTTTTCAAACTAGAGTTTCTCTTAGCATATCTATATAATATATAATAAGCGAAACAAGAAAGATATTGATAACTTCTTTGCGCGACACATCATCGCTTCTTTATATGACACATCATCGTCTCATTATTTTTAGATTAATTTACTTCTATATTAGTAAGTCTTGTTGAATTTTAAAACTAATTCTATTCACTCTAAAATTCTACATAATCAATATATTAATCTATTAAGACTTCTTTTTGACAATTATGTCCTTAAAATTCAAAACTGATTCTAATCATTCTAAAACTCAATCTTATTATTATACTAACTTATTTTACTAATTCATTATGACTCAATATTGACTATTATATCATTTTAATTCAAAAATGTTTGAAAATTCTGAAAAGTCCATATTGTAACTTGTTATGCTATTTTAAGGTATAAAAGTATTTTATAAGTATTTATTATGAATTCTGGCATGACTTAATGTATTACAGGGTGTCAGTGTTTTCGTTAAGTTGAACCATACATAGGACACGTTTTGATTTAGGCCTTGTGAGAGTGTCAGAGTGAGTAATTAGCATTTGGATATATAGTGTTATGAGACTAGAATTTTCTAATAAGAAATTTGTCAATTTTGGTTAATTTGAAGTCCTTGATCGAGATTGAATAGCAGCGCATAGCTTGGACTGAGGTAAGGAATTTCTTCCGAAACCATATTTCTTCTATTTGACCTCGTAAATATTCTTTCTAAATTGTTATTGATGCTTCCATTGGACTCTGTTATAATTGTGATGAAATTGCATTGATTATCATTGATACCCTATTTTGAGCTTTACACGTTTATTGAAAATTTTATTCGATGCTTTGTATTCATTTCTCATTGTGCATCGATTTAATCATTGCATCATCGACTAATGCATTCTACATATTGACATGAGTTAGTGTATTGAGAAGTTATAAGGATGGTCCGTATCGGGGGTAATATAAGGATGTTTTGTTATTGTCATGAGATGCTAGTACCTTGAGGGTCTACCTAATGTTCATATCCATATGTAACTACAGTGTTATTGAGTATCGCCTTTGTGACTTTGCTAAGTGATTACCCTACACTGCTTAGGTGGCTTTGCATATCACTCATGTTCAATATCGTCTGCATTGTTTCAGTGAAATCGAAAGTGTTTCTATTGATTTCTAATTTGAGGATTGAGATTAATCTTTTCCCATATTGCTATTGAAATAAGTTCCCCGATCGTTTGTATTCCCTACTGAATTTTGAGCGACCTTATTGAGCTCTCGAAAGCTCATTCCCTTTTTATGTTCCCTTCTGTAGGAAATAATCGTCAGTAAGATTCTGGAACCAATGAGCTTGATTATGGATCAGATTAGCATTTTCATTGTTGTTATTTAAGCCCTTGCGCGGGAACTAGTGTGTAACTGAATAAATTAAGTTCGTTACATTTGTTTTGAATGAGAATGGTTTATTGAGACAATTGAGTTATTATAGAGCTCTGATATGGATGTTATTGGGTTATCCTTAGTGGTATAAAATTGATTGAATAATTGAGGATTTAATCGATTGAGTGTTAACACTCCAAAAATTCCGGGGTGTTACATTTTTAAAATTAGTTTTTAAATTATATAAGGCTTCCTAATATAGCCGTCATGTAGTTCCTGTAAAATTAAATAAACTCAGAAATAAGGATTACATCTAAAATAATATTTGCGTACCTTTAGATACACAAACATGTTTAGTATATAATCTTAAATCATTTTCAACTATCAGATTTATGAACAAGCTTTATGATTATTCAAACTTTAATTACCAACAATTATACAGTTATTTGTTTGTTGTGCGCTCCTACCTAGAAAATACCGCCAACTTTTTTTATTTTACCAAAAGGATTCTAAAAGCTATATATTATATTGATAAATCTTTATAAAGATTACGGTGAGCATATACTGACATAAAATAAATATGAATCAATTGTTATATTATTTTTATTGTTTTAATCCCAATTGTAACATCATTCTTTTTTCTCTTCTTAATCTAATGTGTTATTTTTTTTTTAGATGTACAAATTTTACATTCATATAAGAGAGTAATTTTAAGGATACAATAATAAAAATTAAGTCCTAATACGTTAGTTCATTAATTAGTTAGAATTTTTGAATATTTAGAATTAGTTTTAATTATATAAGGGTTTTTTTTTTGGGTGAAATGGCATTGTATTAGTGAAAAGAATTATACATCAGTATCCATATTCCATCCATCCCTCAGTTACACTTGCTATTCACATACCAATTCTAGCATTTCTATTATTATTTCTAATAGGATCATTTGCACATAAAACCCTATACTATAGGGGCGGGTGCGCATTTCACCTTAACGTTTCAATTTTGGCACGATTCACCTTACTGTTCATTAATTCGTGCTCAATTTACCAATTGACGGTTTGGAGTCCAATTTTTTGGACGCCGTCAATATTCTAGGGGTAAAATGGTCACTTCAACCATTTTTCCACATCACCTTTCTCTTTCTCTATCTTCTCTCTTTTTCTGTGTATTCACGCATCCAAAAGCACCACCACTCACCTCCCCGCCACCACCAACACTGTACACTTCGCCGCCACCCCCAACACCATAGCCAGACACGATTGTGCGGTCCACCACCCTACCCACTTTGCTGCGGCCAACACTGACCACAGCCAAGCACGAAACCATCCCCACCACTAACCATAACCACCGCCATACCCACAGTAACCACCACCCCCAAACCCCTGATTCGAACCCCTAAACATCCTGTCATTAAGTACTTTGCTAAATCGGGGGAGAGAGAGAGAGAGAGAGAGAGAGAGAAAGATTTGATGCTGGTGGCGTGGTGGCGCAGAATACACAGCCACAATGGTGGCACAGACTACACAACGGCGGGGTGGTGGCGCTTCCTCCATGTGCCAAATCAGGGTCCGCCCCACTAACCACCCGCTATCATCGCCTCAGCACAATAAATTCGCCGCAACACCATCGAGTCCGCCACAACACCATAGTGCCAAAATGGACCCAGATCTCTTTTCTCTCTCCACCCTCACTTTCTATGGGGCTGAAGCTATCGATTGAATTAGCATAAAGGCTTTAATGGCGGTGTTGACCTCGGCAGTAGAAGTGGGTATGGTGTTGGTCGTGGCGGTAGAAATGGCTTTGATGGTGGCGTTGGTGTTGGAGAGATGGAAGGGGGTTTGATTGTTAGGGTGTTAGCGGTGGCGGCAGAAGTGGGTTAATGGCGGTGTTGATTTGATGGATTGAGCAGCAGTGGCATCGCGTTCGGTGGTGGCAATTTAGGGGTTGATGGTTGTAGCAATGGTGGTGCGGCAGCCGTGGATTAGGGGTATGGTGGTGTTGGTGTTGACCTGTTGGGTGTTGGTCAATTGAACATGAAGATGAGTGGGGTAGAATTGGTTTGTACGTATCAACCATTTATCGGTTAATAGCAATGATGTGGCTGCCAATGTGGAAAAGGACTTTAACTGACAATTTTACCCTTGAAAAATTGACTGCCGTCCAAGAAATTGAACTCCAAACCGTCAATTGGTAAATTGAACACGAATTAATGAACAGTAAGGTAAATCGCGCCAAAATTGAAACGTTAAGGTGAAATGTGCACCCGCCCCTATAGTACAGGGTTTTTATGTGCAAATGATCATTTCTAATATATTAGAATGCCTATACTAATTCCCCAAACATTGCAAAGACTTCTGTTTATATCATTTCCAGGTACTTAGCACATCCTCTTACTCTCCATTGGACCATTTGCCTTATTGTTTGTAGTAATGCTTCCACTGTCCTTTGTTTTCCTTCAAAAATTGAGGTATTCCTCTTTATCCATATCATGTAGACGGTAGTGCCAAACACCAGCTTCTTTATTCTTGCTCTAAAACTTTTGCCTCTAAAATTCTTAGTAGCATATTTCAATAGCTCATCCCAGGAATTCCAGTGAGATGGTGCTTGAATCTGCTGTAGGATTAGTTTGGATTAGTTTCCATAGGTTAACAATATAAGTGCATTTCCAAAATAAGTGACTCGTATCTTCATTGAGTGTCAGGCACATAGAGCATGTATCATCTGTAATACAATTCCAATTCTTGAGTCTGTTTTTGGTCCTTAATCCTCCTTTGCATAGCATCCAAAGGATCAGCGAACATTTGGGTATGTGTCCACTAAACCATAATAACTTCCACCATGGTACCCTGATTTGTTTGGTTCTCAGATGTTTCCATGCAGAGTTAAGGGTAAAATTTCCTTTCTTTGTTAAACTCCAGACCACTTGATCTTCTCTCATTTCCTGTGGAGGAGAGATATGGGACATTTCTTCATGCCATTGTCTAAGTATCAATGATCTAGTAGGGGGCAAGTTCCGTCTCTGCTCTGCAGTATATCAGCCACTCTAGAATCCTTTTGTAGGCCTGAGTCATATATTATATGATTGCCAAATTTATCTATTAGAGCTCCCCCAGGCAACCAATTATCAAACCAAAGCCATGTTGCTTTATCATCTCCAATTTTGTGGTGCACCAGTAGCTACATAAATTATATAAAGGTTATTGATATGAAAATCAACTTATCAAAAATAAGGACTCCATCCAAGATAATATTTGAGACGTTCAAAGACACTCACGTTTATTATTTTAGTTCACATTGGAGACATAATGGGATTGCATACCACATTTTTGCATCTTAAAGGTTCTAAATACTGTCAAGTATAGTAATTAAGAATTAATTGATTTAATTGCACCCATTTTTTCTATTACATATGTGATTTCTTTTTAAATTCTTATATATGCTTATACATTCACCTTATTGATTGTGCGTGTTACCAAGAAAATAAATTGTCCAACAATTTGATTATTGAATTTATGTAATATATAGATAATGTTTTGCAATGATTATGTTATGTGTAAGTATATATATATTTATTGAATTATAATAAACTTATAACTAATCGTAACATAATTTTTTTTTCTTTTAAATTACATATGGTACTTTTAGTTTTTAGATACATGATTTTTTAACTTTGTACGAGAGACTTAGTTTTAAGAACATGATAGTCAAAATCAAATCCTAAAAAATTAGTATATTTAGAGTTTTTAGTTTTCAGATTATAGAATGCTTCTTAATATAGTCCTCATATAGTTCCTACAAAATTTGTAAACTTAAATATAGGAATCACATCCAAAATAATATTTGCATACTTTTAAATACACTGACATACTTTGTCTATAGCTTTAAGTCCTTTTTAACTATCAGATTTACAAATAAGCTTTACTAATGTTGTAATTAATAATAATAGCATAGTCATTTGTTGGTTGCGTGGTCTCACCTAAAAATAACGTCAATCTCGCTTTACTTATTATATATTATTTAAATTGCATAGAGTTGTCATACTTTGTTTCCGCTACAATTATTGCAAATTATGCTTATATGCTCATGACCAGGTGTGTCAAACTATTCCTCACATGCCTAAATGTGAGCAAGCATGTCAGTTGTTTTTCAATCTTGCAAATTAGTGCGTTGTACAATTACAAATCATTAATTTTGAGCAGAATAAAATTAGGGTTTTTGCTGGATTCAAAATATTGTCAACTCAGGCACTTATAATGCGTTAGCTACCCTTAAATAGGCGATGAGGCCCTCTGTTATTAGCACCTGGTGCATGATCCCCCACCATCCACCATCTAAGAGTTTATGTTGGCTTCACCAATAGTAAGTTACAAGAACTAAGAACGAAATATAGCCCGCTTCTAACTAAGGTAGTGGATGAGAAACATGGAAAACCCACCCACACACACACACACACACACACATAGGGAGCCGACCCCTATCTACCGGTGGAGAAATAGCAATTTCTTCACCACCCATCTGATCGTCCACGTGTACTTGTGGATGGCCCAAATTTCACTTTTTTTTATTGAAAAAGTGCGAACCATCACTAAGACTAGCGCTTAGCATAATGGCCCAAAATACCCCTCGCGAGTCCCTAGACAGGGTAAATTGGACTGACAGCACTTCTTTGTACTAGTTAACTGCCACAAAGAGTAGCGGTCAAGAAGGGGGTCCCACACCTTAACTGGTACTCTTTGTAGCAGTTAGACGGGGTACATATCCAACACCCACTTTTTCTCTCCTTTTCACTCTCAATCTTACTCTCTTTTTTCCGTTCACTCTATACATCTTCTTCATCCTCCCCAATTCACTCCTCCATAATCCTCACTATTTTTTTCATAACACAAGCTAAAGTCCTACACTAGAAGATCAGTAGATAGTAGCTAGAAGAATGGTGGACAAACGATAGAAGATTGGTGGAGAAATTTTTTTGAATAGATTCACTTTGAAACAAATAAGTATTTCGAATTTTCTTCTATAGATCCATGTTAATTTCAAGAATTGTAGCTTCTTTAGGTTTTAATTTATGTTTATTTTAGGTTTAAATTGTGTTCTTATTATAAATTGAAATTAGGGTTCTTTTAGGGATTAAAATTAGGGTTTCTTTAGGTTTTGATACCAAGCGAAGATGATTAGGCCTTTATAAGCTTGAAATTACAACTCTATGTATGGATTGAAATTAGGGATTGAATTAGTGGCTTTTAAGTTTTGCAATTAGTGTTTTCTTGAGATTCAAAATTAAGATTTTTTTTAAGGTTTCAAAATTAGGGCTTTTTTAGGGTTTCAAAATTGGGACTTTTTTAGAGCTTCAAATTAGGGCATTTTTAAGACTTCAACTTAGGGCTTTTCTATACTTCAAAATTAGGGTTTGAAATTAGGGATTTGATATTATTCCAAGGAACTATGATTGTTTAGGTATTCAAATTTAGATGCTTTTATGGTTTAAAAATTGGGATGTAATTTTGGGTGTTAATTTTAAATTATGTGCTCTTGTTTTAAATTTGGGATGTAATTTTGGGAGTTGATTTTAAATTATGTGTTATTGTTTTAGATTTGGGATGCAATTCAGGGTGTTGATTTTAAATTATATGTTCTTTTTTTAGATTTGGGATGTAATTTTGGGCATTGATTTTAAATTATGTTTTCTTGTTTTAGATTTGAGATGTAAATAGTATGCACGCTAAGTTAGTTTATAATTATATTTTCTTCTTAAAGGTATGGAGTTTAACCCCGGACCTTATGATCCATTAATTCTTTACGATAATGATGACCACGCCGCGAGGGATGTATAGAAGGTGTGGAAAGCGTGTTTTAAAAACAATTCAAAACACAAGTCACCTCCACGAGTGGATACTAAATGAGAAGCAACAACATATATTAAATTGTTAGGGTTTTTGTTTGTTCAATGCCCTCCCTTGTTGGTCTCGGCACGACGAGTGTCTTATATCCGCTCTAGTTGAGCGATGGAGGAGCGACACGAACACATTTCACTTCCTGCTTGGTGAAATGATTGTTACATTAGAAGATGTCGGCTTCATACTTGGACTCCCATGGTATGGCATACCCATTACTTCGAGTATGGCGCCCTCAACGGTAGCTCAACTTGCTAGGCAATATTTTTCGAGAATTCTGCCAGAAGCCATTACAATCAAATGGCATCAAGCTTACGTGGCTGAGAGGGCAGTATCGCGTGTTATTTAATGAATACACTCTTCATGATTTGGAGACGTATACAAAGGCGTTCTTGTTGTACATTATTGGACCTGTATTATTTTTGACGCATTCGAAGTATATGGTGTTCTTGGATGACCTTGAGGAGGTTCAGTTGTATGTGTGGAGTTTAGTTGTACTTGCGCACCTATATCGAGCACTATATAAAGCTACGAGAAAGGTTGCCAAGTCCATTGCCGCCTACCTGACTTTATTATAGGTATGAGTATTTATATTTTTGGTTGACGTGTCAATATGTTCTTGATTACTTACTAATTTCATACAATCTTTGACTTCACAGACTTGGTCTAATGAAAGGCTACCCATGGGTCGTCCATGGCCACGAGATGATTCCAAAGAGACGTGGCTCTAGTTTATTGGCCTGGAACCACGGCTTCCCACATACGCCCAGTAGGAAAAGAATGGTAAACCCTTATCACCATCTGAAGTTCTATCGGGGGGAGCTAGAAATATTAGAGGCATCACAAGTCAAGTGGCAGTCTTTTCCAAAGTGATGCAATGATTGGATCAGTGGAGTTGGCAACTTCCTGCGTCATATGTGCTGGAAAGTTTGGTTTCGGGTGCCGCTCATTCATTTTGACACACGTGAGTCCAAATGGCCGATCGTGCAACGAGGCAAGCTGGATGTCTATAAGGGATACCAAAATCCACTGTAGACATGCGGCCATATAGGAAGGGCAGAGGGCTAAACTTCAACCAACCTGATGCCTTGGATATGTTGCGCGATGAGGTGCAATAGTGAAATACATGCACCACAAGAAAATATGTATTTTGCGACGGAGTTTTAGCGACGGAAGGTATTCGGTCGCTAAACATGTCTTTAAGCGACGGAATATACCGTCGTTAAAACTCCGTTGCAAAATACTATTACCGACGGAAGACACCGTCGGTAAAAATATTTTGCAACGGAGTTTTAACGGCGGACTTTTAGCGACGGAATTACCGTCGCTAAATATTTTTTATAAAATTAGTAATTTTGAGTTTTTTTTTAAAATTATTTAAACGACGGAATAAGTCCGTCGCTAAAACTTCTGTCGCAAAAGTCTTTATAATAAGACATTCACCGACGGAGTTTTAGCGACGGACTTATTCCGTCGCTAAAGCTCCTCCATTTAAATCCAGATCTGGTTTCTTTCTCTCTCCCCGTTCTCTCTCTAAAATTCTGCTCCCACCCACCGCCGTTCTCACCTCCGGCGACCCTTCTCTGCGGCGACCCAGCTCCGGCGACACTCCCGTCCCCCACCCGACGCCGCGCCACCAAGCCTTGCACTCCGGTCGTGCCACAAAGCCTCCACTGTCGCCGCGCAAGGAAACCACCACTGCCGCCGCACCATCAACGCCGTCGCCGTCGTACCCACCTCGAGATTTGTATGTCAATTGCCCTAAATTATCTGAATTTTTTGTTAATTTGTCTTCAATTTAGGTTACATGCCCTAAATTATCTGAATTATTTAGATTTGTATGTCAATTTAGGTTCAATTTTTTGTTAATTTGTCAATAGAGCCCCCTAATTGAACCCTAAATTGAAGTAATTGAATCATAAATTGAATGCCCTAATTGAATCGAACCCTAAATTAAACTAATTGAACCCCTAATTAAACCCTAAATTGATTGCCCCAATCTAACCGAACCCTAATTGAACCCTAAATTGAATGCCTCAAATCAACCGAACCCTAAATTGAATCAATAGAGCCCCCTAATTGAACCCTAAATTGAAGTAATTGAATCATAAATTGAATGCCCTAATTGAATCGAACCCTAAATTAAACTAATTGAACCCCTAATTAAACCCTAAATTGATTGCCCCAATCTAACCGAACCCTAATTGAACCCTAAATTGAATGCCTCAAATCAACCGAACCCTAAATTGAATGCCTCAAATCAACCGAACCCTAAATTGAATCAATAGAACCCCCTAATTGAACCCTAAATTGAAGTAATTGAACCCTAAATTGAATGCCCTAATTGAATCGAACCCTAATTTGAACTAATTGAACCCCTAATTAAACCCTAAATTGATTGCCCCAATCTAACCGAACCCTAATTGAACCCTAAATTGAATGCCGTAATCCAACCGAACCCTAAATTGAACTAATTGAACCCTAAATTGAATGCCTCAAATCAACTGAACCCTAAATTGAATCAATAGAACCCCCTAATTGAACCCTAAATTGAAGTAATTGAACCCTAAATTGAACCCTAAATTGAATGCCCTAATACAATCGAACCCTAAATTGAAATAATTCAAGCGCATCGGATATGTGAATTTTGAACATTTTTTTCCCATTTGAACATTGATCATTTGTTTGATAATTTTAGGTTGTTAATTGTGCGTTTTAGAATTGTGATTATTGATCGATGATTTTAGGTTATTAGCTGTGCATTTGAAGTAATTGCGATTATTAATTGATGATTTTAGATTGTTAATTGTGCATTGAGCATTTGAGATATTGAGATTATTGACGGAGGATGGGACCCAATTGGATTGAATGTGTGGTTTTTGTTAATTTTTATTGCATTGAGCATTTGAGAATTGAGAATTGAGGTTGTTGACGGAGGATGGGACCCAATTGGATTGAGATACCTGTTAGTTAGCGCAGACACGGACAGCACGTCTGATCGACGGTGTCCGACATTTAAAAAACAAATTAACGTATGCCGATGTGTCTGGAGGTGCGTGTCGGTGGGCGTCGGACACGTGTCCGAAGGCTTCGGACACGTGTCCAAAGGCGTCAGACACGTGTCGGTATGTGTCAGACACGTGTCCGGAGGTGTCAGACACGTATCAGACACCATATCGACACCCTATATGAGGTGTCGGAATTGAGATTGTTGACGGAGGATGGGACCCAATTGGATTGAGATACCTGTTAGTTAGCGCAGACACGGACAGCACGTCTGATCGACGGTGTCCGACATTTAAAAAACAAATTAATGTATGCCGATGTGTCTGGAGGTGCGTGTCGGTGGGCGTCGGACACGTGTCCGGAGGCTTCGGACATGGCGAGATATCCCCCACATTGGATATCTCACCGTGTATGGGGGGGAGATAATAGATCAGTGGGCTACGGATCCAGGTTGGGACGCCAAGAGTAAGAGCGGGACTGAGAACAGACAGAACAAAGATCCGACGCACACGGGGGGGTCGGTGCCACACGACATCGTCCGACACAAGAACGTGGTCGAGCACCCGGATCTGGAGGACGATGAGGTCGTAGCTCTGACCTATAATCAGACGCACGTGCGGAAGAAGGACAAGGACGAGACGCACCGGGCGGGCGACTATATTTCAGATATTGCCCGGCGGATCGATGTGAGTCAATTTATTTAAGTTAATGTTTTTTCTTTCTATCCTCAATGTCTGTTTCGTTAATTAATGCCCTAACATATCGTTAAACCACTATTTTTGCAGGCCTCGTATGAACAGCTAAGGGGGTCCGAGCAGCAGTCCGGACAGCCATCAGCGTCCACTAGTACGGCTGCGAGTACTGGGGGGTTGAAGCGATGGCTGGATACGCCGGAGGTCGTGAATCTGCCTAAAGGCCGCATACGCGGCCTGCCTAGCACGACTGCTCGTGCCGTGATAGGAGCGTCCTCACCCCCTGCTGCCCCTCCACAGACACCGGCTCCTCGGCCTCAGTTGGACGACGAGGAGATCCAGCGCATTGCTACAGTGGTGTGCCGGATGATCAGGGAGCAGGGCACTGCTGGACAGGCCGCCCCGGCCCCGGATCAGCAGGATCCAGATCCGGGACTCAGGAACCCCTGATGAGCCCCTTCCCGTGCCCGTTCCTAGCTTCCCCCCCCCCCCGTGCCCGCCTTGTACTCTTCTCCCCTCTCCTAACCGGTTATATTCGGTTCCCGACTTGTACATATATGAATTTTTTTTATAATTGATTATATATATTTCTTTCTGTATTGATTATTGCGCGTTATTGTTGAGATTTGAAAATTGTATTACAGGTTTGGGTAATTGAAAAATAAAAAAAAAATTCAAAAAAAAATTGACTTTTGGCGACGGATTAATTCCGTCGCTAAAGTATTCCCACAATCAGTTATTTAGCGACTGAATATTCCGTCGCTAAATAAGTTTTTTAGCGACGGAATATTTCGTCTCAAAAATATAAATCCGTCGCTAAAGAATATAATTAGCGACGGAATATCCGTCTCTAATTAAAATAAATCCGTCGGTAAAAATGACATATTTAGCGACGGATTTAAAACATTCTGTCGCTAAACTATTAGTGACGGGCTTTTATACAAGGGATTTTTAGCGACGGTGAATCCGTCGCTAATTATTTTAGCGACGGATTTTGGGCTTTTAGCGACGGATTTTCCCGTCGCTAAAAGCCTGTTTTCTTGTAGTGATGGCAAGATACATGTGATAGCCTTGTATCTATGAAGAATCCTGACACTAGTATAGAGAAGTACCTAGAATGGTTTCTCAGGGTGATGCGTACGAGGGTAAATCGCCTTTCCTAGGCAAAGAGGACAACGTACAAGCCACGTGCGATTATCATCCAATTTTGGGTGTTGAACATTGTAAGTCATTTTCTTCTACTACAATTTTTATTTGTATTATTGTCGATCATGATTGCAATGTGGTTAATTATTCATATTTTCTATTCATTTTCTTTAGGTTGACATGGGAAGTGAGGTGTTCAAGTAGCTGGAGGAGTTTGATTGGGTTGTCGCGTATGCCCCTGACAATATCAAAAAGTCCATTGAGAGGTACAAGATTAAAGTTCGCAACTTCATTAATGCATAGCGGGGTTACCAGGGGGAGCCATCTGGTGGCTTGCCAGTTGACTAGTATGGTTCTCAGCCCCAGAGTCAGGTGACCCAAGTAACTCCTCAGGAGAGCCCATTGATCTAGTCTGACAAAGGAAAATCGAAGGAGGCATTGACGCCGACCAAGCGAGATTGAATTGACAACCATTACTTTGCGTCTGAGCCGAGGGCTACAACAGACTTCCCTATTACGAACGTGGCCAGTTTGTATTACATAGGTCACGAGGATATCAGGGTGTTGGCGTTGGACACATATCTTGCGAATTTTGTTATGGATGCCTACACGGATCTGCTTCGAATTAAAGAGCAATAGTATAACCCATGCAAAGAGGTGAAAATCAACATGTATCTCTGTCATTTCATGTTTCTCTTGCTAAACAATATGAATAGTTTGACATAATGGAGGAAGAAGAGAGGGAAGGACAAGGGTGCATGGATACCCTCACCAAACTTGCAGGGCATGCTGAGGTCAGATAATCAATGTCATGCATTGGAGGCGGACATGATCATGATACCTCTTATGCATGCGAGCCACTTTTTCTTGTTGGTCATGTATCCTGTGACGAAATCGGTTCACATCTATGATAGCCTGAGGGAGGATGATCCTGGTCAGCAGCTATAGGAGATGTACAAAAAGTACATCAATGCAGTGGTTAGTCTAGAACTCAGTGTAAATTTTGCATTATGTCATATTTGAATCAATGTTTGATGTTTGCTACGCTTTTTGCAGACTACAATCATTCACTAATGATACGCCACCATTTGGGAGAGGCCATTACGAGCAATCCTATGATGGATCCTTGGTCGGTCAAAATGGTATATAAGACCGACCAAAGCAGTATAACAGTCATGACTGTGGTGTTTATGTGCTCAAGTATATGGACTACTTAGCTCGTCCGGAGGATCTCGAAACTACGACTTGGTCTCTGACGGATGCCCTAACATTTAGATATAAGATAGCTTGAAACTCAAAAAGGGTGTTGCTAGGCATCTTCCTTATTATTATTAATGTATCTGAAAGTCTTTTTCCATATCAAATTGTTTGATTATATTGCGATTTATTGAATTATCTTGAGAATTGTTGGAATTCCTTACTTCACTTCTATTTTGACAATTGTTGTTAGAATTATGAGATGTAATCATTAAGATTTGTATTGGATTATTGGAGGGAACATGTGTAGGTTTGTTTAGGCATAAAGTGAGAGGGAGAGAGAGTTTTTTTTTTCTTTTTGTGTTGGGGAGGGGGGGTTGTGACCGCCACTAAGAGTAGCAATAAGGAGTTGTTCTCAGTATCCCTAATCTCTACTGTCTCTAGTAGGTTAGAGATACTGAGAGGCTTCCCTAACCTGGTCTTTGTAGGGGTTAGGGACGCTTCCCAGCATTTCTAACTGCTAGAACTAAAAGCGGTTACTCTCTCCTTCTTTTTTCCTCCCCTTTTTTCCCCTCTTTATTTCTCTCGACTCTTTTTTTTTGTTTTTTCAGACTTTTTACACTTTGGGCACACTAATTAGCCCTTTTGTGTTTTTCAATGGAATTTGAAAATACTTTTTTCTTTTTGTTTTTTCAGTGTCGCCCCTCCTCGAGCACACTTTAAGGCCGGTTTGGTAACTTTCAGTAAAAATTAAATTGTTTTCAGACTTTTTACACGTTGGGCACACTAATTAGTCCTTTTTTTGTGTATTTCAGTGTAATTTAAAAATATATTTTTTTCAATGTCACCCCTCCTCAGGCGCACTTTAGCGTCAATTTCATAGCTTTTGGTGAAAACTATTTATTATTATTTTTATTTTTTCAGACTTTTTACTCTTTGGGCACACTAATTGGCCCATTTCGTGTATTATACTCTTTTGGGTTTTTTGCATAGTCGTCCTTCCTCGGGCACACTTAAACAATAAAGGTTAACATTAAAATTCAACACACCAAATCTCAAATTATGCAGTAAAGATAACAATTAAAGTTCAATTACACATTAACTCCAACACTCTTTTTCATCATCATCATACTCGTGCAGACCGTTGGGTTCTATACCCAACACTTTGTAGTGGTTTCTCTTGTCATGATCAGTCATTTTATTACACAACGCACACTTTCAAAGTCGTATCTGACTTGTTGCATCTTCAATTGAACTCTTCATACGTATTGTTCAATTTTTTCCTTTTGTTTGAGAAAGAATTAGATCAAAAATCTTTATCGTCACCTTGTAGACTGCCTTTGTCAACAACTGGCTATGAGGCAATGACCAAAGCTCGAGTGATTTTAGCGGCTGGAGTCGTTCGAGTAGGTGGAGTGTCTCAAATGTCTAGTATTGCCACCTTAAACTATGCAAGTATCCATCCATTTTTGATACAGTATCCAAAGATAAACCATTCATGATGTTATAGAGGTGATCATATCGCAATGTCTCAGATTGCTCGAAATCAACTGTAACATGTGGCACGTAGGGTATGTGACCATGTATTCTATTGGCTTGCTTCATCCACCAATCTAAGATATACTCTTTCAAAATTTTAAGGGCATTCTTCGTGCTAAAAAACTTTAGCGCCTGTCGACAAAGTTTACCTTTATGCTCAAACAATTAACAGTTGTAATTAACAAATTTGGTATATAGACAAACCGATATCGTGAAATGTCTTCTGTTCTTCGGAACCGAAGAAGAGCATGGGTTGTCAAAATTTATCATATTTGTCAAAGCATAAACTTTAAAATCCTTGGTACAATGCTCGTGCAACTTTGTCATGCTGGATTGATTCGACTTTTGCAATTCCTCTTGAAACTGTCTAAATATTTTCTTGGTATAGACTTGAGCCGCATGAGTTTTCAAAGGTGAAAAAATTACTATGGCTCTTTCTCTATAAATAGTAGCAGCGACGACTTCTCTTTCAAGAAAAAATTGCTTGTCAAGGAGTTTCTGCATCTCAAGTACAAACTCCTTTATACTTGAGGAATTACCAACGTACCCATCAAAGAAGGCATTTACCTTCGCTTCTCGGGATCGTAGTCATTCTGGTTGTAAAAAACTTTTTGGTGTGAGCCCCGACCCACTATGTCTTGATCTCATACAGTGTATTTAACTATTCATGATTGTGTAAAGCATCCATTAACTTGGCCCACCTCTCCTCAAACACGTCGACCGTCAACGATTTCTTGACACAAGTCACTCTTGAACGTCGAATGGTTTGCATATAAATTGTGCAGCTGTTTGGAATATTTGTTGCTTATGTGCCATGTGCACAAGCCATGGTGAGTATCTGGCAAGACCTTGGCGATTGCATTTTTCATTGCCAAATCTTGGTCGGTAATGACGATTTTTGGGGGAATATGATACATTGCTTCAAGCCACGTTTCAAATAACCATGTACATGACTCCTCCGTCTCATCCCTAAGTAGGGCAAAACCAAACAAGATTGATTGGTGGAGGTGGTTCATTCCAATAAAATAGAGCAAAAGGCATAGAGTACTTATTTGTGCGGTATGTGGTGTCACACGTCACAACATTACCAAAGTTTTGGTAAGTAGCTCTAAAACGAGCATCCACCCAAAATATAATACTAATGCGGTTTTCATCATCCAGTTGGATACTATAGAAAAATCCAAAATTCTCACTCTGAAGGCGCGCGAAGATATCAAGCATAGCTTGAGAATCACTCTTATTGAAAGCCTCTCTCCTTTGAACATGCAATACATTTCGAAGGTCTACCTCGTTAAAACTTAATTTGTCAACTCTCCCAGCCTGACTTGAGAAAACCCCCATCATTCTAGAAAGTGAAATTTTAGCCTTATCTATTGTAAATATCAATTGTTTGTGTGCCGAGCTTATTTATCGGTGCGAATGAATTTGGCCGACCTTGTTAGGGGTCATCAATTGATAATTATGACTCAACTCGACTCTCGTCATAACCCAATAGTTTTCACTTTTTCGGTGTAGTACATACACATGGGCCTTACAATCGGTGCCCGAAAATGTCTCTCTCTTTTTTTTGGTCTCGTTGGCCCTTTATGACTGATCCCAAAACACCGGATAAACGTGTAGTGTTCCTCTATGACACTCAAATAGTTAGGAACAAAATTGGTATGTTTTGGCGCTTTTTCTAGTCGAAAACAAGCTTTTTCGAATATGATCTATAGTATGCTTCAACTTCATCCAATATTTGAAAGTTTTGACCTTTGTAAGGTGGATCAAAATCTTCATAAAAATATTTCCTCCAACGCAATCATGTTTTATGTTGAAATCTACAATTCAATTTTTTTTTATAAATGCTAACACATCATAAAATGAAGCTACAAAAAATTTGGTGAATTGAAATGAAATTGAAAAGGAAAAACTTACTTTATGGTGTTGTTGCTTTCAATTCCCTTTTTTAAGATAATTGCTGGATGAACTAACTAAATTGCTACAACTTTGGATGAACTAGCTTGAAGATGATGAAAGTGAAAACTTTGTAAATCTACTTGGACTTGAATTCTTGCTAGAGATTTAAAGTTTGTGACGGTGAAATAATTCAATTAATTGAGTTTTTGCTTCGGGTTCATGGAGGGATGTAATGGTGGTAGATTTCAATTGGAAGTTTAAGATTTATGGAGGATGGACAAAGGGTTAGGGGTAGAAAGATAGAGAGGGAGAATGAAAACTAGAGAGATAGAGAGAAAAAGAGAGAGAGAGAGAGAGAGAGAGAGAGAGAGAGTGAGTGTGTGGGTGTGGGTGTTGGATATGTCGCACGTCTAAACGTTACAAAGAGTAGCGGTTAGGGTGTGGGACCCCCTCCTTGACCACTACTCTTTGTGGAGGTTAACCGCCACAAAGAGGCTTGGTGTGTCCAATTTATCCTGTCTAGGGATTTGTGAGGGACATTTTGGGCCATTATGCTAATCTCTAGTCTTAGTGGCGATTAGCACTTTTTCAGTAAAAAAAAATGTGAAATTTGGGTCATCCACGAGTACACTTGAACGGCCAGATGGGTGGTGGAGAAATTGCTCTATTTCTTCACCGATAGATAGAGATTATATATATAGGGAGCTGATCCATTGATAGCGCTAGCAAAATAGGAGAAGTTGCTAGCGCGATCTGGCCGTCCATCCCAAAAGATGGACGGCCCAAATCTTTTTTTTTGGGTTTTTTTAAGTACGTCCACTACATTATGTAGCGGACAATTTTTTGCATTTTTTTGACAAAAATACCCTCCGAGTTCGTCCGCTATATAATGTAGCGGACAAGTTTTCAGACTTTTTTTCTCTTTCTGTCATTAATGTTCTGACTTTTTTTTCTTTCTCTGTCTCTCCTTTCTCTCATCCGCTACATAATGTAGCGGACTAATTTTCTCATATCGTTTTCTCTCTCTCTCTCTCTCCCTTCATTAATGCTCTGACTCTTCTCTCTCTCTCTCTCTCCAGCGAGTTTGAATCAGTAAAATGGACGAAAAAGGCGCTGACGCTTGATGATCTCCAAAAAGACTTGGAGCCCTTGGATGCGTCTTCCCCGAACTGTTAGCCCGCAACGGTGTCAAGTTCGGCGAGGCAGTGTGGTTCAAGGCTGGAGCTCAGATTTTCAGCGAAGGTGGACTCGACTACCTGGGCAACCCAAGCTTGGTCCACGCCCAGAGCATCTTGGCGATCTGGGCCACTCAAGTTATTCTGATGGGAGTCGTTGATGGCTACCGCGTTGCCGGCGGACCACTCGGAGAGGTCGTTGACCCACTTTACCCAGGCGGAAGTTTTGACCCATTGGGCCTTGCTGATGATCCAGAGGCTTTTGCTGAGCTGAAAGTGAAGGAGCTCAAGAATGGTAGACTTGCCATGTTCTCAATGTTCGGGTTCTTCGTTCAGGCCATCGTGACCGGAAAGGGACCGTTGGAGAACCTTGCCGACCATCTCTGTAGTGCCCATTGAATGCCAAGGCTAAAATCAACCAATTGAATGCAAAAACATCTGGGTAATGGGAGTTTGAGATAGGCCGCACTGAAAGGCTGAAACATCTGGGTAATGCCAAGGCTGAAATCGTGGGTTTGTTGGTTGTGGTGGTCGGAGCTCGGGGAGGAGGCTAACGCCTCTGCTGCGGCGACGCCGGAGTCGAGCTTGGCCGTGTTGTGGGCTGTTGTCATTGCTGCAAGGAGGATGGAGAGGAGAGAGACAGAGAGAGAGAGAGAGATGAAGAAGAAGAAATGAGGGGACATGAGAGGCAGACATGTCAGGAGAGAAAAAGAATCTACCTCTGTCTGCTACATAATGTAGCGGATAGATTTATGTCAAAAAAAAGTACTACCTCTGTCCGCTACATAATGTAGCGGATGGAGTTGGAGGGTATTTTTGTCAAAAAATTGTCCGCTACATAATGTAGCGGACGTACTTAAAAAAACGAAAAAAAAAAGATCTGGGCCGTCCATCCCAAAAAGATGGACGGCCAGATCGCGCTAGCAACTTCTCCTATTTTGCTAGCGCTATCAATGGATCAGCTCCTATATATATATATATATATATATATATATATATATATATATATATATATATATATATATATATATATAGCTCTTGGCTGTGTTTTCAATGTGCCATATTGATAAAAACTTGATGCTAATATCTAGATTGTTATATACCCGAGGTTGCTCAATGTACCTTAACCTTATTTAAGTTTTCTGTGAAATATAAATTTAAATAGGACAAGAAAACCTGATTATCTCATGACAAATATTATGAAAGAACTTAAAAAGTGACAAATATTATAACTGCATCTAAGACGGGAAAAATGCATTTAACCGACCTTTTTACCGTCAAACCCGTCTCGACGAATATTCTCAAACCACGTATTCAGATATTCCGACCCTTTCTCACTTTGCAAACGACGTCACTTCACTTTCCTCTTCGTCCAAACCACGCAGAACACACACACGCGCACAGAATTAAAAAAAAAAAACTGGAACGAGTTAGAGTTTACAAGCTTCCCCCATCCTCGTAATTCGTAGCTTCCCCATCCCCGAAAATCCCTGATCAGAGCATTTCAATTAGGGTTCCAATGACAACCTAAAGCGAATCGTTTCGTCTCTCTATCTATAGCCTTTCACATTAGCCTATCTAGTATCTACACTCGCACCGTAGGGAGGGAGAGAGTGGGGCCCGGGAGATATGCAAACGGAGGCCAGGGTGGGGGTGGTGGTGGAAGGGGGAGGGCAGAGAGTTCTGAACCCTGGTCAAGGCGATGCGCGGCGGAGGTCGCTTCAACACCACCAACAGTCGCGGATTGGCACCGTCTCGCAGCTTCTGGCCGGAGGAGTCGCTGGCGCTGTCAGCAAGACCTGCACCGCCCCCCTCGCTCGCCTCACCATCCTCTTTCAGGTCGTTTCCCGTCTGACTTCCAACTAGTAGATGTTATTGTTGCCTTAAACTTGTTTGATTGGACGCTGTTCACAATTTCCTTTGTTGATTATATGCTCCATCCGTTTCATAATTTTTGTGCCCTTTGGCTTTTCATAGGTTTGTAAGATATACAGTTCCAACATGAAATGATTGAATTGAACTCCAATAGTTACCGTAGGTCACAACTTTTGTTTGACAAGTAAGACTATGGGAAAAACAATGAGTAACGTCCATGTTCATGAATCCAAATTCTATGCCAGGAACGTGCAAAAAGTCAAATGGGCAAAAGATAAAGAAATGTAGGGAGTATTGATTGGGAGAAAATGGATTGTTTGTAGTAATCTTTTCGAAGTTGTTTAGCATGATATATATTGTTAGACTCATTCTCTGGCAACTTAAACTTTTAGAGCAGCCTGTATTTTTTTCTCTTCTACTGTGATTCTCTTGAAACTTATTTTCTCAAGCAGTTCTAATATGTTAATATGTTACTTCTTCAGGTCCAAGGCATGCACTCTGATGTTGCTACATTAAGAAAGGCTAGCATCTGGCGCGAGGCTTCACGTATTGCAAGTGAAGAAGGATTCCGGGCTTTTTGGAAGGGGAATTTGGTTACAATTGCTCATCGTCTTCCTTATTCTTCTATCAGCTTTTATGCATTTGAACGCTATAAGAATGTTGGTACAAACTTCCTATCAAATGTTATATTATCTGCCTATTGATGGCTCACACTTGATGGAATTAATTTTTTTTGTGTCATAGTTATTCCAATTGATGCTGGGGGTGGATCACGGGCAAAACATAAGTGCAGATCTTTGCATACGACTTGCAGGTGGGGGATTGGCTGGAATAACTGCTGCTTCTGTCACATATCCATTGGATCTTGTCAGGACACGTCTTTCGGCTCAGGTATGTAAGGATAAATGTACTCTTGTTAGGTTATAATCCGTGAGCAATTCTCTTTGTCATTTCAGTTCTGCCTCCTTCCATTTTCTCGTGTCATGTTGTTGAGCATTAGTTGATGCAGGCCTACTTTCTAAGTGGCACGGGCTTACCTTTGATGGCTATGTGCAGGCTTTCTAACATTTATCTGGTCCTTAGAAGAAATGCTTAGGTTTTCAAAAAAGTATTATATGTGGGAAAATGAGGATGGATTATCCTCCACTTGGGCGAATATCTTGGTCTTTTTCTTTCCTTTCTGGAGTCCGTATTTTTTTTACATCTCCAGGTGAGATAGCTTCAAGAATGGCTTCGAAGCAAGGTTTTTAATTCCTTCGACCTAATACCTAGTCTAAGTAGCTACTAACGTAAGGCTTTCCTTCCTGAAAGCTTAAATAAGAGCCCTTTAGGGCCTATATAAAGATATATTTGGATACATATACCTACAAGCATAAGTCAAGGCCCTTTTCCTATTCCCAAATAGGGAAATGAAGGCCTTGCTCCTCTATTCAGTATTCGTAGATACATGGAAGATAGCTAATAGGTGGCAGCTATGCCGGATGACACTCTAAAGGCACACTTTAAAGGTTTCATCCCCATGTTGTAACAGTGCACGAAGACCTGTCTGAGGTTGCCGAGGTGGTCATCCTCTTTCGTGGACTTGACAATGAGGTCGTCAAACATAGTCCTCAAGTGTCTTGTGGATTATATCATGGAAGATTGCAGTCATGTCCTTTGGTAGGTAGCACCAGCGTTCTTGAGGCTGAAGAGCACGACTTTCCAACAAAAGTTGCTCATGGGAGTTTGAAAGGTGGTCCTTGGAGTTGGCGGGGTTCATTCTGCTTTATATTGCAGCCTGCGAACCCATCCATGAATGACAAGGTTTCATGCCCAGTTGCCACCTGAGCAAGTGTACGTGTCTAGGAACAAGTTGAAAAGACACACCTAGAATGTTGGAGATGCTGTCTCTAGGTCAAAAGGCGCTGAACATCTGACAATCTATGGCAAAGGTTGTTTTTTGTTCCTGTTTATTATGCTTGTTACGTCGTTCGTAGAAAAGAGAGAAGGGGTGGCTGGGGTAAGGAGCATAACAATTTTTCCTTGCCCAGTGGATTCATCCGGTCCTGTTAATTCTCTAATTTAATTGCCTTTAGTTTTCGAGTTCTTATAGTTTTCATTGTGGACTAACGGGCCATTGAAAAAAGGTATAGCCTTGTATAGAATGGAATCATAGAACAGGGTTAATGTGGCTATTAAAGCTACACTCGCAATAAAGAATTTTGAAATGCTCGATTCATTTGCCTGAGTGGTTGTATGAACTGACGAGTGATGACAAGCAATTATAGCAATGTAATTTTGAGAGGTGTTAGGATTCTAGTTAAACCCATTTCTTCAGCCTTTATAAGTAGCTTCTATCTTTGTTTGTAATAGGAGCATAAGCTAGCTCTCCCAATTCCATTATCCGAACAAATACGTGTGCTGACAAATGGGGGATCGCATATTAAGTCCCTTTCAAGAGCCACCACACATGCTAGCTTATCTGCATCCTATTTACCGCGACCTGGTAATTGTGCTCCAAGAGGAGCCTGCAATCAAGAGCAATCTTGAGTAACATCAGGGGTCCGTGGGTAAAGGAGTTGAGTAGGTTCGGGATATAAGGTGCATCCAGTTCTAACTTTATATAACGGAATCTCATAGCCAATCCATGCTCAAAGTGCCCGAACCCGAACTGCTCAAGGTTGCGTGAAAATCCTACTCTTGTAGCGCATGTCCTCTCACCAATTTACCCTTAGAATCCCGGACATTTATTGCCTCTTCATATCTATTTTTACCCAGTGCCAATGAGGTGATCATATCTATTTTTACCCAGTGCCAATGAGGTGAAACCAAAAACTGAAATCTCCTCATGATTCATTTGTGGGAGAAGTTACTAAAGAGATAGTCGTATGGCCAAGGGAATGGGTAATGGTAGCCCGATTCTGAAAGACAGTCATCGTTTAATCCAATCATAGTGATCATACCATTGACCTCAATAATAAGTTCTAGGAAAATTGAGTGCATGGATAAGGTTAGATAAAATGTTGTCCTTACAGCTTGCACTAGTCCCATTGTGAGGCCGTAAAGTGATGCTGAAGTTCAACAGGAGGTTAGATTCTCTTAGGCATGATATACATAGTTGGGCCCATTCTTTAAGAGCTTAAACATCCCGAGCAGATGGTAACTTAACATGCTCGATCCTGCAAGGTGTTGGGTTCAAATCTTCCTTCTTGCAATTTGGCCCCGTTGAACATATCTCTTTCTCATTGTTGGCCTATACATTGTTTGTCCACTTGGCTGTGGTGAACCTTGGTTTGTCGAGTACTAAGCATGATATACATTGTTAAGCTTATTCTTTTACAGCTTACGTGTTCAGAGTGGATGGAAACAAAAGTACGTGGGGGAAATCCCCCAAAGCACCAAGACGTGTTCTGATGCTTGTGTGCTTTTGTATTAGTTTAATGACAACTCAATTTGTTATTTGCTTTTCTCCAACATAGTCCCTTTCTAACATTAATAGGATAGGCATTTCCCTCCTCGTAATTTAGGGTTGGCAATATGGCGATCCTCATTACTTCTCTTTGAGGGAACTTTGCCATTGGTCATTGAACTTTGGGGTAAATCTCAATTGTCCAATTTGGCAACTGTACTTTTATTTGTGTTAGGTTTTTGACTCTACAATTTGGCCAATCAAGTCATTCTGTTAGCATCCGTCGACACAAGAACCGTTAAAGTGCTCATGCGGGCTTAGCTTGAAGAGTATATTCGTAACTTTGTCGCACAAACTCCATCTTTTTCTTTTTTTCCTTCTTCTTTAATCTTTAATTTAACTTCACCGGCCATCTCCACCACCCAACACCACCAGTCCATACCGTCCCCATACATATTTATGCTGCCACCACCAAACCCAACGGATCCCACAACCAACCGATCCCAAAATAATTTGCCATTATTCACGTGTAGAACCACTACTACCCAGCAGACCCACAACCAATCAATCCCAAAATAATTTGCAATTATTCATGTGAAGAACAAGTGATCTGTTTCTCTTCCGCTTTTCTAGAATCTAAATATTCCATTCTTGTGCTTCATTTACTCACTGGTGGTGATTTATATGGTGATGGAAGACACTGTGGTGGTGCTTTGCTAGTTTATGTCAGCTATTTCAACGAAATTTTGTTCTCCAGATCAGATGTTTTCTGATACTAAAAAAAATGCAATTTAGGTTAGTTGGTAATTCTTTTCCTTGTAACATCCTCCACCACCCAACACCACCAGTCAACTGCCATCCCCATACCCACCTCTGCTGCCACCACCACAACCCTCTGGTTCCAAAACCTAACAAACCCATCTCCTCCACAAGATCATCATCCTGTCACAAGCAAGCCGCTGCACCAACCAAGCCCTGCCTCCCATCGCCACCCCACCATCATTATCACTGCCCCAACCTAAACTCTTTCAGATCCTCAGTCCCACCCCATCGCTGCAATATATGAACAAATTAATACTTCTGGTCAAGTTCCACATCACCTCTTCTATTACAGATCTAGAAAAACCGTTTCTCATCTAAGTCAAGATGAATTCAATTAAATCACTTACAAGCAATTAACTCTGATGTAAACATCAACAACATTATACTACTCACTGAATCATTAGATCTTCAAATTAGACAATGGATAAAATCTGTCAACAATATATCTAGTAGACGATAAAGTTGCTTGAAAGGAAAACAGAAAGGAGAGAGAAAAATTATGAATACAATAAGAAAATAAAATACAATGGGTTAAAGTCCTTTGTTTATTTGTCAGACAGTTTTGCCACTTAATTGAGTCCCGTGTGCATGGCACATGGGCACGTAATGGGCTTATTGTGATGGAAACTAACAGAATGACTTGATTGATCAAATTGAAGAATCCAATAACCATATTGACATAAAAGTGCAATGGCCAAATTGAGATTTGCCTGAGAGTTCAATGACCAATGGTGTAATTCTACCTTATTTTTTCAAGTAGTCTCAGAGTTTCTAGTTATAATTAAAAAAAGGAATTGGTTTTTTCCAGTGTGCACTTTTTGCATGTTTTTATTCCATTCTTTCAAACTGTGCAGAGAAATGTAATCTACTATAGAGGTATATGGCATGCTCTACGGACCATAAGCAGGGAAGAGGGTAACTTTGGCCTCTATAAAGGACTTGGGGCCACTTTGCTGGTATATCTAAGTTGTCAGTGTTATTACAATAATGCCCCAGATTCATATTTTCAGTGGCTGATTACGGTTCTGACGTTTAACGCAGGGTGTTGGCCCCAATTTAGCAATCAGTTTTTCCGTTTATGACACAGTGAGATCTTATTGGCAATCACTGAGGTAATCATGGATTGTCTTGCCATGGGCTTACTTGTGGGTTGCAATACCACATCTTGTGGCTTACTCTTTCACATCAATGCTTTGTTTTCCATAGGGTCAACAAACTCTTGTATCTATTTCAACATTTAGGTGTAAGATGCTTTACCATTTTCTCTGTCAGGCCGGAAGACTCTACTGTCCTGATCAGCCTTGCTTGTGGCAGCCTTTCTGGAGTTGCGTCATCAACGGGTGAGTGCTCCGAAACCATCTATTATTCTCTTGCAAGATTTGTCATTTACCTACCAGCAAAAAGAAATCAGAACCTTTGAGTGGTTGTCTTTTAGTTCTGTTATGTCATGAATTCAGTCTGAAAATTTTTGCACACTTGTTTTAACAGACGTTCTTTTTAAAAGCTACCCTTTCTTCAATACATCAGAGGATAGAATATATGAAATAACATCTTCTTGACATTGTTTGCTTGTTTTAACAGCATCTACCAAATCGTTCTATTCAAAAGCCCTCCGTCTTAAATACATCAGAAGATAGATCATAGAATATATGAAAGGCATCCTCTTCATTTTCCTTTTTGTTGAACTATATTTCCCCATGTCTTCTGTTGCATAGCTGTAGTATTTGTGGTTCAGTGTCCAAGTGCAAGCATAATGTTGTTCTCACATTACATCTTCTTTCCTTCTGGTGATTGCTTGAACAATTTTAATGACTAGTTGGCCATTTAACATAAGGCTAGCAAACACTAAGATGGAGAGAAACAGCAGATTTAGAGGTGGTATAATTGCTCTCTTCTCACTCGTATTAAATGCCATGGATTTTCTTCTGTGGTAGCTGTCATCGACTTGTGTAGGTATAGGTGACCCAGATAGTGTAATGCACTAAAGACTTGCTGAAGGAGATATGTTATTAGAGAACTTTGCTGTCATACGAAAGAAGTTAATGCCTGTGGCTGTCTTCAATGCTTTTGTTGCAGAGAAGCAGGTTGAGATGCAGGCTTTGCACTAAGTACCTAACCAGACCGACCCCTATAGTCAAAGACCCAGACAAAGTCTATCTGGCACTTGAGAATTTTAGTAAGGAAGTCGATAAAAAAATAGACCTTACATTTTTTGCATTTGTGAACTAATATCATATGACTAATAACAATCTTGCTTGCTAACTTCAGCTCTCCTATATTTAATGGATAATTTGGCTCTCCAAAGATTGCAGTTTGTTCCGTTGTAGGGAGGCTATTATCAGGTGAACCGATAATGTGAGAGGTATCCTCTTTGAGGTATGCTTCTCACTTAGGCTTCCTTTGCGGATTGCTTAATGATTGTTCGTCTCCTTGAAGTTTTAGTGATGCTCTTCTAATTGGTTCTTTGGTTTAAATCAGGTACAGATTAGGCGCTCCAAATCACAATGAAAAAGATAATTACCTTGCCTCGCTAACCCAAAAAGGGGGACAAGCCACAAAAGAAAGAAACGTGGATTTAAGATAACAACCTCACTTCATAAATACTTGTACGTGTGTTAAGCATGGTATACGCTGTTTTTGTCCATTTTCTGATAGCTTAAGCTTTTAGAAATGATGTGGTGCTTACAGTTGCAAAAGGTCATGGGTTCGATTCTCCCCTTACATATGGCCCCACTTCAACATTTCTAATAGATTTTCCGCTACGTTTGTTTGTGCACTTGGGTGGTAGTGGACCTTGATTGATCTCTCCTCTAGTTCTCTCCACATGGAATTGGAGCCTTGCACGTGTGGGGGATTGTTTAAGTCCTCAAATCGTTCCGTTGGTAGCTCAGCCATGACTGATGTTAGGGGGTATCTTTTATCATCTACCTAACTCCTGCCTTATTGTCGTCCTTTTTCTTTATTTTCTTCTCTTCGTGGAGTGTTTTTCATCGCAGGCGGGGGGGGGGGGGGGGGGGGGGGGGGGGGGCCTGTTTTGTTTGGGGATTGGTGGTGACTCTCGAGCTGTGGGTAAATACTGAAACCTAGAACGACCCCTGGGTTTCCACCTAAGAGGCATTCCGAGTAAGTCGTCTTGGTTGAGCTATTGATGACTTCATGCTGTTATTAAAAACTGAAATCATGTACTCTATGACTTGTGTGAATATGGGATAATTGGATGTTATGTCCGCTTTTAGCATAGAATTCTATTGATGGGTCTGTCTATATGACAATATAAACTCTGCTCCTAATTAGGTATTTGAGTTGGACATCTTGTGTAGCATAACAATAACAATAAAGTTGCATTTTCTTTCAGTTACATTCCCTTTGGATCTGGTGAGGCGGCGAATGCAGTTGGAAGGAGCAGGTGGCAGAGCCCGTGTTTATAAAACTGGTCTTATTGGTACATTCAGGGATATTGTCCGAGCTGAAGGCCTGGGGGGTTTGTACAGAGGGATACTGCCTGAATACTACAAGGTGGTGCCAAGTGTTGGTATCGTTTTTATGACTTATGAGAAAATGAAGCAACTGTTGTCAGAAGTACATTCCAATTGACTTGCTGAGGCTTACAATCCTGAGAATCGGGTGGTCAGTCAGCTGGAAGTTATTGATTGCGGTAATTAGTTTAAAGAAGGCTAATCATTCAAGGTGTCCTCGCGGTGGTAGATTTGTGATTGCTGCTGCGAAAGCCATATTTTTCCATGTACAGGTAAAGAGGGGGACACCCGATTAACTACATGTCAAGTGTACTGAACTGTTGTTACATACATCGAACTACACCAAAGATAATTGTATTTTGGCCATAATGTTAATTTGGTCTCTCGATTTAATTTGTTTCGTACTGGTCATTAAGTACTTTGATTTGGCCAATCAAGTCACTCTCTCAGCATTCATCGACATGAGCACGGTTGGGTACTCATCGCTGCCATTCCCACACCACAACTGATCAAATCCAGCACCCCGGGCCCACTAGGTTCAGAGCTCATTACTCCTGCCCTAACCCTTGCCACTCATCACAAGTCACCACCCCCGCCACACACCCCCCCCCCCCCCCAACCCCAAGGGCTTTGCCATCCATTACCACCACCATGCAATGAATGCGATTCTCGGCAACCAAACCCACCACCATAGCTTTCAACAAATTTTGATTATAGATCCAATTTGGTGGCTTGAGTCAAAGGTACAAGCAGGCAATACTGTTGACAAAATGCTTTATCTAAAATAACGCCATTGATTCTCCAACAACTGCGTTGCCACCGCATTATTGGCCAAGTCGGTTGGAGGATGGGTTATGGGGTTGGGGGACGGGTGTAGGTGTAGACTGTGTAGTTATGAAGATGGTGTGGTGGGGAGATGGGTGGCCAGCTTGGGGGAGCAGGAGCAGTGGTGGGAGTGATTGTAGGTGGCAACTGGCAAACCTGGGTGAGCAACGATGGTAGTGGGGATTGTGAGTTGGGTTGGGGAGGAGAGTAATGACGATGATCCGGTGGTGAAGATAGGGGGTAAGCTCAAGAAATGGTGATGATTGAGGCTTGGTTTTGGATCGGTTTGTGTGGCGGCAGCGGAGGTGGGTATGATGGAGGTGGTGGTGGGGAGGTTGGTGTTCCAAGTTTAATGAAGAATGTACAGAACTCTTTGATGGCTTTGTTGAAATATTTTGCCCATTAGTTGGTCCAGATGAGCCAGTCACGTGATGTTCAACGGGCACATTCGTAACAGCTAATGGAATTGGGCTGATTGCCCAGATTAGAGAATCCAACGACTAGAACATGAATTGTAGTTTAGGGATCAAATTGAAACTTGGTCCATAGTTCAACGGTCATTGTTGTAGTTCTCTCTTCCACTAATTTTGCTAATTCTTGATTTCATTTGTGCAGTTTGATATTTTATCGAAAAGCATATGGCCTCATTTCCTTTTGGAATTGTGAAGCGTTGTTTTTAGGGTAAATTACATTCGGCACTCCTGAAGTTTACCCTAAAATACACACAGTTACTCTTAACTTTTTTTATTACACTCCGCTCCACGAATCTCAATTTTCTTGACGGTGTGAACGACTTAACGGTTTGACGCAGAATGACTTTTTTGCCCTCGTATATTACAAACCCTGTGGAGAGGTGGGCTTGCATTCCTTTGCTCCTGACCAGTGAAGCTACTGCTTTTCCATAAGGATTTTCATCAGAAAATTCAACTATCGTCATGAAGTCCCTTTCATACCTCTTCCTCTCAAAACTGTTGCTTTCATACTGCAGTTTTCTTCCACTATAAATTGTCATATGAAGATAGATATATTAATGAGAACTGGAAGGGAAAAGAAGCATCATATGACCCTTATACAAGTTAATCTAAGTTAGACATGAATTTACTGGTTCAGGACAAAGTTGTACTTCTTCACTGTTAGTCTCCAATCTTCTTAACTAGCATTTTATTACTAATTTATATACTTTAAGATGCCTTCTTCATGTGACTGGATGTAATGCCTTAAGCTAGATAACTTTCCATTTCTGATTTCAGTCATATAACAATAACCTATGCAAAAGCAGTGCTTTGCATTCCTTTGCCCAATTGTCGGAATGATTCAAATGCCCGACGATAGTGGCTTGCATTCCTTTGCTCCTGACCAGTTTTAGAATTCCTAATCCATTCTGGCCTATTAATTGAATACTTCGAACTTCAAGAACTACGTTGCAACTATCTTAGAGCATTTCTTGTCTCCCGTCCTGGTAGAGGGCCACTCTAAAGGGAATCTATCGTACTTGCTGCCAGCAAGCGTCTAACCCCTTGTGGTGGTGTTAGGTGAGACGAATCAACATGTGAAAATGTCAAACCCTGAGGCAAAGATGTGAATTGAACGTTCATGCTTATGTGCGGTAGCACAAGTGTTTTCGATTGACTGCCAGGTAGCATAAGTTGTTGTTCTAGCTGCTGCTGAACTATAGCAGAATTCTTGCTTCTGACTGAATCAAGGTATGATGTGACCATGTTCATGTAGCTGCATTCTTTATCGTCGGGCATTTGAATCATTCCGACAATCAGGCAGAAGTTCTAGAAATCTGCAAGAACTTGTATATTTTCTCGGCAAAGATTCTAGTATTCTGATATTTTGTTGCTGTCTCGGCACTTGTTAGCTGAGAGAAAATCACCCCATCAATAAGGAAGATTGGATAAGAACAGATGGGGCAGGTCATGAATGGAGCTGGCAATGAAGTTAAAATCTGACCTGAAGGCACAACTCATTAGCCCTCTTATACAATCTAACCACATCAGATAAATACATATCCCTCACAATTGGATCTGCAAAGAACAGTCAGGTTGAGGAAAACAAATCACTAACCAAGTAATATCACTCCAAAGGTAGCACATATTAAGAACCTATAGAACTCCAAAAAAATCCCTTTAATAAAAGGGAAGGAAGGAAGTAAGGAAGAAAGGGAAGGAAGATGGGTCTGCAGAGGTGAAACGAAAGAAGAAGAAGAAGAAACCCTAAATAAGGGCAAGGAGGGTTTTAGTCAAGAATGGGAGGGTAGTTTAGGTATGAAAAAAGTAAAAAGTGGTGTGTCAGGGAATCTCCAAACGGAATTAGACAACCCGTCAGTTTAGTGTAGCTCTGTGAAATGCGGGTACAAACTACAGGGAGTGGAGTGTAAAAAAAAAGTTAGGGATAGCCATGTGTATTTTAAGGTAAACCTCAGGGATGCCGAGTATAATTTACCCTTCTTTTTACGCCTTCCCTTTCCTCGAGACGTTATGATTGGACAAAGTTGCAACTTCTATATCACTCTTTGCAAAACTTTTTTTCTTCAAAACTAGCTTTTATAATTCGGAGTTTGTTTTATATTAACGGTGTTTTTTTTTACGTTGAGTTTAGTATGAAGCAGTTTTTTTTCCTAAAACAATACCCTTTTGTAATTTCAAAGGTTCAAAATTAAGGATGTTTTTCACGTTTAGCACAGTATTAAGCCTCTTATTTCAAATTTTTTGAGTTTTGTAATATTAAAGGTGTTTGTTACTTTTGGAAAGTATAAAGCTTCTTTCTGTAAAAGATCCTATTTGAAATCAAAGTTTTTAAACTTAAAGAGTGTTTTTTGACATTTTATTAGAAAACTCCATAAAAGATATTAAATTTATATCCATATTAAGAAGTTTCTACATTTCTTTTTTAATTTTTTGTACAAAGATTTTTTTGCAGACAATCGAGTTATTCAATTTTTACAGACAAAGAATTTGCATAAAACCAAGTGACTTTGAGATTGAGATTGCAGCAAATATCTTCAACATTATTCTTTTAAAAGTTCAATACTTAATAAGCTAGACTCGATAAAATAATAGTTAAAAAATTTATAGTGCAATTACCCAGCTGCATAATCCTAAGCACATTCTAGCACATCAACCTTCTTAATAAGCAACATTGGAAGCACGTAGACATGGAAGAGCCTACCCTTGAACCGCGGTAGGCCTGGGTCCGGGGCATGCATTTTATTTACTTATATTTTGCAAGTATTTTTCATTCGTACCCGCACAGATCGGGTAATAACGGGTTGGACATGGACATACTGGCAGGTAAAATACTTGTGATAATGAGAATAAATTTTATAAAAAGTTTGAATACTACAAGAATGATGTCATTGAAAAGACAGCGAGGCACGTCAAGCAGAACATATTTGTATAAAGCCTTCTCGTGGAACTTTGAATTTGACAAAATATCTTGAATGTTGTTTAAGGGAAGAGAACATTTGAAGTTTCACTTTTATGTTTTAGTTTGGATTTTCCGTGCGAATCTGCTTACTTCCGTTCTTATGGATTGTGTTATCGTCTCATAGTTTGAGTTTATGTTTGAAATTAATTTAATTCTATTTTGGTGAAGTGATTTGGATACTTTTTTATGATCTTAGTTGTCTACATTACCAAAATAAAAGAATCATATCTAAAGCTTAAGATTCCATCAAAGCTTAAAAGGAATGAAAGTGAGGCTTCGTTTGACAAATTTTTTTTTTTGGTTTTCAGTTTTTAAAGAGCAGCTTAATTTTTTTTTTTTATAAAAACAAGTGGGTGTTTGATAACCCCTTTTTTTTTAGGTTTTTTTTTTTGGTGTTTGGTAACCCTTTTTATTTTGACTTTTTTTTTTTGGTGGTTTGCGGTGGCGGTGGTGGGGCGTAGCGGTGGTCGACGGTGGTGGTGGTGGTGGCCGACGGCCGGAGGTGGCTGCCGGCAGTCACCGGCGGTGGTGGCCGGCGGCCGGAGGTAGCTGCCGGCAGTCTCCGGCGGTGGTCGCCGGCGGCCGGAGGTGGCTGCCGGCAGTCACCGGCGGTGGTGGCCGGCGGCCGGAGGTAGCTGCCGGCCGTCTCCGGCGGTGGTCGCCGGCGGCCGGAGGTGGCTGCCGGCAGTCTCCGGCGGTGGTCGCCGGCGGCCGGAGATGGCTGCCGACAGTCTCCGGCGGTGGCTGCCGGCGGCCGGAGGTGGCTGCGCGGCGGCCGGAGGTGGTTGTCGGCAGTCTCCGGCGGTGGTCGCCGGCGGCCGGAGGTGGTTGTCGGCAGTCTCCGGCGGTGGTCGCCTGAGGTGGCTGCCGGCGGTGGGAGGGTGGTGGTGGTGGTCGAAAAAAAAAACCAAAAGTGAAAAAAAAAACCAGTTTTTGGAGTTTTTTTTTTTACTCTGCAGTTTAAAAACTGGTTTTTTAAATTGAAAAAAAAATGGTTACCAAACGCTCTTTTTTTTCAGTTTTTAAAACTGAAAAAAAAAAGAGGGAAATTTTTTTTGTCAAACGGGGCCTGAAAGTCGCTGTTTTTCTTCTTCTTGGTACAATATTGTATTAGGACTAAAAATAAAGGAAAGAAGAAGAAAAAAAAAAGGGACAAAACCTTGGGTTGCCGCGATATACCGGGCCAAAACTGGGTCGGGCATGGGTCCAAGAAATTCTCGCCAATAAAATTTCGGGTAAATCCTACTCATACTTGCTAGATCCCTTTAGTGATGGTTTATTCGCAAGTACCCGTTTGTCACGTGTAAAAATACGTCCTTCAAAAGCTTAGATATCATGAAAAACTGTGTTTATATAATTATCGAGACCACGTTCTTAATATTTCTTTTTTCTCTCATCTGTACATCCGAAACCTAGCGGCAAGTCGGATTAATTTGGCAATAGCAACACCTGAAAACCTATAAAAACAAATATAAAAGTAGCTAAAAATTAGTTCAGAATCTAAAAATGTTTGTTCCTATATCCCAAATATATGGGCGCGACTCCAACTTATTTTATAAAAGGAATGCATATGAATCTACCAAAATAATATATGAAAATTAGTAACAAACTCATTAGCATGGAAACTGCAACGTTTGTTCAGATTATTTTTTTCCCCATTCTGTCCTAGTTATGCATGCATGATAAAACCCCCAAAAAAATTATAAATTGTTTCTAACCGCCCATGCCTTGATACTGGACAATAGTAAAAGTTGAATTTATGCCACATTTTTAGAGCTGTATGTTTAGTATTTTTATTTTGTGTTTTCATTTTTATGATTTTTACATTCAATTAAAAATTACGCTCTTGTACTTTTATTATTTTCACCAAAAAATTTTAACTACTTTTTTTTATATTGTGTTAAGTTCGGGTAGAAAAAGCTGAAAACACCTCTGAGTTGTTTTCAGTTTTTTGTCACTATTTGAGTAATTTTATCCAAAAAAAACTGAAAATGATAAAAATATACAAAAAAAGGAATTTTTTTATTATCATTACAAAAAATAGAAAATAAAAATGATAAAAATGCAGGCCCTATTACAGTTTTGCAAGATCATGTAGTAATTAAGAGTCTAACTTGAATGGGTTGGGTTGGTTTTTTACCCAACCCAAAAAAATCGATATGCTTAAAAAAAACCTAACGAGATTTAACCCAAGAAAGATTGAATAAATTGGATTGAGTTGAGTCGGGTTGGGTTAATGGGCCAATCAAATTAGAGTACATATATTTTATATTTAAATAAAAAGTGAAATGGTGGTGGCCGGTGATGATGATAGCCGTCGGGGTGGTGGCTACCTGCGACAGCAAACGTCGACGGCCGTGGTGGTCGGAGACGGCCGGGTAGCGGCGGATGGCAATGGCCGGCGAAAGCAGCAGAGCGGTGGTGGTCGGCGATGCCAGACGGCGACTGCAGCCGGCGATGGTGGTGCCGTCTAACGGTGGCGGTCGTTCAAAAATGTGACTTTTTATCAAATGGGTTCCAAAGCCAAACCCAAATAACCCATTATTATATAAGCTTAGCCCATTATAACTCACTTTATACTTAGATGGGTTGGATTGTGTAAAAATTCAAATTTTTTTGGGTTGGTTAATACCACAAAGCTCAACCCAAAGTCCCAGCCTAGTAACAATCACCTACAAGCTGGGTGAATTTTTATTTTTTTTGCTTTGATCACATATTTTAAGAAGTCTTTATTCTAGACATTTTAGAGAGAGGGAGGGAGGGAGAGAGAGTCTTACTTGGGTAAAATATTATGCCGACCATTTTACACGTCAACAAGAATAACCATTTAAGTGCTAAGGGACTCGTGCAACGCACGGGGCGTTCTTTAATTTTTCAAATATTGTCCAATATTTATTTCTATAGATATTTTACAACTGTTAATTTTTCTAACTTTCTAAAAATATTTTTTATTATGTGTTTTTATAGATTATTTATAACTGTTATTATTTGAACTGCAGGTAAGAAATTTACAATATAGAAGATTGCCTTTGAATAGAACTTTTTAAAAAATTAGCATTATAAAAGCATACCTTAGCAACAAAGGTAGAATACATGATTTAATATGATTAGTTTTTACTCACAAATAAGATGTGAACGTTACAATTAAAAGTCTTATAGACTTAGGATGTCTTTTTATTAAGGTTTCGCGACGACATATGACAACAATCTCGTACTACTATTTAACTCAATTTAAACTTTTTAGCTTAATATTTGGAGCTTTGTAGATAGAATTGTTAGTATGTATCAATGATATATCCGGAATCAATATGATTTAAAAAAACAGTTATTTATACTATCACTGTCAATTTTTTTGTTAGTTTAATCTAATAAAGAGTGTTATAACTTATTTACCGGTAGTGTATATGAACCTCAATCTTGCTATAAATACAAATGTCAAATTCACTCACCTTCTTTCTTCATGAGAAACTCTTTGTGTATGTTATTTGTCCCTTACATAATGAAAAGGAAAAATAGCATTGAAAGTATTTTAATTTCTATCTATACATAACTTATTAAAGTGTTGCTAACATGACTTAATGAAAATATCATTGGAATATTATATTAGTGTAGCCGGGGGCTAAAAAGTGGTTAAATATAAAAACATTGTCTTGCCTAATTAACGAAATTTTAAGGAATTAAAATGTGGGACTAAAATCAAAATCGAAAGATAAAAGTCATTCTAGGGAAAAAAAAAATTATTGCTTTTAGTCCTGGATATAATTTATGCACCTTCAAGTTGCTGGTAGAACTAACATAAAGTCATTATGTTTTTATTTAAGTTCATCGCTTTTTTATATAAGATTCTCAGCGTAACCCGTCTATGAATACTACATTAACACTACATCTAAATACATTAATTAGCGCTACCATTGTCACTACAAATGTAGTTACCTTCACAATATCATAACTTTTGCTTATCACGTCAGTACACTTTCATGTTTCTATCGTCAGCTTTTTAAAGTTCATCACTTGTTTAATCTAGTTTATATCATAACTTATCAATCAGTACTGTAATGTAAAATAATATTACTTCGAAACACCTTAGTGCTATCACTACAACAACTATAACAACAACCATCACATCTTACACTACCACCATTTAGTTATGACTATCACCAACACAAGCATCACCATCCTACACTCCAACACTGCCATAGCCATATGTTGTCACTTCATAATCCAAATCTCACTACCAACACTCCAATTCTACCACAATAATTATTACTATCGTAATTAGCATGGCTGATCACTCGCATAATTGCATATATTGCCATCCTCACGCTCTCACATCTAGCACCGACATTTAGGTTATACCATTACCACCCTGGGACCACTCAGGCTTCTCTCTTTTTGTAGTTGTTTATGAAGGGTAAAAGATTCTTATAACGAATTTATCTTTTCGTCTCTTTTATTGTATAAACTTATTCTCAGCTTATCATAAATTATTCTTCAATCGATTTTAATTTTTCTTGGAGATCTAATATAATTGGTTCTAAATATTTTGTTCATATTGTGCGTAACATGTTAGATTTTAAGAAAATTGGTGCAAAAAGACCAAAGTTACAATAAAGCTCATGGAGAAAATAAGATTTCTTTAAAAAGAAAAAAAAACAAATAGGATGATGTTTTGCATAACTAAAAGTTGATGTAAAAACGAAAATATACGCCATGAAAAGCTTACCTTTTAATTTATAAAGATTAATCATTAATTTCATACATGATTTTCATTGTTTACATTCATTGTTTACATTTGCGAGATTTTACTTTATTTGTTTTAAGTGTTTTTAAGAAGTTAGTAGTCCAAAATGAAGTCTTTTTAGATTATGTAGAGCTTTAAAAGAAGTAGATTTACTTTTTTTTTAATTTTATAAGATTTACAAAATTTGGGCCAATGATCATACTAAAGAATTAGTAAGTAGAGTATGATTTTTGTATTTTATATTTTTTAGATTTTATATTGTTATCTTAAAGTACTTTTAAAATTTTAATAATCAAAATTAAGGTCTAATGTATAAGTATATTGATTAGGTAGAGTTTTAGAAGGTTTATAATTAATTTTTTAGCTTTATAAAGTTTAAAAATATTGCATAAATTATACCTACGAATTTTTTAGTAATAAATTAAAGTAAAGAGTTAAATAGAGTAGAAAAAGAAAAAAAATACCAAAACAAATAGGATTCTTGAATCTTGGACTCTAAATAAAGAAACCAACTAAGTTAGGGGACTACCACATACAAAGTTGAAGTAGGTAGAGTTTTAGAAGGTGTATAATTAGTTTCTTAATTTTATAAAGTTTAAAAATATTGCATAAATTATACCTTTGAATTTTTAATAATAAATTATAGTAAAGAGTTAAATAGAAAAGTCGGGCCAATGACCATACTAAAGAATTAGTAAGTAGGGTATGATTTTCGTATTTTACATTTTTGAGATTTTATATTATTATTTTAAAGTGTTTTTGAGGTTTTAATAATCAAAATTAAGGCCTAATGTATAAGTATATTGATTAGGTAGGTTTTAGAAGGTGTATAATTAGTTTTTTAGTTTTATAAAGTTTTAAAATATTGCATAAATTATACATACGAATTTTTTAATAATAAATTATAGTAAAAAGTTAAATAGAGTAGAAAGGAAAAGAATATCAAAATAAATAGGATTCTTGAATTTTATATATTTAATTCAAAAGAGTTGGATTCTAAATAAAGAGACCAACTAAGTTAAGGGATTACCACATGCAAAGTTGAAGCTTACATGTCAGAAGGAAAAGGCTCTTAAAAAGTCCTAATTGTCGCAAAGATAGAGTTCCAAAAATCTTACGTGTCGCAATTTTAAGCGAATGTTTCAATATATATATATATATATATATATATATATATATATATATATATATATATATATATATATATATATATGGAAGCTGATACGTTGATAGCGCTAGCAAAATAGGAGATTTTGCTAACGAGATCTGGCCGGGATGGACGGCCCAGATCTTTTTTCAAAAGCTGTCAAGCGTCCGCTACATAGTGTAACGGACGGACTTTTTTACCATATTGCCCATCCCCCCTCGTTTGCAACACAGTGTAGCGGACAACTTTTTTGGCCTGACACCGTCAGTCAAAAAGTCGTCCGCTACACTGTGTTGCGGACGACTTTCCGACAACTTTTGACTGACACACTGACACAATTCCAGATTATCTGTACCATAGATTCTGCATACGTCCGCTGCACCGTATCGCGGACAGTATTACCTTCCTACTCACCTCCTTCAGCACAATTTTCTTCTCCTTCAGATTCGCTTCCATTTTCAGCTCCCTTCAAGCTTCGAGTAACATTTACTTCAAGCAAGGTCAGTTTGTAAGTGGTGAAGTTTTCTTTATGGATTGACTGATAAAGTATAATTAATTTGTTTGGACAAAAAGTATAGATTTTTTTATGTTCTAGAAATTTGTCACTCTATACATCAATTTGTGATGTTCTACTCTAGATTTTTTGTGATGTTCTAGACACGATGTTCATCAAAAGGTATAATTTGTTAACTTTAAATAAATTCATTATAGTTTAATTCGATTTTTTAAGGTTCGATAACTTCGAAAAATTTATCCTATTTAAATTCGAATTTTTTGAGATATGTTTGTTGTATTTTGGCATGATGAATTTGGCTATTTATCTTAGTAATTTTAATTTGTTATATTCAATAAATTAATAATTATTAATTGAGATTATGTATATGGTATGTTTGTCATCCTAAATTGGTCTATTCGCCAAGGTAATTTTTAGAGAATATTTTCAGTTAGAAATGTCATTTGATTGTTAAGCGTAGTCTATTTCTACACGGGTCTTGTTTCATAATGTCTGATTTCGTGTAGGTCTTGTTTCACAATGTCTGATTTCGTGTCGAGCTCCAACATCCCCGTAGATGCTAGTGATCCGTATCTAGGACGAACGTTTCAAACATTGGAAGAAGCTGAAGAATGTTTTCGAGCGTATTCATTGAGGGTTGGTTTTGGCATTAGAATAAAGACTACAAGAACAAGCAACGTAACAAAAAAGATATGCTCTCGCTTATACGAGTGTCATAGGGGCAGAAACCCACAGCAAAATGAGACACGCGTAGGCAATGATGACAGTGATGACGAAATAGGATATTCGCGTAGAAGACGGGACTGCTTTGAGCGCACAAATTGCCAGGTCAAGATGTTCGTAAGCTACAAACCCAAGCAAGATCATTGGCTTATTACCAGCCTGGAACTGGCACACAATCACCCGTTAGTAACCCCTTCTAAGGTGAGTCAGATGCATCAACACAAGAAGATGGGTAAGGTCGCGAGGAGCCTAATTCACACAATGAGCAATGCGCGAATTGGACCTACTGAGATTGTTAATGTTCTTGCTGAACAGGCTGGGGGAATTCAAAATTTAAACTTTAACACGACAGACGTTCGTAACGCGGTCCGAACCCATAGACGAGCCGCGTATGACCTCAATGATGCTCAATCTACAATGAGCCTATTGAAACGGATGCAGATGGAGGACCCGCAGTTTACCTTCGATTATAAACTTGACGACGAGCATCGAGTTAGTACAATTTTTTGGGTCGACGGTCGTTCGAGGCTAGCTTATAAGCATTTTGGGGATGTCGTGACTTTCGACACCACATACCGTACCAACAAGTACTCGATGCCGTTCGCTCCTTTCACGGGCGTCAATCATCATTATCACTCCATCCTGTTCGGGTTCGCCTTGTTAAGGGACGAGAGCGAGGGTTCTTTTGTATGGTTGTTTAGGACGTGGCTGGAAGCAATGAACTTCAAAGCACCCAAAGTGATCATCACCGATCAAGATTTGGCAATGAAGAAGGCTATTGCTACCGTCTTCCCAGACACCCGGCACAACTTGTGCACTTGGCACATAAGCAACAAATACCCTGAACGTCTGCATCACGTGTATGCAAAGTATCCAGACTTTAAACAGGATTTTGACAAGTGCGTTAACAAGTCGTTAACGATTGAGGAATTCGAGGAGAGGTGGGAAAAGCTTGTTCGGGATTACTCATTGCAAGACAACGAGTGGCTCCAGCACTTGTACGAGCGCAAAGAGCAATGGATTGGCGTTTACACGAGGAGGTATTTTTCAGCGGGCATGAAAACGACGGGCAGGAGTGAATCTATGAATGCCACGTTCGATAGTTATGTGGGTACAGCTACCAATTTGAAGAGTTTCGTTGCATCCGCACAAAAAGCGGTTGCTTCGTTGTTCGTAAAAGAAAGGGCTGCAGACTTTGCAACACGTACAAACAAAGGAGAAGGTTGCTTGAGACCCCGCTGGAGCTGAACGGTGCCAAAGTCTATACGAAGGAGATCTTCTTGCTATACCAAGTAGAGCTGCGAAAATCGGGACGATACAGTATAAACAAGGTGGCAAAAATCTCTACGCGTGAGTACAAGGTTTATTCGCTCGTGAATGACCTCGTCCCTGAGAAGCTGCACAGAATTTATACGGTGAGCCATGACACATTGACAGATTCGGTGACATGTGTTTGCAAGAAGTTTGAGTTCCATGGCATCCTGTGTAGACACATTCTGCGGTTTTTCACCCAGAAGAATATCAGGACAATCCCCGATAAATATGTCCTGCCACGGTGGACGAAAGGTGCAAACAGGTTGCACGGTACCATTGCCTTTCCGGAGCACCCGTATACTGACTTTGAAGAATCAGAGACGTTGCGGTATAATCATCTGGTGACGATGTTCACCCGTTTGTCCGTAAAAGGTGCTGCTACAATGGCCGCATATAAACATCTCCTCGAGGTAGCTCAGCAGCAAGAGCCCATCGTCGACCAGTTGGAAGCAGCTTCAGTCAGCAATGCGGTTGACATTGAGCCTACTACGGGATCAAAAGATGACGAGCCGGGGGAGGAAGACGACAATGATATCCGGCCTTTGGACCCAATTATATCGCAAACGAAAGGCCACAAGAGATCTACGCGAATAAAGAGCTCTATTGAACAGGCAACTCAACCTAAAAAGCTGAGAAGGTGTGCATTGTGCAACAAAATGACTGACCACGACAAGCGAAACCATTACAAGGCACTAGGGATAAGTCCAGGGGGTTTGCAAGACGGGGAAGAAGATTAAGACGAACAAGCTGCAGTGGACCTTTAATTTTTTGTATAAGCCATCAATTCTGTTTGACATTTGTAATAGTTTTTTGTAATTTTTTTCTAATAATTTTTTGACCGAATACTGGAATTTTTTTTCCTGATGGACCTATGAGAGCCATCAAATCTAAGTTTAAGTTGTTTTTTTTTTTTTTGTTTAGCCCTTGTCCGCTACATAGTGTAGCGGAGGCATCTGCTTTTTGTCCGCCACACGATGTAGTGGACGGCATCACAGAGAAAAACTTTTGGGTTCTTTTGGTCCGCTATACAATGTAGCGGACGACAGATCGGCCAATCATCCTATCATTCCGTCTGTTTCTCTATCTGTCTCGAACATCTCACCCAGCAGCTACCCCATTTACAGCGAGCCACATCTCCGGTGACCCACATCTCTGGCGACACCACAGTCCTCCCCTGACGCCGCGCCGCCCCCGGCTACAGCCCAATCCTCCCCTCAACGCCGCGGTGCCTCCAGCGACATTCCCGGCGTGATGGCTTCTGATTCGTCGAGCAGCAGCAAATTTGTAGGCAACATGCACCTTGCAGACAGACACTTTTTCAAGGTCATGATGCCTGGTGTTGATACATAACTTGTAGGCCATCCCTCTTTCTCTGTGTTTTCGTGTGTGTTAAAGTTTGATCTTTGGTTAAAAACTAACCTTTTTGTATTATGAATATGTTTAGGACATACCGGTAGCCTTTTTCGATTGGCTTACCACAATTTATTTTGATTCAACTTTAACCAGCCGCAAGGGGTCATGGCATTTAAGAATGAAGATGAAGCCCGGCCAAGGTCAAATTTCGTTTGCAGAGGGTTGGAACGAATTCTTGCAGCAGCATGACCTCCAACTCGGGGACTTTGTAGTGTTTGAACACACGGGGAAGTATAATTTTCAAGTGACGGTGTTTGATCGGAACACTTGTGAAAAAACTTTCCCCCAATGTTGAACCCTAAATTCTGTTATGAACAATTTTATGTTAATGTTCATTATTTTTTTGAATTTTAGGTTCTTAATTGTGCCGTTTGAGATTCCGTCGATGTTGAGATTGTTGATTGTTGATTGTTAATCGTACGTTTTTTATTGTTAATCGATATTCAGATTGTTGATTCCGTGGCTAAAACAAGTCTTCGGTCGCCAATTTATTAAAAAAATAAACTTCAACACAAAGTATTTGGACGTCCGCTACACTGAGTAGCGGACGGAGAAGCAGAAACAATCAACTTCAACACTTAGAAATTTTTTCATATTTGCACGTCCGCTACATTGTGTAGCGGACGGAGAAGCAGAAACAATCAACTTCAACACACCGCTACACTGTGTAGCGGACGGAGAAGCAGAAACAATCAACTTCATTACTTAGAAAAATTTTCAGTATTTGGACGTCCGCTACACTGTGTAGCGGACGGAGAAGACTCAACTTCATTACTTAGAAAAAATTTCAGTATTTGGACGTCCGCTACACTGTATAGAAAAATTTTCTATATTTGGACGTCCGCTACACTGTGTAGCGGACGGAGAAGCAGAAACAATCAACTTCATTACTTAGAAAAAATTTCAATATTCGGACATCCGCTACACTGTGTAGCGGACGGAGAAGACTCAACTTCATTACTTAGAAAAAATTTCAGTATTTGGACGTCCGCTACACTGTGTAGCGGACGGCGAAACATAAACAATCAACTTCAACACTTGAAAAAATTCTGTATTTGGACGTCCACTACACTGTCTAGCGGACGGAGAAGCAGAAACAATCCCGCTACACTGTGTAATGGACGGAGAAACAGAAACAACCGCTACACTGCGTAGCGGACGGAGAAACAGAAACAACAGCTACACTGTATTTGGACGTCCGCTATATTGTATAGCGGACAGAGAAGCAGAAAAATGAACATTGGACGTCCGCTACACTGTGTAGCGGACGGAGAAACAGAAACAACCAACTTTAACACTTGGAAAATTTTCTGTATTTGGACGTCCGTTGTACTGTGTAGCGAACGGAGAAGCAGAAACGATCAACTTCAACACTTGAAAAAATTATGTATTTAGACATCCGTTATACTGTGTAGCGGATGAAGAAGCAAAAACAATCAACTTCGACACAGAAAATTTTTCAGTATTTGGACATCCGCTACACTATGTAGTGGACGGGGAAACAGGAACAATCAACTTCAACACTTGAAAATTTTTTCTGTATTTGGACGTCCGCGTCTAGCGGACGGATACCTCATCAGCTAAAAAATTCTTTCCCATTTTGTTTCCCACCATTCAATCATTCTCAATGAGAGCAAAAAAACCAACTCTAATCAAATCAAATATCCACTGATATTGACACAAATCAGTTAAATTACTCAATCATTCAACACAAATCAACTTATCTCAACACAAATAAAATCACACCAATGACAGCTTTCTAAATAAATAATCACGATTTATTAAAATAAGGGGGCTGCCACCCGGGTTCCCCCATTCCCGGGTTGACGCCCGAAGGCTGCCCAGATGCTTGGTGCAAAAAATGGCTGCAGCCATACGCCAACGATTCGGCCTGTTGGCGAAGCTCCTCGCCCATTGCATCCACCAAATCCTTGCGCTCTCTCAACTTCTAGAAGAAGGCGAACGAGACATTAACCTACATCCAAAGAGATAATAAATAAGTAACTTCATACACACTTAGAATCATCAAGGTCAATTAAAAGCACTGGTTGGGCAACCTTACCAGATTGTATGCCATCTGCTCATCAATTTGACCCCTAGGGTAGTACTTCTCTCCGCGTTCAAACCTTACTGGAGCTACTCTCCTCCGGGTGATGCGGTAATACCTTACTGGAGCTACTCTCCACCTTTCAACAAGGGCACCTATTAAGTGTAGGTCAACGTGTTGAAAGATTTGCCCATGCGTGAAAATCCCAAACCCAATCCCACGCAGTAACCGTTTCTGGACTTTGTTCAACTTCCAGGCTTTGAAATTATCGGACACTTCTATTGTGTTGAGAAGTGCTCTTTCCTACGAATTAATAAATACAATTTAACCAAAATAAACGGTATACAATGTTCGTAAGAATAGGAAAGTTGATAAAATAAAGATCTTACCCCACCATCCCATAAGAGCGTACTGACATGATTTGCTTAGTTGTATAATACGGAGGGATCTTCTGATCCAGGGTTAAAATCTATTTTTTGCAACTAAAATTACAAAAAAAACGGCAAGATTAGAAGCGTAAAATTTTTAAACATACAACGTAGCATGTGCTCACATAAGTTGACATGCTGTATATATGCAAGTGAAATCACATGAACATTGAAGCAATACACATATATTGACAAACGCTAGCACAATCCACCGCATACATATTCAAAATCATGCATAAGCCGCAATACTCATAACAAACTCTAGATTATGAACGAATAAATGATTGGATTGTGAACTTACGTCGTTGATGAGATGATTAAAGGATTTCTTTGGAAGAAATTGCGCAGATCTACTTTTCAACGCCACTAGAAAAATTATGAGAAGAAAGATGAATTAGTTTTGAAGAAATAATGAATAAGAGAATGAATAAGAGTTTTGGTATAGGTGTGGTTTGTCAAGTCCGCTACATAGTATAGCAAACGGAAAAAACTATTAAGTTGTCCGCTACACAGTATCGCGGATGGTGGGATAAGGACAAAGCAACAGTCCTGTCGCCCCAGGACTAGTGTGACAACTGTCAGGGGGGTTGTGAATGACTTGACCACTGTCAGTCAAAAAGTCATCCGCAACATAGTGTAGCGGACAACTTTTTGACTGACGGTGTCAGGCCAAAAAAGTTGTCCGCGACACTGTGTTGCGGACGAGGGGCGAGGGGTAACATGGTAAAAAAGTTTGTCCGCTACACTATGTAGCGGATGCCTGACAGCTTTTGAAAAAAAAAGATCTGGGCTATCCATCCGGAAGGGATGGACGGCCAGATCGCGCTAGCAAAAATCTCCTATTTTGGTAGCGCTATCAACGGATCAGCTCCCTATATATATATAGATTGCGTTGGCTTGAAGGAAACTAAAGTAGGGCTTAGGCAAAAAAAAGGAGATTAAAGAAAAAAGATTGAGAAAAAAAAAAAAGCAAGAATACGCCTATCTAAGAACGTTGCTTTTACGATGACATCAGCAAAACTGAAGAAGATTGAAGAAAAATATTGAAAAAAAAGGGGCTGAATTATGCTTATCTAGTCAAATAAAAATTGACAAGGATGTAGAGAAAAAGGCTAAAGTGGGATAATCAAATTAGTTGTGAATAACTTATTGTTACGACCCTAAAAAGCTTACACTTTGATGAGGTGTGGTCACCAGGAACGGCCGGTCGGCCACTTTACCTCTCTTGGTGTTCTTTTTCTTCTTCTTCTTCTTTGTTTGCCTTTCTTATTCAATCCGAATAGCAACCAAATAAGTTTTCTCCCTCTAATGTTCTCTCTGAATTAGCATTCTATGTGTAAAAGATGTCTCATCTTCGTTGTTTAAATGTGGCATACTAACTAGGACTAACGGGAGCCTACAAGAACCATGTATATGATAGAAGCCAACAATTTAACATCAAAAACCCATGCTATGAATCGAACTTAAAGACTCTCAAATTCTGGTGAACTCCGTCCAATGCGAGAACCTATGAGACAACTTTCTTCTTTTCCCTGTCTTAGTCGTCCTAAGCCAAGGAGGCATTACGGCAAGCACATGCATGGAAGGCCTACACTTGAAATTCATTCTAAACCAACCTATTTCCCTAAGTAGCGCTAAGAGTGAGAGAGGGTGGAGATGCCGAGGTTAGGAACTCAGGACGTGATGTAGCTTATGTCGATCTAAAATTATGTTAGAGGATCTGATGATTCACAAAATATAATCCTAGCCTAACAGAATTTAACACGTTCATGGTTACTGTGAAACCCCTCAGTGCGGTGAAGGGGTTTTCAAGCCAAGCATCTATGATGTATGTCTATGCTTGTTTCCTTTATCGGATCTTGTTTGCTATTATGAAAATCTGTTAATTAGGTTTATAAACCAAATCCCTTTCATGTATAATTTTTATTAGGTGAACAAACTAAAACACTAATTATTATCTATATAAAATGAAACATATAGATGGTGAAACATCCAAGTACTTTTGTTAATACCCTCCGGTCCGATGTACATCTGTCTATTGGTTCTCGAAAAAGACTATATAATGGGAAGCAGCCCCTAACCGGTCATAACTAGTGGATTTTAGGATGATTGAGGTTGTGTTCTCTTAACTACACAATGTATACAGCTTTTTCCTTCAATTTTGAGAGTTTATGGAACAAAGTACTTATGTAAACTTAATATCAAGAAATAGAGCGGTTACGTGATTAGAATATTATTGTAAATCTTTAAGGTCAAAGTAGAGATTGAACTTGTTGCTGCTAAAAATATGCTCCGCGTATATTCTGGAGCCCGAGCCTGAACCTATGACCTGCAAGACAGAAAACGAGTGACCGTCAGGTGGGGTTCCCGGTGGAGAACTCTCCGATGCTTAAGTCAGAGCGCAGCTACAGAATAGTAACTCTGAAAAAGCATGAATTGTGTAGTTGTCCCATACCTGGAGGGGTAAACCCCTTTATATAGTTGTAAGAGAAGACTCCTAGTAGGACTGGGCCGTGGGTCAGATGTGTTGGGATCGCGTTAGGATCCTTGAGGATCACGTCACGATCTCATCAGAACTTTTTTAGAATCCTGATAAGATAATAATCATCAACATCCCAGTTTGACTGGGATTGCCAGGTATTCCCCAATTATTGGGAGTTATATTTGAGTTATATCATAAGCCCCCAACTTCTTTAACCAAAATGTTTGGCTGAGGAAGTTTATACCTGGTGTCTCGAGACACGCGTCAGATTTGTAAGGGATTCTCCATCCACTTGTAGGGGTAACAATATTTCTCTTCTTCATGTGCTCAGACCTAAGCTCTTGGGAGCTTAAGTGATGAAACATTGCCCAAGTAGGGCGCTAGAACTCTAGCTCTCAAGAGCTAAGTCTTTAGAATGTCGCCTAAGTAAGCTACTTGGAATCATGTTTGGGAAGACGAATCATTGGATCTCGGGATCCTTTAGAGGTTGTTCCCCATGTTAGCCTCTCTAGAGAGAGGACACAGAGCTGTGCATGCAAGTTGTTACATGTGCTAAGTGTTTAAATGTCCCCTTGAGGGGTCACCTCTCCTGTGGAGGGTGTTTGTTTTTGTAAAAGTGTGTGTTCTTTAGCTTGAGCTGACCACATCATGCTTGTATTTTACTTTGACGCGAACCCTTATCGTTAGCTAAGAGCTGGCAAAGAAGCCTCGCACTCACACTCGGCCAGGTTTTGAATTAACAAAACAGGGCAGGGCGACGAACTCCCACTAGGTTTTGCCGTTTCAAGGGTTAGAACTAAAGTTAAACCGTTCAGATAGAACTTGAGCTTTATCCTATGACCCTTGAGGGTGTTCATCCCTTGAGGGACAACCCTTGAGGGTGTTCGTCCCTTGAGGGACAACCATAGAGGGCTAGTGGAACGTAGAGTTCTGATAAGCGCCTTTGAGGGCTAATGGAGACAGAGCTCATGTATATACCCTCGGAGGTTTAATGGAACTTAAAGTTCTTATATGCGCCCTTGAGGGCGAATGGAGTGCGAAGCTCATGAAAGTATCCTCAGGGGTTGGACGGAAATTGAAGTTCTCGTTGTTGCTGCCACGATGCCAAATAAGAAGGCGCGGGTCATGGAGCCCGTAATATGGTTGTCGTAGCGAACCTCCTTGTCTAATAAGACACAAGGCATTAAGCCCATATAAGAATGATCTCATAAAATATAAAGCCCCCGGCCTAATCTATGGCCCAAACTATGAATATGCATAGTTACGGGTTAAAATCTTGATGCTCTTTAAAAGTTATGGCAAAAGTTGCATAAAGAAGACCCTGCAGGTCTAAACTATAAAGGTGCAATTTTAAGGGGGCAAGTAAAAATTTTCTAAAAAGAAGGGGTGCACCTTGTTTGTATTCTGCCCATTTTTTTTCTTTTGACCAAAGGGTGGCCATTAGCCCAATGCATCGGCGGTGCAATGGGACTAGCGTTACGGCCGGCGGCGGGGTGAGGAAGCGTTAGTTGGATTAGTGTGAAGCCCTTCGCCGGTGTTATTCAAATCTGCGTAGATGGGAGTTGGAGGATCACCGGAGAGGCATTAGTATGATGGTGTGTCTATGGCGCTGATATGTTGCCTCGGTAATGGAGGTGATGGCGGCACGATCATGGTGAGTGAGAGGCTGATGAAAGAGTCAGTGCTGTGGCGCGTAGCTCCGCGTTGCTTGTCGTCACGGTGGAGCCGATCTGGCGAGTGACGGTGATATTGATTTGAAAGCCAGTAGCGGTGAAACAGCAAAGTGATGACAGTGCCGGTGGCGATGGCGCCGGTGTTTTCCCGCAGGGCCTGCATTGTTTTGTATGGCGAGTTGGTCGTCGTTGGTTGTGACTGACAGTTGTGGATGGCGCGGCATTGGGTGAAGCCGCGGTGGTGCAGCGCCGGCGCCTTGCCGGAGGAGTCGATTTGATGGCGCGATCAGCTTCTTCTTCTTCCTTTTTTTATTTAATTTCTTGGGATATTGTTGATGCTGCTCTGGCAGCTTTTCGATGGTTGCACGGCCAATTGTGGTGGCTGTGGTGGTCCCGCGATGTTGCCTGGTGGATCGTCACTGGTTGTTGGTAACGACTGATGATGGCTGATGGCGGCAGGCCTCCCTTCTGAACCTTCGCGGAGGCTGATGGAGGTGGCTTGGCCGCGGTGGCTGATGGAGAGATCTTGGAGGATAACGACGACGGCGCGTACGCGATGGGCTTGCCGACGGGATCCGTTACGACGCCAAGGATGTTGACCAAAGGGGCGGCACTGGACTACAGCCTGTTGGCCGTGCGCAAGGATGCAGTTGCTAACGGAGTGGTTGTCGTGACGCTGATGTGCCGGCGACTTCCTATTCTCCATTTTTTTTCATTTTTTGTTGTTGGGGGCTGCTCCGGCAACTTTGTGGTGAAGCGATGGTTTGGTGGTGGATGGTACGATAACTGTGGTTGCGCCTATTAACGTTGTGATTGAATTCCATGGTGAACACTTGATGAGAATCGAGAACCTGCTATGATTGGCCGATGGCTAGGCTGTCGGTTGACGGTTGATTCCGTCGACAATTGGGGATACAATCGTTAATTTTTCTTGAGGTCAAACGGCTAGGTTGGTGGGTCCCACGGATGGCACCAAAATGTTGTTGTTAAAAATATGCTCCGCGCATATTCTGGAGCCCGAGCCCGAACCGATGACCTGCAAGACAGAAAACGAATGACTGCCGGGTGGGGTTCCTGACAGAGAACTCTCCGATGCTTAAGTCAGAGCGCAGTTACAGAATAGTAACTCTGAAAAAGCATGAATTGTGTAGTTATCCATGTACCTGGAGAGGTAAACCCCTTTATATAGCTGTAGGAGAAGATTCTTAGTAGGACTAAGCCGTGGGCCTAATGTGTTAGGATCACGTTAGGATCCTTGAGGATCACGTCACGATCTCTTTAGGACTCTTTTAGAATCCTGATAAGATCAATAATCATCAATATCCCAGTTTGATTGGGATTGTCAGGTATTCCTCAATTATTTGGAGTTATATTTGAGTTATATCAGAACTAAAATTTTATGTTATGAAAAAACCAGTTTTCTTTTTACTGAGTATATATGTGCAGCCCTTGTAGATTTAACACGTTAATGATCAATTTCATGTCTTTGATGCATAGGTAACATCCTAAGTATACATGGATCATTTAGATTATTCATAATTTTAACTTCCTTGTAAATTAGTAAGCAAATAGTTTGACTTATGCTAATTAACTGACTGGTGATTCACACACTGCGTAATAACAAAGTGACAATCTTCCATATTCTCAAGAATTATTAAGTTAGTGCAACAGCGCACATGAACTTTACTAGCCTACTCAAATATGGACATAACCTTGTGGCAAAGTCGTCGCATTGGCATAAATTTGGGCACTGATAAATGAGAAAAATCTGAAGGCCTTCACACATTGGTAGCCCTCAGATTGTGAGAAAACTTAAAATATGACGGTGATAGTGATAAAACGGTAATATCAATAGATGAGATGAAAAATTATCTATCTAAGGATCGGAGGATCGGAATCCTACCATCTTGTTAAATTTTATCCATCCTTATCGATGTATAAACATGTCATATCCACTATTTTCTCAATAGATTGGACTTCTCTTCATTACCTTTCCACCAACTTCATCCATTTTACATGTTTTAGGTTGTTTTATTACTAGTATGCAACCCGAGATGAACAAAAGAAGTTTCTACAAAGTGCCCATAACGTTGACACCTCCAGACCAACTCTGTGCTAAAGATATTCTATTGCAGATAAACTACTACCAAAGAGTATTAGAAAACAGACTCTCTTATAACTATTTTGAAAAGAGGAAGTGATATTTGAGCTCCAATTGTCATCATGAACAGTGGCGGAGCCACGCTTGTACGAGGGGGGTGTTAATGTACCCCCTCAACTTCTTAATTTTTTTTTTACATTTCACCATGTCTGGGTCTACGACTCTCTCTCTCTCTCTCGACGACTTGTCTCTCACAGCCTCACCCACTCCCAAACTGCAAACGGCCGACGGCAGACACCAGCTCTTCCAGTCGACTCCCTCTGTTGAGAAGAGCTCAGATCTGGAATGAGTGGCCGGAGTGGAGCCGTGGAAGGAGACGGCGAGTGGACTAACAAGGACATCTTCTTCTGTTCAAATCTGAAAGGATCAGTGACCGGCGAGTGACGACGGCGAGGCAAGGACTCCACCGGCCAAGAACACACTGCAGGCGACGACGCGACGATGACCGTGACCGGCGATTTAGGTACGCATTTTCAGATTGCAACCGCTTCATTTCTCAGGTTCATATCCCTCTCGCCCTCTCTCTTTCTCTCTCTATTTGTATTTTTAATTCCTGCCACTAGAGATGGTGATTCTGATTAGAGTTATACGTTTGGAATTAATGGAGTTATACGTACACATTTTCAATTCTCTTAGTTTATTTTAACTTATTCGTTGGATTGGAATTGATGGTTTACATAGACATGATTGATTGGGTCAGAAGAAGGTGATTTGGGCAGTGGAAGTTTAAAGGAAAGTAGGAAACCGGTCAATTTTTGTGGATGGATTATTGGTTGATCTAATGTGGGATTTGCATGATTAATTGGTTCTACCATCGGTCCTCAGGGGAAACGATGTTCATGTCAGGACAAGAAGTGAGATGTGCAACAGGTTGTGGTGGAGGAGAAGTTGCTGCAGAAAGAACTAGAGAAGATTGAATTCTCATTGTTGATGTATGCATTATGCACGTAAGAGCCCATGAACAAATTTTGTGAATCTTGGCTTTTCTTGTTCCATTATTTTAGTTCCTTCCTCACTTATCTTCTTTTCGTTATTCTTACAAGGAATAGATATTTATTCTACCGACAGTATGATCAACTGTTAAGTATTCATTCTACATATTATCAGGAAATCATGTTCTTTTTGTTGCTCTCAAGTTTTCAGATGTAAAAGAGTGATGGTTCATATTACAAATGGTTCAAAATTGAGTCATTAACATATATATATATATATATATACACACACACACACAAGTATATGGAGTTCTTGGAATCAGGGTTTATGAAATTTAGAAAATGCTTTAGAATCAGGGTTTATAAAATTCGGAAGATTTATAAAAGAGTCTTTAATCGCTCTCACGAAACTTAAGAAGACCTGTTGGATGATTTTTAGTTTTTTTTGTATTATAAAAAAGTGAACTCTATTTTTGTGTACTACTTTAACTACCCCAAAAAAAAAAATAAGTGACTTCAATATATTTTTAGCATCCCCTGAAATAAAATCCTGGTTCCACCACCGGTCATGAAAATATGCTTAACGTAACTTTGTGAAAAGTGCAATTATTTTTCCATGTGTATCCTCGAATTTGAACCCCATAAAAATTAGGGGAGGTAATCCAAAGCTTCCGTCTGATCAACTCAATCCTCAAGAGGAGTTCTGTAAGATGGTTGGAGCGCAGGAGTATCCGAAGGAGATAGCCAGGTAAACCACAAGGGAGTTAGAAGGGAAAACTTCCAGTCATGCGGATGTGTTCCAACGTACTACGTAAACCATATCTGTTGACAGCTGCATTAGCAGCCCTGAACCCTCCTCCATATGCCGGAGAAGTATCGTGGGCAATCTGGTGCATGAAGAACTCCCCCAGCTTATTCTCGACGCCTGACCTTCCACCTTTCTTGGACGACGATGATGATGAAGATGACGATGAAGCTGCCGAGGTGGATGGCATGTTTCTGAATCTGGGCATTACCTCTGACTCAAGCCACATGTATGAAAGCACTTGACAGATGCCTTCCTCCACCTCAGGATTCAGATTCCGGTAGCCTGCCCAGTTCAACGGATACTTCAAGACAGGGACAAAGAATATATAATTTTTCAAGCAATGAACAGGTAACAGGCAAAACAAGAAAGATAGGTAAGAGAGTACGAATGTCCCTGGTTATCGTTTATTTATTTATTTATTTATTTATTTTGGGCAAGTAAAAGGCAACTGAAAGAGTATTGCGTCTCAAGAACCTACAGGCCGCCACATACATCTGATCTCTCAATTCAAGCACCTATGCCAGGCCGAAACACAAAAGAACTCATGAATGGAACACATACAGGGCGAGGACATAAGTTTGCCACCAACAAGAGCGGAGAACAAGATTCGAAGCCCAGGTAGGGAGCCTGGATTAGGATCGCGGGGACCACTGAACCAACGTTGGTCCCTAGTTGTCCTTTATATTTACAAAAACTCTTGCTGTTGGTTAACATATCTTCTCTCTGCTTAAGAACAAGTCTGCGAACAAACCTTTTAGACGTAACCAGCCATGCATTAGCTCGTGGGCAAGAATGGCACCAGTTAGTAATCTGCATTGAGCAAGGATGTTGAATAAGTAGTAGTTCTGATTATCACCAGACACCAGAGTTCATTACACGTACCCAACAAGTAAAAAACAATAGACATGATAGCACAAAACTATAACCAACATCCACAATGACACTGTTGATCTTCGGCCTAGGAAGAGTCTGCAAAAATTTGCTTCCAAGCATTTTGACCGGAATAAGATAAAAAAAATTAAATCATTAGGCCGCGGGCACCAAATAAAGTTCCACCCGAGGAAAGCAGATATTCGCTTCGTTCTAGAGAAGAAATAATCAGTTAAGGAAGCAGATAGCATCTAGTAGAGTATCTAATTTAAACCTCCATTTTCTCCAAAACAGCATTACAAAACAGTTAAAGTTATTAGTACGTACAAGTTTTCATAGCTACGATGAGCGTAATTACCGTAATATGCATTTTGTGCTATGATACAACCTTGATCAAATTCCTTTTGATAAAACCCTCGAGATATTTGTCATGTTCTTCCTATATGCTTAGGGTACTATTGCTCTTTTCCATTGGGCACTTCTGAAAATTGCTAGACCATTAAGTTGGTTTAGCTATCCACCGGAGAGCACGCCCATCCTGTCTAAGCCATCTGATTTTGGTATTTTGAAGGACCTTACTTCAATCATTGCATATAATCCTCTATATAAAAGCTTCAAGAAGAAAGCTAGAATAAGCTTATTGATTATGTTCGATCGGGATTTAGGAAATGCGGCATGCCACATCTCTACATCTTGAGGTTCAGATGAAAAGAAAGTTTGTAGGAGAAATATTTAAGAATTGATTCAGATAGAAAACACTTTTAAGGTGAAGGTTTGTGTGCACAACCAGCCTGCAGACTTACCTCGGGAGGCCATACAGAACAAGAATGGCTGTAACTTCACATCTTCGAGTCAGCTTCTGAGGTTGTGTTCTCATTCCTATAAGTCTGTGCCCCCCAATTCTTGGTCTTTTGAATATCTGGATTTTGTACCAAAAGGAAATACAATGCAAGTGTTCGATAAACATTTGGCACAGCGCAGGAATGGAATTATTTCAAATTCAGTGAATAAAGCAACCACAAAAGATGGAGAAAGCCGAGAACCATACACTAGTAACAGTCTGCTCTTCAGACAGGCATAAACCCCTTGTTTCAGGCATATGATGGAAGCCCTGCAATGAACCAATCGTGAATCAGAAGAAATACAAAAGCGAGGAAACAAGGACGCGAAGAAGTGTGATCACTTATTACATGTTTCTCCCCGACAATAGCTTCATTTAGGGCTTGTCTTTCAACAAGAAGCATGGGAATTTCCCGATCAAGTCTCATATTCATTCCTTCATAGTAGTCTCTAATTCCATGATAAAGCGGTTGGCAATCACCCGTATCCATAATAGCTGATTCCATGCACTCTAAGCATAAACTCCTTCCATCTCCCAAAGATATGTATCTAGCATTCCAAGACTTTAAGGGAAAAAGAATGAGCCAAGAATTTGATACTCCAACTAGCTTCGCAATACTTGTTAATAGTAATGAATGCTAGACAGGCTTAAACTGGGTACCTCCAAACGTTCACAACTGCAGCAGCGGGCCGTGTTATCATGCTCATGCGAAGGACAATATTTCTGGGACCAAAATGGATGGCACCTATACTCGATCAAACCTGCTCCATTTGTTGGGATCTGAAAAAGAATTCGATTACATACGTGATACATCAACAGAATAACTTAGATCACTTGTAACGAATGCTAACAGTAATGTAAGGTTTCAAAGCATTCTCCCAGCTAGACTGCGGTTCATTATATGATATTCAATCTTGCCAACTACAAGTAGTGCTTAGATAAAATAGAGCGCTACTTCAATCTTCTAGGCGCTGTGCAATGTACTGAGAGAGATCTAGCAGCGGTCCATTTTCTTACATCACACGATAGATTGTACTATAATTTGGAATGTACTTCAAATTTAAAGTTTGCAGAATATAGTTAGTACGTCTATTAATGAACAATGCTATCTATAGTGTTTTTGCATATAAGAAGCCAATTTTACAGAATTTTTTCGTCCACTCTAGATAATCCTGAGTTAGTTCGGCTTGCAAGAAAGACTCCCTTATACTAGAGAGGTGTTTCCTTACAAATTGGTGGCAGACTTCACATTTGGGGTGGGTTAACTCTTTGAAGCAGGACTTATGGTATGCATCCTTCCCTGACAAAGAAAACTTGAATCAACAGAAAAAACCAATAAGAGCTAGACACAAAGAAATATACACAAGAGTTAGTAAGAACAGTAAAAACCAAAAAAACGTTGAATACAAAAGAAACAAGCCAAAGGCAATAGCATGAGGAAGACCATGGAGCTAGTACCATGGAGAGGGGAAGCAACCGATACTCAAGGACACAAGAAGAAAACTACCTCATGCTCAGTGATCGGGAAACCACAGGCACGACAACAAAAACATTGCGGGTGAAAAAAGGTCCCCATGCATCCCAAATAATTGCCAAAGCCAATGTCACGGTTGCAGCCACCACATACTCTGCATATTATAGTCATACATATGATATAAAGTTTAATCAACTAAAGTCTGGGAATGAATTCACAATTCGGCAGGAACATGCGACTCTGAAGCAAATATTTTTTGTAAAATTACTGATCCTATGACGCTATTAAGATATCCATCAAGAAGGCTGTACAAGATCACTGTAGCACACCACATCATTTTTATGGACTATTGGTGATAAAAGGCCAAAGGCACTGGCTGCATAGAAAGCAATATTAATGCCTGAGTAATAGAGACAAGCTAATGAAACAGCTTCTTCACTTTGTAAAACTAAGGAAGTCAAAAAAGCCATTCAATTCATTGGAGTGCTTACTAAATTTGAATAATCGAGGATTCTTATGGAGTTGTGCATTTGTGTTTTATTCTAGAAAAACTAAGTTGGATGCAGTGGCACATTTTTTGACGAACACTATGTGCCTCAGGTTCAATATTGGATGATGATACATGAACAGGAAAATTCTCCATCCCATGTCACTTATCTGGGGTTTAGTAAAATAGGAGTGGATAGAAATAGACGCTTTCTGACTATCTACTGACTTAATAATAAACCATTGATAATTGACATCAACTCCATCTATACGCTATGGATCAAAAAAATCACATTTTTGTAAGAAAATGCTGAAAGATATTACCTATAGCCTCTGGGATAATATTCTCTGGGGGCATAAGGTGGATATGACGGCATACTTAGGTCATCTTGAAGTGCCCTGGCAAGAGCTTCGTCACTGTCTGTTCGCCATCTGTAACCTGAAGAAAATGAAGACTTCTATTTATCCACTATGCTAGAGTACATTGCATGTACAGAAATGGCTATAGCATGCAGAAATTCTGTACAACCGTATACGATAAATGCAAAACCAAAAACCTAGTAATACGCATTGATGGCAAGCGAGGGGAGGAGAGGAGAGAGGCAGGGAGACTTAATGCGCAGAGTAGACATTATTTCTTGTCTCTTGACGATAATGGAGAAGTAAACTGCATTTGTTCAAAGCTAAAAAGGTTAGATACCGTTTGGTGCAATTTGTGGTCTCTTCAGGTCATTTGATGGTGGTCTCTTCAGATCTTCAGCTAGAGAAAGTGCAATTGCACGCTCTAGTTCCTCTTTCTCTTTCCCAGCCCGAGAGCGGTCATCCTGATGAGGACTTGAAAACTTGTAAACCAAAGTTATCGTACGTTGTACACAGATGCCAAAAGATTAAAACGAATGAAAAGGGAAATTGTAATTAGCTATCCATCAGACGACAATTCAAGGGTGATGCTAATCTACACTATCTAGTACAAAATCAGGAGGCCATCGGTCAAGGTTGCAATTATGCAAATCAAAAAGTGCTTACCTTCACGCTTGCATGACCAAAAATGTTATCCCACATTCATTCTAACTTCTGAATTCCTTTGGATTTTTTTATGACTTCTAAATGTCATGGCATTTTGGATGTGTTAGATTGAAGAAAAAGGTAAATGCTTTCTTGTCTTTGCATCAGTATAGATTACATCCTATTTATACACAATCAGTCTATGTGTGAATGCCATGGCTGTAGAGTAAGCTACAGACATGTTGTAGAGTCAGCTAGAGACTGGACTGTTTGACTATGCTGAGATCTTGTTTGTGCATGCATATCTTGATTTTAACACCCCCCTCAAACTCATGGTGGTTTTGACGAGATCATTCCTAACTTGAGTTTGGAAACAAGATCAATAAAGCGTCCAGGAAGATGTGTTTTAGTGAAGATATCCGCTGTTTGCTCAACGGATGAAACTGACAGAAGATGGATAGTACCGTGCTGAAGATGATTCCGTATAAAGTGACAATCAATTTCAATATGTTTGGTACGCTCATGAAACGCATCATTGTGCACAATTTCAATAGCACTGTGATTGTCACAGTAAATTGGAGTGGCAGTACGGTGACTTACACCCATGTCCTGGAGGAACCAGCGGAGCCAGATTAATTCTGAAGTGGTATCTGCTAGTGCTCGATTCTGTACTTGATCGAGAAACTGTAGACTGTTTCTTACTGCGCCATGAGATAAGTGAAGTCCCGAGAAAAACACAGTAGCCAGTGGTTGAACGTCTGTCTGTAGGATCACCAGCCCAATCAGCATCACTAAAGGCATGCAGATCCAAGGGAGGAATTGTATGAGAACAGGAGACCTTGAAACAAGGTTCCTTTCACATATTGGAGTATCCGAAGAACAGCAGAATAGTGTGTAAATCGTGGAGCTGCCATGAATTGGCTCACTAAGTGGACCGCATATGCTATATCAAGTCGTGTGACCGTCAAATAAACAAGGCTACCAACAAGTTAGCGGTAAAGAGTAGCATTACAAAGAGGTTCTCCATCTAAGGAACGAAGTTTGACATTTGCTTCAAGAGGTGAGGATTCTGTCTTACTATCAGTCAAGCTGGCCCGTGATAATATTTCAGATGCATACTTGGATTGTGAGAGATGGTAGCCATCTGAACCGATCGATACCTCTAAACCCAAAAAATAGCTAAGAGGTCCAAGGTCTTTCATTTCAAATTGGCAATGAAGAAAAACTTTGAGATCTTGTATGCTATCAGTATCATCCCCAGTTATGATCATATCATCAACATAAAGAAGAAGCAGAGTAATGCCTGCATTTGATGTCTTGGTAAAGAGAGCAGAATCATAAGGACTTGAAACAAAACCAAACTTGGAGATGGTAGAACTGAACTTGGAAATCCATGCTCGAGGAGCTTGTTTGAGTCCATAGAGAGCACGACGTAGACGGCATACTTGGTTAGGAGCATGATCATAACCTGGAGGGGGTTGCATATATACTTCTTCAATCAAATCACCATTTAAGAAGGCATTTTTAACATCCATTTGGAAAAGTGTCCATTTTCGAGCAGCTGAAATGGCAAGAAGTGATCTAATAGAAGTCAAACGAGCAAAAGGAGCAAACGTTTCTTCATAGTCAATACCGTACTCTTGAGTAAATCCCCTAGCAACAAGGCTAGCTTTATATCGTTCAATTGACCCATCTACTCGAGTTTTAATTTTATAAATCCATTTGCTCCCTACAACTGACTTTCCATGAGGCAAGTCAACCATATCCCATGTACGAGTCTTGGTAAGAGCATAAAGTTCTTCTGCCATTGCTTTCTGCCAAAGAGGGTCAGAACTAGCCTCACGAAGGTGTTAGGTTCATGTAAAGTAGCAAGGGCATAGTAACAATGATAATCACGAAGAAGAACAGAAGGCTCATTTGCCCTATCAGATCGTTGAAGTGGCGGAGGACTTACTGGCATTTGCATGTTGGTAGGATCAGAAGACTGGTCAGTAGGTTCAGTGAAAACCGTGTTGGGAATGCCTGAGGAGCTTTGAGCTTCTGCATCTGTCATTGAGATTGGGAAAAAGTTCAATAGATGGATTGGTAAACAAGCAAGGTTTCCTTGAGAGAGGAGTTTGAAAATCTGACAAGCTGGTAAACATTTTATTTTCCCAAAATATCAAATGACGAGAAATGTGTAAGCGTTTCGCAACAGGGTCATAACAACGGTAACCTTTGTGCTCAATGCCATAACCTAGAAAACAACACAATCGAGAACGTGGTTCTAGTTTTGTGTGTTCATGTGGCTGAAGAAGAACAAAACAGGCACACCCAAAAACTTTAAGTAGATTGTAATTAGGGGCCACTTTATGCAATTGCTCGTAAGGGGATTGAGAGCTGGTAATTAATTAGAGAAGGAGTTCGATTAATAGTATAAATCGCGGTTAAAGCAGCTTCACTCCAGAACGGTTCAGGAATAGAGGCAAATATGAGGAGAGTTCTAATAATATCTAAAATATGAAGGTGTTTCCATTCAGCACGACCATTTTGTTGTGAGGTGCTAGGACATGATCTATGAGGAAGAGTGCCATTTTCTTTAAGAATATTAAGAAAAGGTGTACTTGTGTATTCCAAAGCATTGTCAGATCGAAAAACTTTAATGGAACGAGAAAATTGCATTTTGATCATGTTGACAAAGTTTTTAAAGATGGTAACAAGTTCTGACCGACGTTCAAATAAGTAAAGCCAAGTATATCGGGAATGGTCATCCACAAAAATTACAAAGTAACGAGATCCCCCCTTTGTAGGCATAGGGGCAGGGCCCCAAACATCCGAATGAACTAAGTCAAAAGGAGCAAATAAAAATGAATCACTGTTATTAAAGGATAATGCACGATGTTTACCAAGTTGACAAGGCATACATTTAAAAGACTCGGTAGTAACAGATCCTAATTGACCATCGGAAACTAATGTTCTTACTCTAGATAATGAGGCATGACCAGGGAGTGAGTGCCAAAGTTGTAGAGAGGGAAATTTTGAAGTAGCAGCAATGACTAAACTGGTAGGAACACGAAGAGATGAAAGCTCAAAAAGGCGTCCAACTTTACGGCCTATCCCAACCTGTTGACCAATCCGCAGATCCTGTATAGTACAACCTTTGTTAGAAAAGTGTAATTCAAGACCCAATTCACACAATTGCCCTAATAACAAGAAGATTCAGAGCGAATGATGGAACAAGGAAGGCATCTGAAACAGATAAAGTTGACGTCGAAATAGATCCTACGTGACTGATGTTCATTGTAAATCCATTTGCAGTTTGAATTGGAGGAGCATATGAAATAGACTTCGAAGAAAACTGTGAAGAATCTGAAGTCATATGGTTACAACAAGCAGAGTCAAGAAACCAGCGGGAAGTAATACCTTGTGTCACGGACATTGCAGAAGGACTAGGTCGGGATAAAACATGGCTGAGTAATGCCTCCAAATTGGTTGTAGAAATAGTGGAAGTCTGAGGTGTGGCGACTGCAGCAGTCCCAAGTGAAGACTTTCCATGGTGCAGATTCTTACGTTTCCTAAAATCGCGATAAAGATGATTTGGTCCCCCGTAAAAGGTGCACGGTCCTTCTTTCTCCTTTGGTTTGAGTAATGAGATACCTGAGAAAATATAGCAGTCTGTTTATCAGGATGTTGTGAGCTGACCGCGGAGTGCATGTCAGGATGCTGCGAGGTGGCAGCAGTAAGCATGTCAGGATGCTGAGAGGTGGTTGCAATGAGCATGTTAGAACAATGAGATTTCAGGGTTATAAAACGAGTTTCCTCTGCGATTAACTCAGCCAAAGCAATCTCCAAAGATGGCAGAGGACGTCGATGCAAGATAGAAGCCCGAGTGGACTCAAATTCTTGTCAGAGGGCCATTAGGAATTGAATAAGACGCATATTATCACGATGGATAATAAATTGGTCAGCATCTTTGTTGCATTCCCGTTTTGGTTCAGACAACGCAAGTTGATCCCATAAATAACTCATATGAGAGTGGAAATCATCAATGGATTGTTTGGAATCTTGGTGCAAATCATGTAGTTTGCTTAAGATATGATACTGATTAGCAAGATCAGTCAAAGTGTATCTTTGGACCATAGTATCCCAAGCCTCTTTAGCTGTGTCAAAACGACCAAACTGCATATTGATGGAAGCAATAGAAGTGTTGGAAAACCAAGTGATAATGCGGTGATTGATACTATCCCAATCTTCCAGACGGTTAGCAAAGTCTTCATCTGATTTGGAACCAGATTCTGGAGTAGATGCTGGACCGCCTTTGCGTTGTAAGGGCTTTGTTCTATCTCCTGAGACGAATAGCCAAAGTTTGCGACCTTTCAGTAAGCTTCACATGGCCTAAGCCAATGTGGATAATTTGGACCATCTAAAATAATGTTGATCAGTTGAGAAACATCATTTTGAGGAATAAGGCTAGACATTTTTTTTAATGGCTTGTTTGGAAAGCTATTTAAAAAAATGTGTTTGGACCAGTATAAGACTTGTTTGACCAAGAAAAGGACGAAATCGGCTGTGACTTGGCTGTCCCGCGTTGGCGGCGAGTGGACCGGCTGGCCGGCGTGGGCAGTGACTGGACCAAAGACGAAACCGGCTGTCCTGCGATTGGATCGGCTGTCCGGTGTGGGCGACTGACCAGTGACGAAACAAACTTGGCTCGCCGGCGTGGATGGCGACAATTGCACTTGCCGTTCAGATCTGAGGACGGCGTAGATCTTCTGGTAACGGAAAGAGCAGATTCACGGCGGCTGTGGTGTGGGTACAGATAAGCGGCGACGAAGCTTGATTTGCCGATGGTAGTGATGGGGATGGCCCCGGCGTCAATGAGTCAATGGATGTTGCGATAATTACAGTGATGGTGACGTGGTGGTTGTCTGATTTTGGTGACCCCAGCAGCGTCATGAATAGCAGCAAGTCGATGTTGACGACAAGCCTATGATTGTAACCAACTGATGGTTACAGTGCAGCGGAAGTAGAAATCAAGGATCAAAATGGCTCTGATGCCATGTTAGATTGAAGAAAAAGTCAGTAGATTAAATCCTATTTATACACAGTCAGTCTATGTGTGAATGCCATGGCTGTAGAGTAAGCTACAGACATGTTGTAGAGTCAACTAGAGACTGGACTGTTTCACTATGCTGAGATCTTGTCTGTGCATGCATATCTTGATTTTAACAGGATGCATGTACACCAGCCTTATTTTGCTCATACCATCATTTGAATGCTAAAGTACTACATATTAAACTTCCAATTACCACTAGACCATAAAAGACATCTAATTTCATACAAGGAAGAGGGTGACTCAATGCACAGAACTAGGCTCCCACGAAAGCTTAAATGCATACTAACTCAACCTTGCATTTGCGAGAGACTGTTTCGGGTCTCAGCAACCTTACAGAACTACTGATCATGGCAAGTGATTAAGAGATGACTTCTATGTAGGACATTAGATTGCATCATAAACGGTGTTCGAAGATTAGACGTGCATGCAACTTTATGCGGATTGTAAGAATAAAAGAAAGATAGCTGTCGTAAAATCATTGAAATATTCAAAAGCTTTGGTCCTCATCAAACATACTCAAAAAGGAAAAGGTAGAACTTACCAAGGATCTAACCGGAGCACGCCAAACCATACTTTCCTCCCCGAGAAACTGCGGTCGTTGTTGTCCACCGGAGACCCCGCCGCTACTCGACCCGCCCTTGAAAAACTTACTCAGCCATTTCATGAACCGGGACTTGTGCTCTGCGTTTGAAGAAACAAAGTGACCTGTTTAAACCCCTCCAAAACCCACAATCCACATCAACCCAAAAACACACAATACAATGATCACACAACTAGATTTGTACAGGAAGCTCACAGGAGCATCTGTCCGTACCGTAGATACAAGGCTGAGAGAGCTGGTTGACGCCCGAGGAAGACATGTGTATGTATAGGCGTTGCCGGAGCTTGGAAGGAGGCGAAAAAGGAAGCGTAAAATGAAAAGGACTAAGAGAGAGATGGGGGGAGGAAGGGGTTGGGAGAGAAAGGGAAATGAACAGAGGAGAACAATGGCATCATTGATAAAGCTAGAAAGAAAGAGGGAATCTCTGTGAGAGGGAAAGAAAAAAAAGGGTTTCACAGAGAGAGAGAGAGAGAGAAAGAGGGGGGAAAGAGATTCTTGGCTTGGGGAAAGCAATGAAGGGAAAGTGGGCGAGATCGGAGGGAGGAAAGAGAGGTGGAGGGAATCTGCTGAGGAGGACGTTGAGGAAAGTTATTGCGGCTTTGGACGGCTGAGCTGCGAGGAGGAACTTTGTTCTGGTTTTTATTTGAATCAAAACTTTGCCGCTAGCAAGAAAGTAAGTGTCTGCGAGAATGCTCCCCCGTTGCTCGCATGAGTTTCACTTCCATTCTTCAAATTTTCTTTCCTTTATATAGGAGCAAAAGTTCCGGCTCCTACCCACAGATAGCTAAAACTCCATCTGCCACACCACCGGTCAATAATCCTTAAAAAAAAAAATTCAGTAACTTATATTTAATGACGTTAAAACAGTACCGTTAAAAATGAACAAACTTTGACTGCTAACCGAGTTGTAAGAATCTTCCTCCAACTCCATGTATACTCACAATTAATGATTGTTAAATATTTCTAGTGATGTTTCAACTAACACTTTCGGTAACAATTCTTAGCGATACTTTTTTAGCGTCACTAAATAAAAATCACTTGAAATATTTAGCAACCATTAATTATCGCAATGTAAGGGATAGGAGGAAGATTCTTTCAACTCGGATAGCTGTTAAAAAATTTTCGCTACAGAATTACTAAGAGTCAGCAAGTTAACAACTATTTATTGTTGTTACAAGAGGAGCAGTAATTATCTTCATACGACCAATTAAGATAGTAGCAAAGGTTAATTGTTGTTGTAATCTATACAACATTCAGATCCCATGAATAGCAGGAGTCGGTGTGCTGCCACGGTGATCGAATTATGGGTCAAGTTTTCCCTGCTTGTCCCCTTTCTCATCCTGCTAGACTCATGTTGTACTACGTACGTCATATCTCTTAGAATTTGGACGAATAACTTGGTCAGCATGAAATGTTGGAATTGTCGTATACTAACGCCTAACTAGAGAGAGGGAGCATGCCTTGGTTCCTCTAGAAACGCAAAGGTGGAAGTCACAAAGATCAACTCAAGAGTACAGTGCATCTTTGATTGTGAACCCATCTAACGCTTGTTAACCCCTGGTTCGATTCAGTACCTGTAACTACCAACCTTTTGTAAAACAATACCCCTACACGTACTAGCATATTTGTTCTTTGATTCTTTTTGTTCTGAAAAATGATAAAACAAATATGAAAACTTCTTTACCGGAAAAACAACCACTATCTGTAAGTCGATGTGCAGACAGTATCAATTTTAGTAGTCGCCATTGAAATAGTTCATATATGCTTTTACCCGTAGATCGATTGAAGAAAACTTACTAAATTTGCCCCCTCAACTTTGGCTTGGTTGCGGTTTACCATCTTTAACTTTAAAAAGTTGCATTAAAGGTTTCCCGTGCTTTCACGCATAGACCAAGAGGTAAATATTTGTCACTAAAAATGAAAAGACACTGTGCTAATTCGTCTAGAGATAACAACATCAAAAACTAGTGTCGCTAAATATTAGCCTTTGCAGCATATATCAAGGTAGAAGGAGGTTCAAAGCAATATATAAATCGACAATGAGATTAAGTGATGCAAGCCTAAAGTAGTAGCCACTTTTAGCCCATTTTTAAATTAAAGAAGCACCAAAATTTCACTTTTATCCTTAAAGAATCTTATGATCACACCCCCTTGCTTTAACTAATTACTATTTTATACCCAAACTTTTAAAATGTTCATTACCACCATGGCACCATGTGCCGAGTGAAATTATAAACATTTACCTTCTGCCTGTTTATTTACGCTTGGAGCATCTAAATTGCAGTGGAGAATTCCTCAAAGCTGATCTGAGCAGAAGCTCAAACATCAATTGCTAATGCCATTACTCAACAGATAGTAGGATTGAAGGCCCTTTTAGTCATCTCTTATCGGATTTTTTTTCTTCAGTATCGCTCTCCTTCACTCGTATTATTTGATGAGTATGTTGAAACCACAAATATATACGAGTCATTTTTTATATGATTGGCATATTTCAAGTGACTCTACTTGTGGTTGTAGAATGAGCTAGAAAAGCATTATTATACCTTTAGCGAGTTTAGGTCTTGATCATATAAACTGGGCTATCTTTCAAGTCAGGGATGTTATACCCAACCTACGTTTTGAAATTGGGCAGTGGACATAATCAAAGGTATCAAACTTTCACTGAATTAGCTGAAAATGACTCAAGGGTTGACACTAAACTTAGGGAGCTGTGCATCAACTTTACCACTTAACTTTTTTTGAAGTATCTCCAGCCATGTTATGCTCAGAAAAGGTCACCAAGTTGGGCATTCAGAATAAGTACTCAATTCTTTTAGTCTGTCATGATCAGATTATGCCAAACAATAGGCATATATTGTTAACTCAAAAGCAGCATTGAAACGCAATGGCCAGGCATGAGAGATTATCACTTCAGTTTGATTCATTCTCATGCAGCTTTAACATCAGGAACACTCAGGCGGCAAGAGTGGATGCTTAAGCATCTGCTGTCGGGGTCTGAAAGAGTAGTCTCGCAAAGTTTCAAACCTTGAACTACAGTCCATTCGAAAGATAAACACTATTCGCAAACACAAGAATTACAGGGATAATTAAAATGAAACAATAAATCTACTCCAAAATTGAAGCGGTCCGCTCTGGAATGACACTATTGTCGGAAAAGAGAATGAAGTGAATGCTTCATGTTTAGAGTGGGAACATCAGGTCAACAGTAACCTGCCTGTCAAACCATCCTGGCCTTAACAATGCAGAATCAAGAACACCCGGCCTGTTAATGGCCGCCAACTCAATCACATCCGAGTTCCCTGAACACCCATCCATCTCAGTCAACATCCGATTACTGGTCTGCTCCTCTCACCATTCCCACCCCCAAGCCCCGCCCCTCTCTGCCACCCTATACGGCGAAAAACCTCGTCGATCAACACAATGCAAGGCGCTTTGGACTTCGTCTTCTCAAACAGATCCCTCACCCTCGACACTAAACACACCAACAAATAGTTCCACAAACTCAGGCGCCGCGCACGAAAAGAACGGTAGACCTGCCTCACCGGCCACAGCACTGGCCAATAGGTTCTTCCCTGTCCCGGGTGGCTCCATCAAAAAGACACCTTTT
>JAVXUP010000190.1:0-12500 GCA_033070095.1 Escallonia herrerae
CGTGTTCGAGGAGAGGTGGGCCAAGTTAATGGATGACTACTATTTGCACAATCATGAATGGTTACAAGCGTTGTATGAGATCAAGACACAGTGGGTCGGTGCCTACATGAAAAAGTTTTTTGCAGCCGGAATGACTATGACCTCGAGAAGCGAAGGTATGAATGCATTCTTTGATGGGTACGTAGGCCATTCTTCAAGTATAAAAGAGTTCGTACTAGAGATGCAGAAAGCCATTGACAGGCAATTTTTCCTTGAGAGAGAAGTCGACGCGGCTACAGTTTACAGAGAAAGAGCCATAGTAGTTTTTTCACCTTTGGAGGCTCATGCGGCTCAAGTTTATACCAAGGAAATGTTTAGACAGTTTCAATAGGAACTACTAAAGTCGAATCAATATAGCATGACAAAGTTGCACGAGTATTCCACCAGAGATCTCAAGGTTTATGCTTTGACAAATATGACGAATTTTGCCAATCCGTGCTCTTCATCGGCTCCGAGGAACAGAAAACATTTTACGGTAGCTTTGTGTATGGAGACCGGATTTGTTAATTGCAACTGTCAACTGTTTGAGCATAAAGGTATACTTTGTCGACACGCGTTGAGGTATTTGAGCTCCAAGAATGCTCGTGAAATCCCTCCAGTGTATATCTTGGATCAGTGGACGAAGGGAGCCAATAGAGTCCACGGTCACATTCCTTACGTGCCCAATGTTTCAGTTGATTTCGAGCAATCTTAGACGATGCTATGTAATCACCTTTGTAACATCATGCACGCTTTATCATTGGATGCAGCGTCAACATATGATGGGTACATGTATGAAGTTGAAGCAGTCGCACAGGATAAGGCTAACCTTGCACAGTTTAGGATGACATTACCAGAAAGACGGGACAATCCGACTACTCAGACGGCTCCGACCGGTAGATTCAATCGAGCTTCACAGCCAGTCATTGACAGCACTAGCCTACAAGGTGAGGAGGATGATATTTTTTATCCAATTATTTCTCAAACAAAAGGACGAAAATGTACAATACGTATAAGAATCCGATTGAAGAAGCAACGAGTCAAAAAAATTGCAAAAGTGTGCGTTGTGTAAAAAGATGACTGATCATGACAAGAGAAACCATTATAAAGTGCTAGGTATCGAACCTGGCAGTATGGTCGAGGAGGACGATGATGAGGAAGAGTGTTAGGGTAAATGTTTCAGTTGTTTAAATTGAACTTTTATAATGTTTAAATCGAACTTTTATAATGTTTTTTTTGGTTTCCTACGAATGGCCTATTCGCGCACACTTTATCGCCCAATTCATGGCTTCCAAAAAATCTTGTAGATTTTTTTGTCACTTTTTTTATCATTGTACCTTAGGCACGCTAGTTAGCCCATTCTATGAATTTTGGCGAAAATCGAGACATTATTTTTTTCATTTTCCTACGAAGGGTTTGTTCGCGCACACTTTAGCGCCCAATGCTTAGCTTGCGAAAAATCTTGCAATTTTTTTGTCACTTTTTTTTTGCTCATTGCACCTTAGGCACACTAGTTAGCTCATTCTATGAATTTTGAAGAAAATCGAGACAAATTATTTTTTTCATTTTCCTACGAAGGGCCTGTTCGCGCGCACACTTTATAACCCAATTCATAGCTTGCGAAAAATCTTATAATTTTTTGTCACTTTTTTTTTGCTCATTGCACCTTAGGCACGCTAGTTAGCCTATTCTATGAATTTTGGCAAAAATCAAGACAAATTATTTTTTTCGTTTTCTTACGAAGGAAGTGTCTATTCGCACACACTTTATCGCCTAATTCATAGCTTGCGAAAAATCTTGTAATTTTTTTGTCACTTTTTTTTGCTCATTGCACCTTAGGCACGCTAGTTAGTCCATTCTATGAATTTTGGCAAAAATCGAGACAAATTATTTTTTTCGTTTTCCTACGAAGGGCCTATTTTCACACTTTATCGCCCAATTCATAGCTTGCGAAAAATTTTGTAATTTTTTTGTCACTTTTTTTTTTGCTCATTGTACTTTAGGCACGCTAGTTATCCCATTCTATGAATTTTGGCCAAAATCGAGACAAATTATTTTTTTTCGTTTTTCTACGAAGGGCCTGTTCGCGCACACTTTAACGCCCAATGCTTAGCTTGCGAAAAATCTTGTAATTTTTTTTGTCACTTTTTTTTTGCTCATTGTACCTTAGGCACGCTAGTTAGCTCATTGTCCAAAATCAAACAATAGTAATAATAAGGCTAATTCAATTTCAAACCTTAATATTTAAAATCCAACAATAGTAATAATAATCCATATGAAAGTCTACTACATCTCAGGATAATGGTAAGGAAAGCTACACCCTTTTTCAGCTCCCAGGCTATCCTATATCTAAACGTCAAGGCATTCCTTCGAGACCACGTATCATATCCGAGCATATTCGAGCGAGCTATGTAGTCCATGTACTTAAGGACGTAAATCCTGCAATCATGACTGTTATATTGCTTTAGTCGGTTTTGTATCATCGCGACCGTCCAAGGCTCTATCATTGTTTTGCTCGTGATGGCTTCCCCCTTAAAATGTTGGCATGCTAGCGGAATGATAGTAGTCTGCATCCAATAATAAAAAGGTTATCAAGCCCAATTTATAACAAGAAGAATAGACTATGAACGAAGTCAAGAAATTTAAACTAACCACTGCAGTGATGTACATGGAGTACATCTGCTCCAACTGCCGACCAGGTCCATCTTCCCTTAGGCTATCGTATATGTAGACCACTTTATTCTCTGGATAGAGAACTAGTAGGAAGAAGTGGCTTGCATGAAGAGCAGGTAGCATGATTAGGTTCGCCTCAGCTGCGTGACATTGATAGTCCGCGTTCAAGTAGGAAAGCACGTTTGCAGATGGTCAGGAGCCTGCGCGACAAACCAGTCAAACCCCTCCAGCTGCTTGAACACCTCAGTGCCCTGGTCAACCTAAAAAACATGCATACAAAATATGGCTAATCATTTCAAGCATGGTCGATAAGGTGCACAAATAAAAATTGAAACAACACTAGGATGACTTACAATGTTCAATGCCCAGAACTGGTCATAGATCTCACGTGGCGCGTACGATGTCTTCCTCACCTGGGAAGGGCAATTCACCCTCGTGCGCGTCACCTTGAGAAACCATTGCCAAGTATTCCACTATTGCACCTCGTCGCTCAACAAATTCAAGGCATCAGGCACCTCGAAATTCGGTCCTCAACCACTCCTATATGGTCGCATGTCTACAGCGGGTTTTGGTATCCCTTGTACACATTCAGCTTGCCTCATAACTCAATCGGGCATCTGAAACTCACATACTTTGAAGTGAATAAATGGCACCCGAACCAAACCTGCCAGCACGTACGACACCGGAAGTTTCCAACTCCACTCATCCAACCGATGCATCACCTTGCTATATGGGTGCCACGTCACCTGGGATACATTGAGTATCTCTAGTTCCCCCCGATAGAACTTTAGATGGTGATGTGGGTCTACCCGTCTCCTCCGGTTGATCGTAAGCCCCCAGGCCCACACCCTAGGCCACGTCTCATCGAAATATTCCCGCAGTTGTGGACGACCCGTGGGTAGCCTCTCGTAAGACCAAACCTGTGAATGCAAACATTTTCTGGAATTAGTAATTAATGCATGAATATATTGACACCTCAACCAAGAAAATAAATGCTCAAACCCATAATAGAGTGAGGCAGGCGGCAATGGACTTGGCACCCTTTCTCGTAGCTCTGTACAATGCTCGATGTAGGTGCGCAAGGATAGCTGAACCCCACGAATACGAGTATACTTCCTCAAGATCCTCCAAGAACACCATATACTTCGGATGCACCGTGTTTTTTGAATGCGTCGAAAGTAATATGGCTCCAATAATATACAGAAGGAATGCCTTCGTATACGTCACTAAATCGTGAGGAGTGTATTCATCCGGTAGCACGCCATACTGCTCTCTCAGCCATTTAAGTTTGATGCCGTTCGTTGTAAGAGCTTCCCTCGGAATTCCCGAAAAATACTGCCCAACCATCTTCGCTATGGATGCAGACATTTTGCTCAAAGTAATGGGTCTACCGTGACATGGGATTCTAAGTATAAATCCGACGTCCTCTAATGTAATAGTCATTTCACCAAACCAAAAGTGAAATGAGTTCGTCTCGCCCCTCCATCGTTCAACTAGAGTGGATATAAGGCAATCGTCATGCCGAGACCAAATCCCGCAATCGGTGAACATAGATAAATTTTGGCAGTGTAATAATTGTATTTGTTCCTTGTTTAGTACCCACTCTTCGAGCTGACTTGTGCTTTGAATTGTTTCCAAAACACCCCTATCGACACCGTCAAATACTTGCCTCGCGACGTGGTCATCATCATCGTATAGGATTGATGTATCATGAGGTCCGGGGTTGAAGTCCATATCGTCTAAGAACAAAATATAATCGTAAACCAACTTAGCGTCCATAATATTTACATTCCAAAACTATAACTGGATCTTTAACCTAGCTTACGAACGCATTAGCAATAGTCATTATCTCATTATTTCAACGTATTAACACCATTCCTCACTTCCCACCACTCCCAACGCTTAATTATGTGTGTTTCCTAAAATTTCGCGCCAACGTGACAATTTACCAATATACCTCCTGATGGCCACTACACCACAAATACCTCAAAACCGCTTAAAACTAATTTTTAAATGTATTACATCAATTATATATCAAATATTTTCTCAAAAAATTTTAAAGGGGATGAGTTACCAAAATACCCCCAACTTATGCAAAATACCCCTTGCAGCCATCGCCCCACCAAAATACCCCCGATGAGCGGCAAATTACCGAAATACTCCCGGGAGTTCATTATCACCCTAACGCCCCAAATCAGCTTCAAAACAACCTTTGAGGTATTTTACTTACATTTCTGGACTAAAAAATCCTTTAAAAAACTTTATCAGGAAAATTACCAAAACACCCCTATCAGGGTGGCAAATTACCAAAATCTCTCCTGGCATAAAAAAATGTCAAAAGTGCTTTAAAATGATATTTTAAGCATCCTAAATTCATTCGTGATCTAAAAAGTATTTTACGAATTTTTCGCCCAAAAATCTCAAACCGGTGTCCGGATCGAGCGCTTAAAAGCCCGTTCAGCAAAAAAATAGCTAACGACTTCGGAATGGCCCGAAATCCTGAGAAATAGAACTTCCTAGCATCCTAGGGTTCTAAAAAAAGTTTTGCGTGAATTAGCTCTAGCTTGATATTTTAAATTACACTTCAAAGTTACAAGGTTCCCCGTATCAATTAACCCCTTTCTAGTCTTTGAAAAAATGTGAAATTTTTCCCTGATATAGATCTTTTAAAAATAACTAGGGTATCTTTTTTGAAATTTTGTAAAATCTAGTTCTAGCTATTTTTTATAAATTCATGAAAAACTGTCTAATTAACTTTTCACCTTTAGCGACAATTACGTTTCGTATTCACTTTAATATTCGCTAATAAACGCTAGTTCAATCCCTAATTTTAAACTCTCAAAAAACACGAATTTTAGACTATGGTAAGAACAATTTAAGCATAACACAATTTAAACAATCCATTGGTAAGAACAATTATTGTAAGAACAATTTGAAATTAATATTGAATTACTTTATATATTTAAAGAAACATTCACCGATCTTCTAGCGGTTATCCACCGATCTTCTAGCGTAAACTTTTTTTGTTTGTATTGTCGTGGAGATAATGTAGGTGAGATATGGAGTATGAACAGAGTTGAGTAAAGATGATGGAGAGTGGAAGAAAGAGTTCGGGGGGACGGGTTATAAAGAGAGAAAAGTGAGGGAGAGAGAAGACAGAAAAAAAATGGATGGACAAGGGGTGGCTGGGGGGAAGGATAGGACATTGGGGGGGTGAAGGAAAAAGGACAAAAGGAGGGGGCGTGGGGGGAAGGACATGTAAAGGGGGACTGGGGGAGGAAAAAAGGCCAAAAGGAGGGGGGCCGTGGGGGGGGAAGGGGAAATGACACGTAAAGGAGGTGGGGGGCCAACCGGGGGGGGGGGGGGCGTGGGGGGGAAGGAGGAAAGGACACGTGGGTGGGGGCCAACCGCAACACATTGTTGCGGTTGGGGGGATTGCCAAATGAATGCAACCGCAACACTTTGTTGCGGTTGGGCCTACAATGCACCGCAGCACTTTGTTATGATTGGGACATTTCTTGTGGGCCCACAACCGCTGCTCTTTCTTGATGTTGGGGTTTAGGGGTATTATTGTCAAATTTTGTAACCGCATAAAAGAGCAGCGGTTGTAACTTTTTCAAAATAAAAAAAAGCCATCTGAGCCGTCCACGAGTTCACGTGGACGACTAAATTTATGGTGGAGAAATAACGTTTTCTTCACCGGTAGACAGGGATCGACTCCCATATATATATATATATATATATATATATATATATATATATATATATATATATATATATATATATATATATATATATATGATCGTGATCCATTGCTAGCGTTAGCAGCGCTAGCACCGTCCGCTATATAATGTAGCGGACGGTCAATTATCGTCCGCTACATTATGTAGCGGACGGCCAAACAGCGCTAGCAACAGTGCTAGCGCTAGCAATGGATCACGATCCATATATATATATATATATATATAGCTGATCCATTGCTCGCGCTGGCAACTTGGGTTAAGTTGCCAGTGCGATCTGGCCGTTCACGAGCGATCTGTGGACGGTCAAAATCTTTTTTTTGCGTTTTTTTAAAGTCTGTCCGCTACATTATGTAGCAGACAGTTTTTGGACAAAAATACCCCTTGCCCGTGCAATTGAGTGTGCACTTTAGTTTGTCCGCTACATTAAGCGGACATAATATAAAAAAGCAAAACTTTTATTTCACCTTCATCTTGAGATCTATTTGGATAAGACTCTCTCTCTCTCTCTAACCAGACTTGTTTAGGTAAGACTCTCTCTCTCGATGGGGGTAGCTATGTACGCGAGGAAGCACAACAGGAAGAGCGGTGAAGCAGCCGCTGAGGAAGAATAGATGGTTTCGTGATGACGTGGACACTGTACTGGTCTACTGGGTTCGGCCGGCGGTGGGGAGCTTGCAGCGATGAGGGACTTCCAGGCAGCCCATTTGCCGTCTCTTTTACATAATCGTTAAGTGGAAAATTATGGTCTGAATCCGTCAGAGAGTGTGTCGCCTCCTCCTCCTCCTCCACCATCTTCAGGCTGTGTGATTCGATTTGCATAAAATTGACCCACGCTAAGAGGCAGTCGGGGACGGTAGACTTTTGCGGTTGACTTTTGACTTTTTAACTGGACCTGGGTTCGGCCAGCGGTGGGGAGCTTGCGGCGACGACAACTTGGGTCTAGATTGTCGGTGTTTGGTTAAGAGTGGTGTCCATGGTAGTAGGCTGAATTGGGAGGATCTCAGCGGTGGTGGTGGGTGGAGATGAAGAAATTTCAGATGTCATGATCTCAGCGGTGGTGCTGGACATAATTATGTCCAGTTTCTGATGAAGAATTCTTAATTTTCTTTATCCACAGAGTCAAATGGACACCCACAAATTGTTTCCTCATTGTCTTGTCACAGACCAAATTCTCTCTCTCTCTCTCTCTCAATCTGACGATGTGGTCAGTTTTGAAAATATTGTCCGCTACATAATGTGGCGGACGATATTTTGGAAAATATAACATCTGGATATTTAAAGGAATTTTGTCCAAAAACTATCCGTTACATAATGTAGCGGACAGACTTTAAGAAAATACAAAAAACAAAATTTGGACCGTCCATAGATCGTGTTGGCAACTTAACTCAAGTTGTCAGTGCGAGCAACGGATCAGCTCCCACACACACACACACACACACACACACACACACACACACACACACACACACACACACACACACATATATATATATATATATATATATATATATATATATATATATATATATATATATATATAAGCTGATCCGTTGATAGCGCTAGCAAAAAAATAGGAGATTTTGCTAGCGCGATCGGCCGTCTATCCTGAAAATATGTGTAATACCCTGGATTTTAGGCTACTTATGTAGATAATAATTTAAAAATTATACTGATTTGAATTAAGTAATGGATCATAGAGAATTTTCTTGGAGTCCTTTTAGTGATGAAATTAATATTTAATAGTCTTAGTGGCTAATGTGATTAGATTAAGTATTATTTAAACAAAGAAGAAGAAGAAGAGGTTTCGACTTGGATTAGGATTTTAAGTCATATTGTGATTAAGTTAGTTGATTAAATTAAGTATTATTTAAATAAGGAGGAAGAAGAAGAGATTTCGACTTAGATTAGGATTTTAAGTCATAGAGTGATTAAGTTAGCAACAAGGACTTTTAGTTAAATTACAACCACATTAGCAACAAGGACTTTAAGTTGTGTTATAATTACACTAAAAATTGGGACTTCAAGTCATATTATAATTAGATTAGCAAACTTTATAAGGGATAAGAAGACATAAGAGTCTTCATATTTTTTAGAGATAAAGGAGAAGAAAGAGAAAAGAGTCAAGTGCATTCTTTTGGGTATTTTCAAGCAAAAAGGTAGTGATTGATCCAAGATAAAGAGGAGATTATTGACATGATATTCGTTACTTTGAGGTAAGAGTTTTTACACCGTCTTTTCATTTAATACACGAGAATCTTTCCGTCTTCGTTTCATTTCAAAATTAAATTTATCTTTGAGCCTATTTTTTTATCATCACGCTTTTTGTAAGGTTACCAATAATCTTATTTTACTGTCTTGTAATTTGCATTCAAGACAGTTCTCATGTGATTTATAAAAATATGTGTTCGTTTTATCACAAGAAATCATTTGCAATTACTTTGTGCTCGTGGGTGAGGAATTTCATTTCTTTCATGACCTCCTATTTGCCGCAATTGTTCCCCATTGCAAGAAAGAAGTAAAAACTTTGTTGGTCAGTCACGTGTCACGTGGTCATTGGTTCTTTGAAATTCTTTTCTTTTTTTTTGGTCATAATTCCATTGAACTTCTCCCATATGTTGGCTTAACCGTGTAACTTACTTTCTTGCCATACCACGTGTCATCTCTTGAGTGGTCCCTTTTCTTTAAATAAAAATTATTGATTTTCGTGCTTTTAGTTTTCCACTCTAAAATTTCTTTTGACAATATCTCATTCATTCGATCTTCGATTGAGATAATTTTTATTTCGTTGAATTCATATTTTTATTCTTTTCAGTTTGAACCTAAAATGACTATTTTTGGACTTCGAATGAATGTCCGCTATATTTATCAAATTACTTTGTGGGTGATATTTGTGTTTGAAAATCACTTTTAATTATCGTGACTTATTTGTGATGCACCGGCTGCGATATTCGACACGGTATAACCATGATTTTTTATGCTTAATAATAAGCAATTTGTGTATGTGACACCCATAAGTTTTGGTAAATATATTTTGATATTTAACTTATTGGTGATGTAAACCCTTTTTGGGTCGATTTGTTATTCGTTTTTGAGTCGATATTCGACTTATTGGTTATGTAACCCTTTTTTGGGTTGATTTGTTATTCGTCTGTGAATCAATATTTGACTCATTGGTTATTTAACCCATTTTTCGTTCGTTTCTGTTATTCGCTTGTGAAATTCGACTGCTGAATTCTTATTTATTGCTTCTATTCGATAACTCATATTTGTTATTCGTTTTTGGTAATCTTCTTTTGGTCACTTTCGTATTTGTTTGTAAAATTTGACTGAGTTATCTAAATTTCTATTTATTGGCTCTACTCGATAACTCATGTTTCGTATTCGTTTTGGACTTCTGTGCGTAAAAACTTTTACTGGGCAATTTGTGCTCACCCCTTTGTTTTTCGTTTCCTTTTCCTTCCAGGCCAAAAGTTGCACAAAGGGCGAGATATTAGTACAACGGTGAGAATTGCTCTGATTTTTTATATATAGAATAGAGCTTATGATTTCTTTAGACGAAAAATCAGTTAGTTGATTTATTTTCTTTTGGGTTCAGACATTTAGTCTGAGAGATTTGTAATAATGTTTTGGATTATTTTTTGGAGTTAAGTTTTGAGATACAAATAATTTTGTTTGTTGTATTTTAGATGCCCTGCTCTACCATTAAGGTTGTTATGTTTTGGACAGGATTGCGTTATAGTTTAAGGATGTGTTCGGACCCTCGGGTTCGGGGCGTTACAGAATGGTATCAGAGCTTAGGTTTGAGACTCCATAGAATCCTAAGCCTAAGATATATGTGATTGGGATTAGACCTTGAAAAGTTAGATTAAGTTTTGAGAATTAATTTCACATTGGAGCATAAGAGCATAAGATTGAGTTTTGGGCATAAACTTGGGTTTTGGGTCGAGTATGCAGTAGCAGAATGAATGTTAGTGACCTTTAGAATTCAAATATTTTTAAGTGTTAATCAAAGTGTAACATCCCGAAATTTTCGAAACGTTATCAATTAGTCAATCGTTTACGCTAAGACAATAGAACCCTCAACTCAACCAATTTATAATCATCTACCGATCAGAGCAACTAAACCATCGAGTAAAATAATACGCTTAGCGTACTACAATAGTTGGAACATCAAGTCTAAGTTAACAATTTTAAATAACAATAATGACCCACGCAGGGGTTCTAAAGACTAATATTGAAACTTAAATTCTCTTTCGCTCGGCTCAAATCTACTCCACACCCAATGCGATCTATTGTTAGTTATCACCTGCGGAAAGGAAGTTAAAGGGGAGTGAGCTTTTGAGAGCTCAGTAAGGTCACTCAAACGAAGAAACTACGAAACAATTACAGATGCAATTCATAGATTTTCAAAAAAAAGAATCATAACTAGTTCCATCATATATCAATACGATTTTCAGATACGATACAAACAATCACGAATGCAATAACATGAGCAATTGCATAGCCACACAGGCAGTGCAGGGTAATCCCTTAACAAAGCCACAAAGGCGATGCTCACTAACACTTTACACCGGCTAGTCCGTTAAGGTACTAGCCCACACCAATACACGGGCTAGTCCATCAAGGTACTAACCCACACCAATATCCTCCAATGCCCACCAACTCCGCCAAAACACACCAATGCAGAATCTCATGTCAATATGCAGGATGAAAACATTTCGATAAATGCAACATGTTATTCAATGCTCGATGGACAATAATTTATGAGTACCGATAAGAGTTTCAATAAACGTCATAAGGCTCAATGAAAGGTTTATATGACAAACAATGCGACTTTATCAAAATAGCAGAATCCAAAAGAACAGTGATAACAAATCAGAAGAATATATGAAACAATGATGATGAGTTTGGTTCGGATGAAAATCCCTTACCTCAGTCCAAGCTATGCACTCGCTGCTATTCAACCTTGTTCAAACCTCGAATTAACCTAAACGGGCAAATTAATTTATTAGAATTCAACCTAGCCTCACCAACTATTAACATAATGCTAAATCCTAATCGTTGCTCCCACTGACACTCTTAACGTAACCGAAAACGAATCAGATTTCTCGAACGACTAAACCTAACGGATAACCACGCACACTCTGAAAAGCATTAAGAAACTCCAAAAATGATACAAAATTACTATAAAGTAGTTTTGTACCTTAAAACACTATAAAAAGTTATAATATAAGTTTTCTAAATTTTTGGATATTTTTTAATTAAAAATGATTTTCTTAAATACCAGAAAAAGCCCAAAATAACAATTAATGCTTCTAATTCAAATCAGAGTTCCATAATTTTCATGATAGCTTTATAATATGTAAGAAAAATACAGAAATCAAAATTGAAATTTAAAAGGCACCGAAACTATTTTAAAATCATTTGTTTCATTAAATCAGATGCGATACAGGTTAATGTGCTAAATCAACTCAGAAATTAATGAAACTTAAACTGAGCTGTCTTTTTACTATAAAAGCACTGCTGTAATTTTCAGGGAATTTAATATTAGTAGCAATTGCTCAAAATAAATTTTAGGATAGCTCCACTTGCAAACATATTAAAAATATCAAACAATATCAGAAAAATATGAAATTTTCACAGAACTTAAAATATTGTACTAAGAACCTGCGTGTAAAGTTTCAGAATTTTTGGACATTGGTACGGTGCTCAAGAGCCACATGGTACAACTGTGCAAGCACAGTGTACCACTCCACTGCACAGACCCATTACTGTTCACATGTCTTCTTCCTTTCTTCCACTCCGCACAGCCGTCTTCCCAGAAACAAACTCACTCGCATGCCTGGTTTGTTCATTTCCTGCACACACACACACACACACACATCTATACCATTTCAAATGCCATGTCTCCTACTTCTTCTTTCATTTCATTTACACATATGTAATATGTTTCCTTCACAAAACTCACACAAACAGGCCATACGCACACCCATATACTCGTCACAAAGCAGCTTCACTCCCTTGCTAATGCACAGATTTACACACCCACGCATTATATTCACATAT